>OY757282.1:3727939-4327939 GCA_963584085.1 Pyrausta aurata | reverse complement strand
CCCCCGCGCCCCTGTGCACCGCAGGCGAAGTCTCAATGAAGCGGTTTACTTACCTATAACTGACTGTTACTGCACAGTTTTGGTTTTGAAATTTGAAGCCACACATTTTTACTACCAACACATTCACTTGGTTAAGAGTACAAAATGTTCAATGTAGATTAATTAATAGTTATTTAAAAACTGTTTTAAATGGAATTCTGTCAATAAAAGTATGATAAAAATAGTTCTTTCCTTTTTTAGAGCCTCTAATCTCAAACCTGAATAGTCACCCTGTATATTTAAATACAACTTCAAAAGTTACTATATAACTTTTGCTATGTTCTGTGCTTTTGCTGTAGGGTCAATATGGACTTCTGCCTCGCCTTATCCCGTTACGCGGGGTCGGCCTTCCCAATCATGCGACGCCATTTATTTCTATCTAGAATTAAAATTTATATTAAATTTTTTTAAAAAAAATTTATTCGGATATTGTGAGAGCAATCTCACAACAGTGATGATGTCACGCAGCCTACGCGATAAAAAGAAAGCGCTTGCAAAATTCAACAGGCTTGTTAATGTGACGGTGGCCGAGTAGTATAGGCATACGCCCGGATAGCGTAAGACACAGGGTTCGATTCCTCGTCTGTTACAGAGTCACAGTTGCATTTTACAAGTGCAATTTATATTTTATACAAGCTTACATATTCAACCGCTGGTAACGGCGTTTAAATTACTTTCATTCATTCATTTAACCATTAAATTAGAGTTAACTATCAATCACGCAACTGGACCTAAGTAGACGGTCTCATATCTCAGTGATTTTTTATTTAGGTAAGAATGTTTCCACAGTATGTGATACTAGCGGCCGCCCGCGACTTCGTCTGCGCGTTTTGGTTTACTTCGATCCCATGGGTCGTAGCGTACTGTTTTATAGCCTTACCCAATTAATATTACGTAAGCCATCTTACACACACCCATGATTCTAATCGGACCAGTAGAGTAGGCAGATCCTAGATTAGTGCGTGCAAAGTTTAAACTAATAAAAATCTCTTCTACTTTATAATATTAAAATAGAAGTAAATATAAAATGTTTCCATATTTTATGAGCACATATCTCGGCCTTTAATCTGGTGAAAATTACAAAGAGGTATTATCTTTGTACAACGCAATCGAAATACTGCACCTATCGTCAATTATTTTTCTTTCGGGTGCTAGAATTCATCAGATTTACCAGGCCAATCACAGTTGCCTTACAACCATACAAAAGGCCAGTGCCAGGGAGAAGCAGCTTTCCCTCAAGTCTACTCCCACTGTAGGTCTTCTCTTCTTATGATCTTAAGAGTTACCCTTGAGCTTTATCATTTCTAGTAAGTAATCACCATGTACAACCTTTTTTCTCTATGGTAATCACAAAGTTTATAAATGTGACGGAAAACCATAAAGAAGAATAGACTACTCAAATGTCAAAACCAGGCGCGTAAATAGTGATGTCCTGCTTATTGCACGAAGTTTTTTGATATCGATATCCGGACTGCTTTGCAAAAAAAAAATTAGTTGATATTTTTTTCTTGGTTTTGTCTTTGTGTTGACCTATTGTCGTAAAAGTATTCACCACTAAATTAAAACCAATGTAAACTTCTATTTGTAATCAATAAAATCGGCTAGACCAGTTAAAAATATATTTATTTACTTAAATTGTATTTTAAGTTGCTCTTATATATCACACTTCACCATACAAATTGCCTAAAAATATTTATCAAGTGAGTGCATTTAGTTAAATCCTAGTTATTCCGCTTAATTTATAAATAGAAATGACCTGAAACAAGAATTATGCATTATTATTAATGTCATCTCAATAAAACATTAAAACATAGGGATATACTTCAAATCTAAGCCTCCTCCTCCGCCACGGCTGAGATGACCCTCAGATCAAGATATCGTATCGATAAACAAAACATTACGCATCACCGCACTATTTTATAGTATACACCGTGCTTTTTTAACCGTCTTACACCCGAAGCCCACGTAATGTAACCATCTTAATAAACCTCTAGGACATGTTATTTTTTTTATTACACTCCACATAATTTTGGTGTAAAAAATATCTAATAGTAATGTTTCGTAATGTATCATCCTGTTCATAATGTTTATGTTTTCAACAATGCATTCCTTGACCTTGCCGCCTCCATGTTATTGGATACTTTAAGTGGCCTTCGGCTGTAAGACGGTTAAAAAAGCACGGTGTATAATAAATAAGTTTTAAAACATTTAACTTGATGCTATTTGGTATAAGAAACGCTGCTACTATTAATTTAGTTTAAATAAACTACTTACCAAACCTCATTTCATCATTGAAATTGATTCATCAGATTTACCAGGCCAATCACAGTTGCCTTACAACCATACAAAAGGCCAGTGCCAGGGAGAAGCAGCTTTCCCTCAAGTCTACTCCCACTGTAGGTCTTCTCTTCTTATGATCTTAAGAGTTACCCTTGAGCTTTATCATTTCTAGTAAGTAATCACCATGTACAACCTTTTTTCTCTATGGTAATCACAAAGTTTATAAATGTGACGGAAAACCATAAAGAAGAATAGACTACTCAAATGTCAAAACCAGGCGCGTAAATAGTGATGTCCTGCTTATTGCACGAAGTTTTTTGATATCGATATCCGGACTGCTTTGCAAAAAAAAAATTAGTTGATATTTTTTTCTTGGTTTTGTCTTTGTGTTGACCTATTGTCGTAAAAGTATTCACCACTAAATTAAAACCAATGTAAACTTCTATTTGTAATCAATAAAATCGGCTAGACCAGTTAAAAATATATTTATTTACTTAAATTGTATTTTAAGTTGCTCTTATATATCACACTTCACCATACAAATTGCCTAAAAATATTTATCAAGTGAGTGCATTTAGTTAAATCCTAGTTATTCCGCTTAATTTATAAATAGAAATGACCTGAAACAAGAATTATGCATTATTATTAATGTCATCTCAATAAAACATTAAAACATAGGGATATACTTCAAATCTAAGCCTCCTCCTCCGCCACGGCTGAGATGACCCTCAGATCAAGATATCGTATCGATAAACAAAACATTACGCATCACCGCACTATTTTATAGTATACACCGTGCTTTTTTAACCGTCTTACACCCGAAGCCCACGTAATGTAACCATCTTAATAAACCTCTAGGACATGTTATTTTTTTTATTACACTCCACATAATTTTGGTGTAAAAAATATCTAATAGTAATGTTTCGTAATGTATCATCCTGTTCATAATGTTTATGTTTTCAACAATGCATTCCTTGACCTTGCCGCCTCCACGCGTTCCGCGCCGTAGCCAATCTTAGACAGTCCACGTGGATCTCTAACCAATCATGCGCTAGCGCAATACTTTGTGACGCCCACCGCCTCGCCCCTTTCTATTCGTGCATAAAACTCGGTCAGTAGTGCTAGACAGCCGAGTGAATGACCCGCGCGTAGTGCTCGTTACAGGATGTTTCGTACTAAATTGTGCTGATATCTTCTTTAATGTCTAAGGCTTTGAAATCTTAATAATAACCAACTTTTATTTAACGAATGACATGTAGTTATTGGATACTTTAAGTGGCCTTCGGCTGTAAGACGGTTAAAAAAGCACGGTGTATAATAAATAAGTTTTAAAACATTTAACTTGATGCTATTTGGTATAAGAAACGCTGCTACTATTAATTTAGTTTAAATAAACTACTTACCAAACCTCATTTCATCATTGAAAACCCGTGACAAAATAATGTTTTGTAGAGTCTTTTCGTTTGACCTCATCACACATATCTCACATTGTCTCAAGCTATTTATTATTAACAAACACGAGTACAGATTTGCACAGTAATTACAAGAATATTATTATAAGAGTATGTTTCATTAAATTTATCATTGAAAACCAATGATATTGTTGAAAACACAAATAATCAGCGGGTCGCCACTACGAACAATCAAAATTATGAACGTACTTTGTGCCAACAATCACTATTCTACCAAATTAAAAATGTTTGACGCCGCATAGTATCACGTTATCATGTCAGCATTCTAATTTTAGTCGGGTTATACGTCAAATTGAATGTTGGTATTATTGTCAAAATGGCGATTCTTTCTGTGTAATTTCGTAAATCACGTTTTGCAATTTTGTTTTCATTGAATATAACAGAAGAATCGTGTAAATTCGCGAGTTATGGGGGGTAAAGCACTAAGAAAATGTGATGTTTGTGGTGTGAGGCGAGTCAGAAAATGTACTTCTGACATATTTTTAGCCAGATTTCCTCTGGAACCTAACAGGTAGATGATCAGCAAGTTTACGTTTTTTCTCATTATGTGCATGCAAATTATAATGTTTAATGACTGAATTCGGCTGCCTACTAACTATATTTGTTACAATAATCGCATAAAAAATTTAAAAATAATATTAACGTTTGTAAATAGTGCGGTGCTCATACATTATAGGTTCTAATGAAGATGAATGACGACACCTAATTTTGTACATTATGGAGCAATAAAGTATCGAGTATTGAAGCGTATAGTACGAGAGCCCACGACCAAAATTTTTGTCTCATAGCAATATGACCAAAACCGCATCAAATCGATAGATACGATTATCTTGAACTCAAAAATACCAATATCAGAAATTTTCCGCGTAGCGTTTGATCTGACCGAATTTTCAAAATTGTCAAAGAATTTTACCGAACTGCATCATAGCAATATGTCTAATTTGCAGACTGTAGTTAAATGATAGATCTGAGATACCAGAAACATATTTTTCAGACGTTAGTGGTGTAGCGCAAACCCGTAAAATCACTTACAAAAATAAAAAATGAGACAAAAAAAATGTCTCATAGCAATACGTCTGAAAATCTTTTTTATTAGTAAATTTTGGTTATTTGATGCGAACAAAACAATTTTCAGACGGAAATGTGAACGCATTAAATTTTGAGACCGTTTTGAAAATGTTAACAAATTTTACCGATCGGTATCATAGCAATATGTCTGAAAATTGTTGGACATGATAAAATAAGTTGTCCACATGTGCAAAAAATTTATATCAGACAAATTAAGTGTATTTTCAAAAATGCGCTCAGGCTATATGCTACGCGCAAAATGTCTGAAAACAGGTTTTTGGTAATCATGGCAGCAATACGAAAAGTTGAAAAAAAAAATTATCCGTATTGCTATGATACAGGTCGGCTAAATTTGTTGACATTTTCAAAAATGCGCTCAGGCTATATGCTACGCGCAAAATGTCTGAAAACAAACTTTTTCGTAATACAATTATAAAATCTATGTACATTTTCACTATCAGACGTATTGCTATAATACCGACTGTCTTTTTTTATTGACACAGCAGAAATGGCCTCCCACGCAGTTGCTACACTTTCGACCGTTACTACACGCGTAGTCGCGTTCAGAATCATACAATCTAACAATTTTATAGGGTTTTTGCCGTATTGCTATGAGACATGGTTTTGGTCGTGGGCTCTCGTACTAGTAGGCAGAGGCCCCAAAAGACGGACTGCCGACCGAAAATCTCCGGATGGGGATAGATCTGGACCGATTATTGTGAAGAAAATCCAGCCAAAGACGTCCAACGGCTGACGTGATTGTGATGATGAACCTCAATTATTCTAAATAAACGACTTGATTCTTACTCTTTTTTTATTAGAAAAAAGTCAGCGGTAACCATTTCACAGCATGTCAATATTCTTACAAATATTCTGTGTATATGCACTATGAAGGCGTGCTATGGTGGAACTTACCGCTTGCTTTTATTTTTTAAAGTAAAATATTTGAGATTTTGAAAGTAAATCCTAAGCAGTATTTTTATCGATATCGATAGCATGTTTAGGTTTCAGGTTGGTGCAGCACTATTATTTTGACGTTTATTGTTTAAGTTGGTAGCACTGTATTTGTTGTTAGGTTGGTAATAAGTACGTTCATAACCCTAACAACGGGTAAAAGGGAGGTGCCAACTCTTAAAACGTAGTGGTTCTATCCTCTTTGCAAATAATATCCAAGTGCACCGTATTGACGTTTTGTGACTTTGAATTTGACAACTGAGTGAGGGAGACAGTAGTGGATGTGAGTGAGATGAAAGTAAATAAAATAAAAAGCACCGAAAAGTATTGATATCTATTTTGTAGCAAATCATCCCCAAAATAACTTTCTACTCCTCTTTAACCCCGTTATAAGATCAATTTAAATAAAATTTGATACACATTTTTCGTTATTTTTCTTAAAGAATGTTTATGCAAAATTTGAAAAAAAAATGGACCAAGGAATCACGTTGTCCCATATAAACTTTGCCCCCCTTTTTTACCCCCTTAGGGGTGGAATTTAAAAAAATCCGTTCTTATCGGATCCCTACGTCATACAAAGAACACACCCTCCAAGTTTCAAGTCTCTACGACCCATGCGCGGATACACCGTTGTGGGCACTGTGGGCATGCCCACAACCCTAATTACAATTTACAAAGTGCAAAGTAGAAACTTTTAGTCATTTAACTAAATTAAGAAGCATCCTAAACAAATATCTCGTTCTCACTTTGCTCAGCCAGTAATTCTTTGCTTGCTTTTATAAGCGTCGTGATGCGTAAACTAAATTTTAGCGCGCTCGCTTCGCTCGCGCTTGAATCTTGATTATATTTTTCTATTGACAAGAGTCCAAAAAAATTGTAGCGCGCTCGCTTCGCTCGCGCTTTTTAACAATTATTGCTGTTTAGGTTTCATGAGTGTCGAAAAGCGCTCGCTTCGCTCGAGCTTTTAAGTTTTATCACGTTCACAAATATGTCCTTTGTTTGATAAAAGCGTTTTAAATTTCACTTTTGTCTCATCGTCGTATTTTGTTAAAATCCCTATCATTGAAAAACCATTGCGTGCCCACAACCTTTTTGAAGAGCTGGATCCGCGCCTGCTACGACCAGCGGTTTAGGCTGTGCGTTGATCCGTCAGTCATTCAGGACAAAGCCTTTTATATGTATAGAAGAAGATTAGGTAGGTGTTACTTAACACTTTAGTGAACGCCTAACAGGCGTGATAACAATATAATTTCTATTGTGTCTGCTGAAACACCAGTGTTTTTTTTAAACTATCATCCCACTGCTGGGCAAAGGTCTTCCCCATGCTCTTCCACCTATCACCTATCTCTATGCATCCCCAACGACTCCCAATCCTTAGCAAAACCAACCTAATCGTCACACCAGCGCTTTCTGGGTCTGCCTCTGCGGCGATAGCCATCTGCTGGTATCCATCGCGTGACGATTTAGGCTCATCTATCCGGGTGCATCCTACGTATGTGTCCCACCCACTTCCACTTAGATTTTTATTATATTGCACTAAAGTGTTAACAAATGTTTGTTCGTACCACAACAGGCATGCCTGAACGTGCTGACGAAGCAGGAGGCGTCCCCGAGCGTGGAGAAGGAAGAGGTCAAGGTTGAGGTCGAGAGGTTCATCGATTTGGCCCGGCAGATGGAGGCTTTCTTCCTGCAGAAGAGGTTTGTTTACTCACATTAACAGTTTTTAGTTTGTACTACCCGGCTGGACCTGTCAAGTCAAACATATCACGTTACGCCTAGGGCCTATGTTGGGTTGTGTATAAGTGCCCCCAGTGGGTTATACAATAAATTATAAAGCTGAAAAGTCTGTTTATTTGAAAGCGGTAATCTCAGGAGCTGCTAAATCGATTAAAAAAAACTTTCTCTCTCGGGCTCCGTGAGGTTTATAGCATAAAACGGGGGCCGGGGCGGGACGGGCTGGGGGCGAAACGAAGTTCGCTAGGACTGCTAGTTTTATTAAATTTATACATAGGTACACACACAGGCATTTTACTTAAATAGCAGGTTGTATTTTTTTTATTTACGAAGTCGCGGGGAAGAGTTTCCTTGGCTTTGCTTTTTGAAGTCTGTTCAAGATGATTTTTCAAATAATGCCGTTGCTGCTTCCAGGTTTCTCCTGTCTGCGATGAAGCCAGAACTGCTCGTTAAAGAAGATAACAACGAGCTGAAATGCGAGCTGCAGAGAAAGGAGGAGTTGCTTAGGAGGCACTATGACAAGATTAGCCAGTGGCAGAACCTGCTGGCTGATTTACAGGTACACGCATTTATACAGGGTGTCTAATATTTGGTCAAGACTCAAGCTAGATGCTAAACTTGAAAATCATTGTCTACTATTTATATAGTAAAACGCGACTTATTTTTATAAATAAGTCGTATTTTCGTATTTTTATAAATAAGTCGGGTTTTCCTTCCTGACGCTATCACTCCAGAACGCACCAACTGACTTCCACGGTTTTGCATTCGTTGGAAAGGTCTCGGGCTCCGTGAGGTTTATAGCAAAAAAAATTCCCATAAAAAGGGGCCGGGGCGCGACGGGGTTGGGGGCGAAACGAAGTTCGCTGGGACCGCTAGATATGCTATGTAATGCAAAAAAATACATTTACTCGTATTTCAGGCATCACACACCCATATCAAAAGAGAATTGAACTGACCTACCTATTTTTTTTTGCTAGCCGTGGCTGTCCAACTGCTGGGCAAAGGCCTCCCTCAAACTACTCCACGCGTCCCTGTTCTTGGCAAGAGTTTGCCTAGGCTAGATGGACGTCGTTCGAAAGGCAGACCCCGAAACCCCGATGCGCGAAGATCTAGACAAATATCACGAGGACTGGCAAACCCTACCTAAAATAGGCAATCTTAAATAAACGTGTGTTATTAACGGCCTGCACTCAGAGAGTCGGAGCAGAAACGACCGCGACATTTAATTTCAGTAATTAATGATTAATGTTCATTAACATTTTAATTTTATTAATTCCGTGATCTTTCTAAGGATGCCTGTCCACCTTGCGATGGTACTCTACGCTGCTTACTTGAGCATACTAATTTATGCCTAAGAGTACCTTACCACTTTCAAACGTAAATTGCTTGTACACACGACACATAAAACGTCCCTTCAAACAAAAGACGACACAAGGTGTAAGCTATTTGACTCTTGGTGGCAAGGCGGCAGTGGTACATCTAAGAACGATGTCTTCATTCTAAATTCAATTTTAATTCCAGGGGCACACAGTGTACAATAAGTGTCAGCAGCCAGCTCAGCAGAGCATCCAGCAAGCCGCATCTCCTTCACCAAGACAGCAGCCGCCTAGCGTGCAAGCCGTGCAGGTAGATATAACTTTAGCCTTGCCTGATACCTCAAGCGACTTCATGTTTGTCTAGTTTTAATAATAAATGAAAAACATTTTACTCGTATATGCCACCGAACTAGACTTTCGAAGTTCCGAGCAATGCTGCTCGTTGAAGCAGCTTGTCGCATGCGGAGATAGATGATTATTTAAAAGATAATAATGTATGGACTTGCATGATCACCACAAACGTTGTAAAACTTTTGTAAAGAGACATTGATAATAATAGTGACTGAGTTTGTTGCGCAGCTTCTTCTCAGCACTAGCCCACAAATGTCCCGAAGCTGTGGTAGGGTCTATGTTGGGACGTGTATAAGTGCCCCCAGTGTCTATTTGCAAAAATAAACGACTTTTATGACTTTTATAGAGCTTCGGAACCACAGCTAAGATGCACTAAGCCACTTACGCAGGCCCCATTACTCGGTAGTCAACCTTAACTTTGTAATCGAACTTAGAGACCCTTATAACATGCTTAATTAATATTTCAGGCACAGCAGATGGCAGCAGCGGCGGCAGCGCAGCAAGCAGCGCTGCAGCAACAGGCGGCGCTGCAACAGCAACAGGTACCGCGCCCCCCTCACCCGCCCGCGTACCCCGCCGCCGGCCCGCGCCGATAGGCATGCCGCAGGGCACCATTTTGGCACCGCTGTTTTACAAACTATTACATATTTTTAAAAAGTAGGATTAACATTTCATGGTCTATGCTTGACCATATCGCCACTTGCCCTCATGTGATATGGCGGCCAAATGTCGATTTAATTAAAAAAAAGAACTACTAAATTATTATGACAAGTTCATTCAAATTAAAGATAAGGTTTGATAAAATTAGTAAGTCTAGGGACTAAATATCAGTGATTGATAATAATAATGATAGTTAACTATCTTGTACCTGCAAATTATTCACTCTTATTAATTAAGCTGCATCTACTGCCCTATAATATGTTATATGTATAACCACAAACGCAGTTTTATAATGCTTGTCGTTAATTTTTGTACGACTTAAACTTAGAAGATAATTCAGATATCTTTGATCAGTTAAATGTGGCAGGGGACTCACTTTTATTAAAAAGTATTATGACTGAATTATTGATGTTGATGATAATAACTTAAAAGTATTTTTATACCTGTTAATTCATTTCACTATTAAGAGTATTAAGACTAATAAAAAAATGTATTTTCTTACTGTCTGTGTACCAGTTAGTGTTCATGATATAGTGTCTGCGATACATTAAATGTAAAAAAAATATAAACACAAATTCTGTATCTATTTTGATAAAAGTTTACTACCTGCATATTGTTGATAAATGAAATATAATCTATATATCGAGATCTATCCTTTATTTCTTAGAGCTGGGTATAAGTCGTTTTAGTTTGGTCTACAGCGCCTGTTAATTTAATGTTTTTCTGTATTACCTACCTACCTAAAAGTATACAGCTGTGGGCTGTAATAGAAACAAAAAAATATATAAATGATTCTACAGAGTATGCGTAGTTACCTTGACCTGGTCATAGTGCTCTAAAATGCTTTAACTCAGAGATATACCTACCTAATAATCTAAAATAATAATAAGGCCACATATTGTTTTAAACTTTCATGGTCACTAACATTAGAATAGTTAGATACGGATAATTAGATAGATTAGAATAGATTGAACAACCCACAAGTTCTCTTCAGTTACTCCGTGATCATGGCGCTTGCATTGCAACAGTGCCTAAATATCGGAAGCTCATAAATAATAAGGTACATGGTAGCAATCTCGTATCTAACTATTCTAATAAGGCCACACCCTGTGTATTTACTTAAATTATGGCGATAGGCTCTTTGACAGATAAAAGACGTCAAACAGCTGTCAAGCTTCGGCAGAAATAAAACGAAATAGTCTAGTAGTGCAAGTGAGCCTAAATCTAAGTAACCAGAACTTTAAAAAATCCTATCTCAGTGGGTTGATATCGAAAATTTAACTTTTAGGCTAACAATATTTTAAGGATAGGTTATTTTTAAGTTATTTAGATTAATTAACTTTATTTCACATAATATCTAAGTTATTTTTTGTTTGAAGCAAAATATAATTTGTTTTAATTAAATTTTTGTTTCTTTTATTTATGCCCTAGTAGACCTTTGATTTCGCAATGCGCTTATTAAGGTATGTACGATTTTATTTTACATCGGTAGTTAATTAATTTGCTTGTTTATTTTCTTTCTATTTCTTATTAGATTGATTGTTATTCTATAAGTATAAAAAGTAAATTCTTATTTTGAAATGTCTACATACATTCCGCTTAAAAATTTTGTTGTTGTTCGTGTTGCCTTTTTTAACACCCTGTATTTTTATTATAAATAAATAATAATAACCAAGAAGATTGACAAAGATAAAGTACCTACACACTATGATAATATCTGTTTGTATGTGCTTATTTCTTTTAAAGTCCGTTTTTCTCCACTAGTCGAATATTGTAAACAATCTTGACATTCCTTTTTAGCGAAAATATTCATTTTAAAACAATATAAACACAAAACTTACAACATACATAGCTAATTAATTGTTTAACACTGAGATCTTTTTATATTAAATAGTAAATTAATTTTATTTGCAGATATTGTTTTAAAAGTTACAAAAAGATTGTTTACAATGTTGGACTAGCAAAGATGAATGGAATTTTAAGATGAACGCACACTTATCCGAGCCGAACGAATCGAAGTCAATGAGGCCTCGCACACATATCCGAACTGGACGAATCGACCGCGCCGAAAAAATCCACCGCGAATGTTGTCTCATGAGATAGCGCTATGAGTGACAGCTAAAGGTGGGAGTGAGAAGGAAGATGTCCCGACGATACGTCCGAGTCTCCGCGCCGAATCTGAAGACGTCATCCGAATTTGTCTAGGATTCCTGGAGTTCCTTCAGATTCGGATATTCGAAGTGTGTGCGGTTTCATGTGATTTCATATAAAGAATTCAAAAATTCGGTTCGTTCGGCGCGTTCGGCTTGGATAAGTGTGCGTTCACCTTTATAAAACATTGTTTTTTTTTTTGCTAGCACGGCTTGTGCATTTTGTAAGGAACATAAATCTGACAGCTAATATGTTATAGATGCAGAACACCCTGGCGCAAGGCATGTTCCTTGCGGGGGGGCGCGGTGCGTACGCCGGCGCCCCTCTGCAGGGCCCGCTCGCTTATTTGGAGAAAACTGCCACGAATATAGGTGAGGTTTTGTTTTATATAAATTACTTATGATAATGTTGAACATAGTATATTTTTTTTAAAAACTTTGGCAATAGAATAACCGCTTTGATAAAATTAAAAAAACGCATTAACTATATGCGTTTTTTAAAACTTATAACTTAGATAGATAGATAGATTCATTAATTGCAAATAAGTTCAATGTTTTATAATTCTAAATCAATGCACTTAACACAGCGTAGTCCGTTATCTCTCAAACCTGATCCAATAAATTCGTTTCTTTTATTGTGCATTGTATTTGACCTTTATAAACTTTCGTAAGATAATTAATTTGTATTCACATGCACATTAATTGCAACCTGATTTTTTTTAAAACATGTGTGAATGTGACAGTCTTTATACGCCATACGATGACACCCTGTATAACTTTTTTTTTCAGATATGGTGGGCCTGGGGGACGGACGAAGGTGACGCGGCCGCGGGAGGGGCAGGGGCCGGGGCCGCGGCAGAGGCCGAGGTAGGTCAAATTTGATTTTAAAAAATCTTTGTCTATAGACCCACCGGGGAGAATTACGAGTATACACGTCCCAACATAGACTCTAGGCCTACCACAACTTCGGGACACGGGGTTAATACTTAGTACTATAATATTATTCCCCCTAGCCGATTTCGACTACAACGAGTAACCGACTGCGCGGGACATAATAAAGTGCACAAGTGTGTGCGCAAACACAGGTGCACCCTCTATTCCTTTCACTCTCATAGCCCGATGGGACAGCGATCTGACACGACCGGAGAGAGATGGCGCAGGACCAACGGCGCAACGTGCTTTCCGCGGCACGGGGGTGAAACACCGCCAACTCCCAAACTCCGGGCTTCCTTGAGAATGTCTGAACAATAAAACCCAGCAACATATTTCTGGCCCGACCCGGGAATCGATCCCGGGACCTCTGGCGCAGCCGTCGCTTCAAAATGCGACCCTCTAACCGCTGCGCGACCGAGGCATAGTGCACAAGTATGTGAGCAAAGACAGGTGCTTCCTCTACTCCTTTCACTCTCATAGCCCGATGGGACAGCAATCTGACACAACCGGAGAGAGATCAGGCGCAGGGCCAGAAGCTGAAGATATACCTGTAATTCAAAGGTACCTAATAGGAGTTCTTACTGTTAAAGATTATGTAATTTTTAGGTCGTGGTGCATCCCCTGAGTATGGCGGCAGCATGACGCCGCCATAGCCCGCCCCTCTCCCGGCGTGGGCCGAGCAACCCCGCCCACTCGGGGACAACGATGGTAGCTTTGGTAGTTTTTGGTAGTTTTCTTATTTGATGCTCTTGTAACTTAGATATAATCCCTACAAATTGCTAATGCACTTAGCGGTCATTTGTTGACGTATTCTCGTTGTTGATTCTTTCAATATCTTGTTTTGTGCGTCTTTATCATCTGCAGGCTTAAGATGCACGCCGTGATAAAAATTTATCGAGGCATTTTAGCGCGTTTGTTTGTCAAAAATCGACATATCCGCAGTTGCTAACATGGCTGCCATGAAAGTCATGTCCTACTGTCAAAATTCGAAATATGACAAAATTATAATTGAACCCTAACATGCCACACATATTTTTATCGAATTTTGACATTTCGCCGTGTAACATTATCGTCCACCATTAGCGACGACGACAAATAAAAAACAACATATTTAGAGCAAAAATATATGACTGAGTCGTGCCATATTTTATCCTAGGCTCTCAAAAAACGATAAAGTGTAAAAATATTGAAAAGAAAGTCCCCGTGGAACATTTTTTATCCCTAACATATTTATTAATTTGAATTCATTCATTTCATTCATTCAATTCATATGGTGGGCAATATTAGATTTACTCTTACTAATCTGTGGGCAGTATCGAGTCAATCTGTCATTGTGTCAAGTTGATCATTTTGAGCCAAATCTGACATAAAATTGAGTGAATGGTTAGAAATTGACATAACTCGTTATCGTTGTGGATAAATTTGTCCAATGTGGTTGGCATGTTAGGGAATATGATAAAATAGCATAGATCGACTAATTTTGTCATGTCGATCGAAAGAAATAGTGTGTCATGGTGATGCATGTTAGGCCTACTGGACAACTAGTAAATCCCGTTCGTTTCCATGTCATATTCGAGATAGTGATGATAATAATTATACTTTCATATAAGTATATTAAAGATCATTTATCAGCCAAAGGACGTCCACAGCCGCACATAGGCCTCCCCCACGGTTTTCCTCAGCGACCAGTGTGGTCCTGCGGTCTTTACAAGGTTGTCTGTCCATCTTGTCGATGGACTTCCTAAAAGGAAAGATAATAAATAAGAAATATAACACTAATTATATGTATTAGCAAATTCCAACCCAATCGGAGTACACGATGGTAGCTTTAGTAGTTTTTTTTTATGATACGGCACAACCATAGGAAGTTATTGTAAAAAAAGGGCATTGTTAAAATCGTACAAAGAACTATAAATGAGTATTGTATCATAATGTAAGTTTGGAGTAGAGTTTTGTATTCTTATTTATGAATATGTTGTAGATACACATGCCACGAAACAAATTTATTAGTAATAAAATCAATTACGATTATTTAATTCCTTTTTCTAGGGCGTGTAATCATATTTTATCCTCAATATAATGGAGATAATAGATACAAAGTAAATAAAAATCAGAATAAACTATTAGATTAATAACGTACTACACACACATTAGCTAGTTATGATGACGAACTTAAAAGACTTAAGATATTTTTACACTGTAAATAAAGGAATCACCTAATTGCACAGAGATATTCATATTTTAATTTAGCTGAACAGAAAATGGATTTTTTTTATTTTGGCACAAAATTTATAAAAAGCATGTCATCAAAATCGTAAACGTCAAAAATAGCATTCTCTAAGTGTAATTTTAGTGTCCATGTACAAATACTAAAAGCAGACAGTTAATAAATGAGTAAATATATTTCAAAACTATAGCACATTAGTATATTATGTAGTCGATATTTTAATCCAATAAAGCTTGTCAGTCTTATAAAAATATTTGTATAAGTATGTACCATTCGTATTATCTAGTACTTACAAAAATAAAAAACACAAATAAAGCAATATATCTCAATTTGAGTTTGTTTCATTCAATATACTAATCCTCAATACAACTAAGGTCTCTGTCCAAGACGTCTTCGTATGTAGTGGCACAATCCCGCGCCGTGTTTATTATTTATTCCGAGTCATAGTGGATTTCATAATTAGCAGGATACAATAAATAAAAATATTTTCTTATGTTGTTAATGAATAATCCTTTATTTGAAAATAATAACCAAAATCTACATGTTTGTCTAAATACCACAGAATTATACTTACAATAATATACAGTTAATCACATTAAAATTAACAGCCTACTAGTTTGTACCATACTAATTATTTGGGGGTGATAAAAAACAGTGCTGTCTAGTTAGCAGATTTAATACAAAATAAACACAGCAGTTTTCAATTTCAACAGAATTACTACCAAAATAGTAGTTTTTAAAATTTAAAAGTGGTGTTGCCAGTAGAAAACAAAAATCTACTAAAATGGTAGTTTATGAACTAAAAATGGAGACCTAGTGGAGTATTGGCGGCATAATGTTTCACGCTTAGACGACCTTCTGTAGGTACTCGTCGAAGAGGTACAGAGAGAGGGAAAGGTCCTGTCCCTGGGTGATGAATTTCTTCAGGTCGGAAGTGTGGCCGGCCAGCTCGCGGATCCTCTTTGCTTGGTACTCAACGAATTCCTCTTCCAGGTATTGGGCGACCTATAAAAGAATTGCTTTATTAGTACTTTGTGAGTGACTGATTTAGATGATTCAAGTTGCACCATCTAAATTACGGACGGCTCTGGAAGACTCTAGAGTGTCATAAAGATATTGTTAGCTGGAAGCATAACATAGCTAATGTCAGAGTCAGACAATCTGTCTGTTTCTGGTGATCTTACTAAAGAATGCTGAATTCGTCTCGTTCTGGTAAGTGTCCACGATCTTTAGAAGGGTCTACCTCAATGTCGTGCACGCGCTAGCTGTTCCATGCTTGACTTCCTATGACTTTGGAAATGAGTATAGAAAGTTCTAGAACCTACCTCGGGGTCGTGCAAGTGCTGGCTGTTCCTGGTGGCCTCGCGGTGGATGTAGAAGGCGCGCTCCGCGAGCTCCTTCTGGGTGTCCAGTGCCTTAGCGAGGGACTCCAGCTCGTGCAACTCCACTGTGTAGTTCTTCTTCTCCACTGGCTTCTGGATGCTGCGCTGGCTGAAGTTCATCTCGTCACCTGAAGATTGGGGATGGGTATGGGTAATAAATGTCAAAGCGTAAAAAAAACACTGAATCGTTTGGTACAACCTGACTATTAAACCATTATATGGAATTTGACAGGAATTTATTAGGTATAGAATAGTTAATAGTTACGGGATATCGTAAAGTGACAGGTTTGCAAATTATAAGCTTCTTCTTCTTCTTTTTCTTTTGTGGCGACGAACTTATGTTTACCAGCCGCTGATAAAGATGAAACTGTTGGCTTAACGTGACAGTTTAGGAGATATTGTCATGGTATATTTTATTTGCGTAATAATGCAAGGAATCGTATTTTAAGGATTTGACACACTGGATGCGTTTTGCGGTCAGGAGCTCTATTTTTGAATGTGCGCTTCCAGATGGCGAGTGATTTTCCTTCAAATATGATTTAAATGTCAACGAAACGAAAATAACTCATTTTCGAAGTTCTATTTACCTGACCGAAGAACGCATCTAGCGTGTCAAATCCATTATTGTTGGCCGCTACTTTCAAACAAAATTAAAATAACGGACCGAAAAGTGAGCCAAAAAAGTTCCAACCGCCTTTAAAAACTGTCATAATAGGTTTCCCATCATATTTAGTCACTCACCTCTCATAGTAACATGCTTGATAATATCAATGGTCTTCTCCCAAGCGTCGTCAGACAACTTCTTGAACAGCTTGCTGAAGCCATCTCTGTTTGTCTGGTAGTTGTTGAAATATGCCGCTGATAAAAGGTACTCGTACGATCTCTCTAGATGAAGGTTGGCGTATGCCTGGAGTTCTTTAGCCACGTTGCCATGGCGACCGTACTCGCCGTAGACCGCGTTACATCTGGGCAGGGCTGTGGGAGAAACAAGCATCATAAATAACAGTGAGTTGTTACTACTACGTATAGATAGATACATATATTATTCATCTGTGGTATAGAGCACTGATCATGTATGGTATAGAGAAGCGCAAAATGTGTCGCAAAAACGACGACAAGATTATGACGTTTTCTTTGAAAATTTGAATTTCGAATTATAATTTGTACTACGAGTTGAAGACCGTGTCATCAATTCATTCATGTCACGAAATTACGAAGAGATGATTTGTCAAAAAAGCGAATATTTAGGTTCTTATATTTTCTGAAACATACAATATTAAAAAATTAATAAAGACGTACGAGCATAGTTTTTCAAAATATCTCTAACATGTTAAAAAAAATTACAAAATCGGACAACGTTTAAGGGGTGGAAAACTTCCTAGTGAGATTTTGAAGGTGGTTTTAAATTGCTCATCTAAATTAATAACGTCATACTATGGTCGTGAAAAGATTTATAATTTTACTTACAAATTACAAAATTACGAACCATTTTTTGTATGAAATAACAACAGAAGAATTCCTAAAAGTGAATACAAAGCCATTATATCTCCCCATTCAAGTCTTCCTTCCTTTGTTATATAGTTCAAAGTTCAAGATAATCAAGGAACGCATTACTCAGTATCACAAAACGCCTGTGTGTTTGAACGATAAATAATTTTGCTAGCCCTTCCGCGTCTACTTCATTACACTACAAGCATTTGTAAAATATAAACACATAAATATAATAATTATTTATTTGTAAAATAATGCAAAGAATAGATTTTTAAGGCTTTATTGATATCAATTGCACTTGTAAAAAGACAACTGTGACTTTGTGACAGACGAGGAATTGAACCCCGTGTCTTACGCTATCCGGACGTATGCCTATACTACTCAGCCACCGTCACATTAACAAGCCTGTTAAATTTTTGCAAGTGCTTTTTAACGCGTAGGCTGCGTGACATCAACAATGTTGCGAGATTGCTCTCACAATATCCGAAGGAAAATATTTTTACAAATATTTTAACAATCTGAATCAGTTATGATGATGAAAGCCAATTTATAGTTTATTTTTGTTTTTATAGTGTTTGATCACCATACAAACTTAATAATATAAAATTGCACTTGTAAAAAGACAACTTTATTACGCTTTAGTGATGTCCGCAAATAAAATAACGGACGGTGAGCTAAAAGCTCCCTACGCCTTTCTTTTCACGCTTAATAAATCTACCTATTAATTGACCATGATCAATGATTGATCAATCACCATCCATACAAAACATGGTACGAACAATAAGATAAATATATTACTCATTCATACATAAACAGATGTACTTGAGTATGTAGCCACAACTGACACATTCTAGCAGAGAATATGATAAGAAAGATAACATTGTATAGATATCTATGCACATACTCGTTCATAGATATTGGGCTTAATATTAATCTTTAAGTATCTAAAATTATTGCTAAGCATTAATTTTTTATGGCATTTTATGGATTTTATAGGATTCAAATAGGTATGATATACAAAGATAAATAAAATGGAGGCGTTAGGCTCAAAGACACTAAGGTTCGCCGTTTTAATTTTGTTTCAAAAGTAGCGGCCATCAATAGAACCTCAAAAAATCGATTCCTTGCATCAAATACTTATTAGTACTGATTACTAGATTTAAGTACCTGTAATATGAAATATTTTAACAGAGCAATTCACTTGTTTTAATTAGACGTTCCTACTTAGACTTACGAAAGTTATTTTAAGTTTTTCGTTTGATTACATTGGGCGAAAGCAATAGAGTAAATACCGCAATTATTCCAAAAATACTAGTGAGTTGTTACTACTACGTTATAAATGTAGAGAAGCTAATGCCAAGCAAAACAATGTGTCGCAAAAACGACAAGAAAAACTTTCGGCCTTACCACAAATAAATAAACAAGGTTTGAACCACTGAATATTTATCTATTCAGTGGTTTGAACAACTGTTTAAATGTTATGCGGCTAAAACAAAATGTATGTCACCCTTATGTCATTTGACTTGATTGACGTTGATTTTATACTAGCCATATTATATTTAAACAGTGTTCGAAACCTTGTTTAATTATTTGTGGTAAGGCAGATAGTCTTTGAAAATTTGAATTTCGAATTATGATTTGTACCACGAGTTGATGACCGTGTTATCAATTCATAGAGCACAAAATTTGTCCGTAATGTAGTTTCATACGCTAGTAATAGTATTTCAATGGAAAATACTAATAAATTCTGTAGAAAGCGGAAAACGGGAACATACCAATATTTTTTATGTAATATCAGGAGCTCTATTTTTGAATCACTCGCTTCAATATGGGCGAGGGATTTTCGTTCGAAGATGAATGAATAAAAGTCAAAGAAAAATACTCGTTTACGAACGAAAATCACTCGTAATGTTGACGCGAGTGATTCTAAAATAGGTAGGTAGGAAATATTACGAATTAATATTTACCTAGCCTAGTCCTAGATTTTTTATGAACATGACAATTTAATATTTTGATGAAATCTTATTTATTTAATGCACGGAATAAATCAAAACGAGCAGTCACGGGGTCTGCTAGATCTAAATAAATAAAACTTGGTTTAGAATGTTTTTACACTTAGTGTCATAATATTCTTAAAAGATGAAATAAGAAAACAAAAATTGAGCACGGGCGGGCGGCACTCGAACCAGCATCATCTGGCTTTTGTAAATAAAACTTACTCAGAGTAGAAGACGCCTGCCCGCAGTCGAGTGACACGTCCTGGTAGCACCCGTCGGCGGCCAGGGCTCCGGTGGCGGCCAGGAGGCACAGCGCGACTGTTGCTAGCACCTTCATTGTACTGCCGGGGCAAAGGGACAGGAGTTATTGATGAGTTAGTATATTTATCATCCATAATTTGGTTGTTTTTATGGGGAAAAGCTCCACCGAAAAACATACGATCGCGGCTATTCTAATAAACATATTTTCTATGTTTGGCGTATAAAAATACGTTAAAATACCTACTTAATACGTGTAAGTTAAGTTGTATAATTACTAGTCGATAAAATGTAAATACTAGTTTGTACATAATAATTTCAGCAGAGGCTATTTTCTTGTTTCGTACTTTTTAGAGCGTGTTTTTAGCAGTCGGGTTTTAGTTTTTAAACTTTCTTTTTATCGAATAAAAACAAGCGAATGCTAATTTCCATGTCCATCAACTACTTGATTTATTTTGAATCGACAGACAGTATTTAAATTTAGAACTCAATATTAATATTTATTGGTGTTTGTGTAACACTGTTATCACACAATACCACAAAAAACACCCGATACGTAATTTCGCAAACTTCTAACAAGCATCGGTGGTTCAGTGGTAGAATGCTCGCCTGCCACGCGGGCGGCCCGGGTTCGATTCCCGGCCGATGCAAGATTACTTTTTGCTCTTTTTGACACAATTTTTTTTAAATTATTTTTTTAAAAGAAAATACAAAACACAAAATGTAGAATTTATATTATACTAGTTTATAGTTCAGCATTACCGTAACAACCATAAAGGTGAACTTGGGAACTTGTTTTGTTAAATTGCATTACAATCCCCAAATCATTACATTTCATTTTAGGTGAATAAGAATGAATGCACAATTATACGGCCCCAATTAAATTACATTTATATCTATATAATTTACTAATAAAGTCAATATGGATTTCACGACTTTTTGTAGACAGGAAAATAAATAGACAAATTAAATATTGATTGAAACTTTAAATCTATGAGGTAAAATAAAATCAGTTGATAATATCACCTAAACCCGGCTTACCATTCAATAGATAATGATATTTATTGATTAATTTATGGTTGTAGAATTACATTGATCATAATCATGAATAAATCATGTAAGCTTTTTATCTTGTATTTTTTTATCACCAATTTAATTAAAGTACGATAGAAATTGTTCAAACATGATCAAAAGGATAAAACTGTGATTTTATTTTTAATTAAGAATTCGTTGTTATTTTATAAAGGTGGGTGCATATAGTTGACCTTGTAGGCATTAGAAAAAAAAATACAATAATACCAAAGGGCGACAAATAAAAAAAACACGCAAAGGGGTAGACTAAAAAGGGTGTAGAAACGAAAAAAGGTAAAAGAAAACAAAGGACTTACCGAACTGCGAAGTAAATTGTGAAAATAGAATTATCAACGCGAGATCCGTCAGATCAGAAGTGACACCTTTACACACACTGGCGCAGAAGGTGGCTCTCCCGACACAAAACTGCGAAGTAATAAAACTGATAAAGCCCCAGAGTAAGGGGAAACTAAACGTTATTTATAATTGAACTGCTGAACGATCGACACCCGAGTGTATTGACAGCAAAATAAAATTAATTTATTTGTCACTTGTGCTTGAAGTTCGCTGCTAACACAGTGTTGCCGAGTTGTGATTCGAATTACCGCAAAGTGCCACGGAAACAAGGTATTTATGAGTTATTTTTATCTAATAAATTTCGAAAAAGATCATTTGTGCACTGTTAATGATGCACAAATTACTTTAATTTAATAAATAATGTATTTTTTGACGAAATGTCGTACCTCTATTATGCGTAGATTGGCAATGCTGGTATCACTCGTACCCTGCCCCTCTCAATAACAAAACTCTTTGTCCCCACCTCCGACCCAGTCTACGACGTCACACGATAATGTCATACAAAGAAGGTTGAGGTTTTGTGTTTCGAGAAATTTCTCTCCATTTCATCATTTCTTTGTATTTGCGTCTCTTTCTTTCATTTTATCCACCCTAACATACTTTTAATGAAGTTTTATGATAAAAGTCAGCATTAAAATGGTCCTTAAAACCTAGGATTCAGTAAAAACAACAAGAAAAATTCCACTGTCGGCCTTGAAACACAAAACCTCAGCGAGGTTTTTGGTTCCAAGCTGGTATTTTCCGTCCCGCTCGCTCATGTGTCATTCGGTAGAAACCTCTTGTCAACACGAGATGGTAGTGTTATCGATGCGTAATTCATTATTTTTGTGTAATCAGAGCCATCGGTTCTTATAGCCAGTCCCCTTTGTTACATTTTGTTGTGATACAAGTCGCCTTCTGCACCAGTGTGTGTAAAGGCCCGACTTTCGCGTGTCCTCCACAGCGGTCTTTGTCAAAAAAATAAATCGTCAAAGTATCTGTGATTTTAATTTTAGAATAAAAATGAAGGCGATCCTGTTTGCTGCCGTTGCCCTCCTGGCTGTATGCGCCCCTGCATTCGCTACACAATGTAAGTGAAACATTTTTTTAATTTATTTTTTTAAATATTTTTTAACAACCCATTTTGATCCCACCCTAGTGTGTATACTGCCTTAATAAAGGGGGTAGTGAAAAAAAAATACCATTTCATTTTGGACTAGTCTAATAAATACCTAGTAGTATCTCCTAGATTTAAGATTTTGAGTAGGTTTTCTCTATCAACAGCTAGTGAATGCAACTAACTTAACTCTCTCTCTCTCCATGGCTCTTGTCATAAATTAACCAAACATTGTACATTTCCTTTTGTTTTATGCCTACTTTACTTACTGCAGTTCATAGGCATTGAGGTCAGGTCAATATTTGAATTTCAAAACTGAATGTAAGTGCAAACAGCACTTACATTGATTCCAAGATTTGCAAGAAACCCAAAGGGAAATATTGTATAATTTATTTGGTTTCAAAATAAAATCAACAATGACTTGGTGATAACAATACACTGAAGTTAGCTACAGATGACTAACTATTTATGTACTTAGCCACAAAACAGCAAATTACTAACAATATCAAAACAAATCATTTAGTAATAGTTATTTTTTCACTTTGTAAGGCTAATTATATTTGTTTTGTCAAGGTCTACCTCATTTGTGTATGTATTATCTATCATACTTAAAGTACTACTAGCAGTGATATTTATTGTTAGATTTTAAAAAAAGGAGGTTCTAAGATTGACATATTATTGAGAATATTTGTTCACAATTATTGCATGTTTGGCTGAACCGATTTTGATGCGGTTATCAGTGAAGTATTTGTTACATTCAGGGGATTGTAACTATTTTGACCGACTTCAACAAAGGAGGTAGTAACAAAAAAAGTAGGGAAAAAAATAACAATTGTTTCTCCTAATTACGAATTAAATGCCTTATTTTAGTCCTTTTAGTCAGATTTAAAAAATTTTTTTGGTAATATAGGTAAATCTAATGTAAAAGAGTTCCAAGGCACCAAATTTGTAATTGCATCTTACAATACAACCTACATTTTTAGATAAATTAGTAAAATGAGAAATAGAAAAGGTTAGAAAAATATAGATGCGCAGATAAAATAAGCAATTCTATTTATCTATTTAAATTCAAAAACTTTTGTCTACCCACTAGTTTGAGTCATTTGCATTAAGTAAAGAGAATTTATAAAGAAGCAGTGCTAAAGAGGGGCATTTCCGAGAAATTTCTTTTGTTTTATTTAACACCTATGTGTTTCACACAGTTTCACACCTGAATAATGAAATTGCAAGTCTATATTTGTACAATTATATTATTAGGAGTCACCTCAGACTTGTATGAGCTTTAATTATTGTATTTATTTATTAAATAGACTTACCGTTGTCTGCAATGGAAGGAAATTGGACTTATTTGATTGAACAATTGATGTAAAAATAAACGTCTTCTTTGTAATGTTCTTTTTTGTGTGCGATGATGCGACGCTTCTGCGATGCGATAATTAATTAAATTCGATTCGTTAGGTACGTAATACGTTCCATGTACAATAGAATAGGTATTTTTACTAATCTGTGTTTTTTTTCTTGCTTGAATGAACCGGAAATGTAGTTTTTTTTCACGAATTATTTGTCAAGCTTGACCACATTAATCAACTGACATACTTTTTTATTGGTTCATCTCATACCATTTTTATTTGAAAAAGGAAATCAAAACATTTGTGTGACTCGATCACAGTAATTTAAGTAGTTCTATGTTTAACAATTATCTACACAGGACTTGGACAGCCCATGTGAATTCCCTAGTTAAAGGAAAACGTTTAACTAATTATGTTCTCTTTGAACGTTTGGTCTCTTTAATTAAATACATAGGTACCTATATTTTACTTATCAATGGAGGGTGTTTGTTCGTACGTACTAATGGTATTCTACATACCTTCTTTGCAAAACATGAAGAAATTGTATGCCCATTACGAGGCAACTTGCCAAACCTTTCTTATGTGACGTTGCCAATACCAGACACGTTGACTGTAGTATACGAGTACATACACGGTACACCTATAGTTTAGCCGCTGAGATAATGCCATTTTGACTGAAAATATATGGAAAGAATTTCAATCATCCATATTTTGACAGTATTCCTATACTTAAATAAATGGATGTACCTACATAAATTATACGTGTAGATCCTATCTTACCTACGTAGTAGGTAGTGCTTTGTAAAATACGCACGACATGTCTTGAAAATGACGATTAAGAATGACAATGATTCATAAATCTACTAAAACAGATATTTCAATGTTTGATTACTTATTTATGCTGAGACAAATGCTCATTAATATTATAGACAATACACGCGTCAGTACCTAACTTACATAAAAAATAAAGTAATAATTTATTAATTTTATTACTTCTTTGTTCTAAGAAGTTCTTAAAAAAATATATCACTATTTAAAGACATTTAAAACTGAGTAGTGCCTATCTCAGTTGTTGATAGTGTTCCTTTTGAAAGTTATGTTTCAAAAACAATCTTATAATGCAATGAGGCAGTAGTCTGAAGTATAGGACAAAGTTGTCTTGTAGGACTTAAACGTAAAATAAATAACTGTTATGTTATTTTAATTAAATATTTGCTACTTATTTATATCATGCGTATATTTACTATTCCCAAAGAACATACGTACATAAATAGATAAAATCGATACATTGTAAACATGTCTGGATGAATGTAAGTACAGGATTTAAACACGTGGTTGCTGATAATTAGCTTACAAGTGATAATTATTGTTGATAAATAAAAGTACTTTGCTTTGATTGTATGTTTCAGTAAATAATCTTTTAGATTACTTAAAAATCTGTTACATGAATTTGATTTTTCTGATTAAATGGAATGATATCGAACTTATAAAATGTATAGATAAAGAGGAACCTTTTTCTAATGAAATACAACAAAATCAGTTAAATATAATATAACACAAGCCAACTTTTACCAAAGGAATACAGAAATCGAATTCCCTAATAGTATTCTTAGTTTTAGGGAGGATTGAGCTGTACCTATATAAAAGTAGTACTATTATATTTTCTGTGCATAAACACCATGCTATCATTTTTTTTAAGTTGCTAAAGAATAAAAAAAACTTCAAAGAAACCGAAAACCTATAACCACTTATCTTTTTAGTAGGCAGTGAACCATTTTTATTAGCTAGACGACAAGATTCCCAAAAAATCTAAAAACAACAAAGTAGGTAAGTCTAAGTAGGTACTTCCAATGATTTCTCAATCTAATCTCTCATACAAAGTATGATATTGAAGATCCATATCTTTACATGTTGATGACCCATGCAAGATAAAAAGTACGTGCACTTGGTCGTACACAGATAACGCCACTTCTAATATTGAGATAAATACTCTCATAAAGTCGTAGAATGGATTACATTTCCACCTTCAAATAGGTAATCAATTTGAAATGCATCTATACTAATATTATAAAGCTGAAGAGTTTGTTTGTTTGTTTGTTTGTTTGTTTGTTTGTTTGAACGCGCTAATCTCCGAAACTACTGGTTCGATTTGAATAATTCTTTTTGTGTTGGATATTCCAGTTATCGAGGAAGGCTATAGGCTATATAACATCACGCTACGACCAATAGGAGCAAACATATGGTGGTAAATGTGTAAAAAACGGGAGAAAAAACTATTCCACGCGGACGAAGTCGCTGGCAAAAGCTAGTCATTGATATTTTTAAAATTTTCTTGCCATCACTTTGTCGGTGTCTTAGAATTTTCGAGATTAGTACAATGTAAGATACTTATCTGTCATAGCGATAGCCCACAAATTGCATCAATCAAATATATTGAAGTACTTACTTATTGCATATAGTAAAAAATAGTATCTATTAAATGTAGCTATCTGAATGACAGTAAAAAAAATACTTTTATTATGCCCTATATTTATATGACCCTATTATAACAGATTACTTCATTTCTCGAATTATCTAAAAAACCTTCACATAGTTGGCTAGTAACAGAATAACTAGGTCTTTTGTTTAAATGAAACAACATCGTTTTTTTCTAATATTTGTTCATATCAATTATTATGAAATTATGTATAATATTAGTCAATTAACATACTCTTTATCTACAAGGAAGTTTGGGCTAGAAAACAAAACTTGCCACTTAAGATAAACAATAAATAGGAAGAACAGGATGGTTGCAGAGCTCGACTGCTTTGTAAACTTTTTAGTTTAGTTTTCTTTTTTATTAGACATTATTCATAAACTGAACTGAGGCATAACAGATCCACGGCCTTTTCAAGACAATCGCTAACAATAACAACAAGAGTCAATTGACGAACCTTTAAATTGATTGACCATTCGAATACCGAACTTCCCCCTTCCCCTCGTAGATTTATTTCCCTTCTATTTATAGATTTTCCACAGTGACCGCTCACAACCGGTCACTGTAAAAACCGTGGGGGAGGCCTATGTTCAGCAGTGGACGTCCTTTGGCTGATAATGATTTATTTTTTTATTTATACTTTATTGCACAACCACAGTGTCTACAAAAGGTGAACTTAACGCCATATGGCATTCTCTACCAGTCATACCTTAATGAATGATGATGATGATCGAGAAATTAGCTGCCCTCATTATTTCAACATAGGACTTCTTCTAAATTTAATATGAACCTCATTTTTCAGGTCAAGTGAACCCCGTAAACATCCCGAAGGAATGGGTGACCATGCACCGGCCATGCCGCGACTCCATGCGCCGTCAAATACAAATGGAAGTGGCTGCTTCACTGCAGTACCTCGCTATGGGCGCCCACTTTTCTAAGGACACGGTAAGAAAGATATAACTAAGAAAAATGCTAATAAAGTTCACATAATTCCTAGACCTAGTTAAGTAGCTAAGGAATTCATTTAAGATTTATTGACAGCTAAAATTTTGTAAAAAAATGACTTGACGCCATGTGGCATTCTCTACCAGTCTGATACTTCAGCTACCTATCAGCCAAATTCGACTGGGTAAACAAAGATTGTTGGAACAACAAAGTAAGGGATTAGGGGAAAGCAGAATAATGAAATGCGAATGTGGAATATATTACCACAAAAGATTATAATAGTACTATGATATTCACCAAAACCAAACAATATTTTGATCTAAACACATACAATTTTTAACTTTAAAAAAAATGATAATCAATCAAATCAAAAACTTAACATCTTTGTATACCATGTTTAATGCAAATAAATATTTCTATTTCTAAATAAACTTTGTGACGATCGGGGACTGATATGCTCTTTTTCTGAACTTAAATGATTATTATTTTATATCTGGCCCTGTAGGTTCTGTTTTGACCCTGCTCACATATCAGATTACACACATGCGAAATTGTCCCCTTTAAGCAGTATTTTTTGTGTTTGATTCCTATTATCCGAAGTTCGTCTCTCAAACAGAAAAATAAACTTTTTTTTCACCACCAGGTCAACCGGCCAGGCTTTACCAAACTGTTCTTCGATGCAGCCTCAGAAGAGCGTGAGCATGCGATGAAACTCATCGAGTATCTGCTGATGAGAGGAGAACTCACATCCGACGTCACATCGCTCATCACCATCAGGGTAGGTAGCTTTAGATAGAGCGTCATTTTGTATTCAATCGTTAAGTTGTATTTAGTTTCTATAGGTAGGCCTAGATAGAATCTATAAAAACCACTAGTACACGTTCGGAAGAGAGCTAAAAAACATTTTTTTTTAACTTTTTTCAAGTCCCGTTTATTTTGTGACAGCGAACGCCTACAGGCGTGAAAACAATAACACATCTATTGTCACAGAATATATAATAGTACTACCTATTGTGTCTGGAATAGTGTCCCGGAACGTGTACATTAAAGTACGCAGTAAAGGATAAATAGGTACACAGTTCTAATATGCAAACTCAGTTTTTAAACATAATTACCATATTCTATCTGCCTTGTTAGACTTTTTCTATATTCACCGGAAAAAAATCTTTGAAAACACGTTATTTACACATTTTGCGATGTTTTGCAGACTACAAAACTTGGATGAATTAAGTTACATAGCACTAGACTACGCGATTTAACTAATTTAACATATTTTCTCCCAGCCCCCCGAACGCAACTCCTGGGGTAACGGCGTTGAAGCACTCGAGCACGCTGTCAAGATGGAGAGTGACGTCACCAAGAGCATCCGCACCGTCATCCAGGCATGCGAGGGTGACAGCGAATTCAACGACTACCACGTAAGTATAAACCATCACCATCATCATCAAAAAGAGCTCAGCTCTTGTCGGTGGAGTTTTTCCATAACATCTCCAAATTAGGGAAAGATAGTGTGGTCACTTCAAACAGCAGAGCAAAGTAATTTAAATTCGTTTATTACCATTAAGTGTACAGTCTTACAAATTAGTAGTACAATAGATCTTAAAAACTAAGTAAACAAAATAAGTTAGTTATGTTTAATAACATAATTGTAACACCCGCCATATTTATAGAATAAGTAGGTTTAAATAACATACGAATAAACGTATTTATTTTGTTAAATCAAAAGGTGACGTCACAAATCGAGACAAAATCTATGAAAGCATTTTGACAGACGTTAAAAAGTATATCAACGACTATTTTGAAACTTCCTGTTCTTAATTTTTGAAGATTCGATTTTGCGTAAGGAGTTGATTTCATAAGTTCGAAATTCAAAAGCTTTATACTTTACTCTATTTACTTTATGAGTCCGTTCAGTAAAGACGATGGATATTCTGACTTTACCTAACTTTCATTGTTATTTTTACAGCTTGTCGACTACCTGACTGGAGAGTTCTTGGAAGAGCAATACAAGGGACAGCGCGATCTCGCTGGCAAAGCTTCCACCCTCAAGAAGATGCTCGAACGCCACCCATCTCTCGGCGAATTCATCTTCGACAAAAAACTCATGGGCATCGACGTCTAAACGCCTGTGTCAGTCGCAAATTAAAAAAATATATCCAGTACAAATTCCCGCGCTTTCTATTTGACGTTTCTTTTGCCAGCCATCTTGTCAAAATTGCGTTTCGTTTTCTCAAAAAGAGCGGGTTTTAACAAATCGATATTTTCACAAATAATTAAAATAGTCCAGAATGATTCATTCACGTTACTAGTATTGTACAAACTTAATTTAAGAGTAGGTATGTACTCCACTAAGCCATTTCAGTTATAAAAGTCAATTTGAAAGTTAGCTCATATGCCTATGTGCTCATACGCCTATGTGATGATGATGTAGATGTAGAGTCTTGTAATTAATTACTGAATAATTTTTTATTTCCGTTTAAATTGTAGCCATTGTATAATATTGTTTTCTTACAAATAAATAGTTTAACCATCTATTAAAAGCTTTTAATTCAGCTACCAATGCTACCATGGTTTCATACGCCGCTTGGAATGGGGTTCCACCAACCAACTGCCAATTCACTCCCTATCCATAGTTCTATGTTCCATTCCATCATAAATATTCACATTGAGGCTAAGAAGTAAGGACTCACGGACGGCGCGATCTTCTCCGGCGGTTTTATTTCAAAACTCACGTACGAGCCCGCCAATTTTTCCGGCCCCGCAGCCGCCGCAGCTACGATTTTCATGCAAATTTCAACTAAACCGCGCGACGATGCGGTATTTTACCCGCGCCCACCACGGCGGCGGGAGCCGCAATTAAACCACGGTTGCCGCGGGCGCAAACCGCGTCGTGAGTTTTGTTTTAACTTTTTACATACAAATTCTTCAAAGGCTGCGGGCGCGGGAGGAAATCGCACCGTGAGAGTGAAGAGTTCTTAGCCTCACACGGCTTGATGGGGCCGCAGTCGCATCGCAAGACATACATTTGTTGGAAGTCTACCTTTGATAGGTATTTATTTGTGCATTAAATGCTCAACCAAGTATTAAATAAATAAAAAAAGAAAACTTTACGATTAAGATTAGAGTTAAAAATATGCGCATCACTAGCAGTTCAAAGACAATAAAGAACAAATGTCATGCTAACAACGTCAGGCATCATTGCTTGGCTGGCTGTCAAAAGTGTCAAAAAAACAGGGCTGCCAGATTGTATAATTGGATACAAAATCTGTATAATCGGACCATAAATTGTATCCCTGATCATTTCGTATAATACGATACAAAAGCATGCGGCATGAAATAAAACGGGAGTTCAGCTATTACTTTTCTCGAAGTTGTCCGCTCACTCTGCAGAGATGTAGTGAAAGTATTATTGCCAACTTGACAACTACGATGAAGTAAAATGTCGTGTCGGTGGTGTGGCTATAGTTCCTGCTGATTGTAAGCACTGAGTGGGTTGAGCAAATCATTACGTTTAATGTGTCGTTCGGTAGTCTGTAAGTGATGTTTTTTTTTAAAGTTGTCACTGACAAGGATTGTTTCTGTTTTATCATTAATTTTAATTGTTATTATCTCCAGAGCAGCCGATCCCCGTGGATTCAAAAATTATCTTAAAACAAAATTTTATCCAAGTCAGCTCAGCAGTTTGAGCGTGGACAGTTTACAAACATTTTATATTAAACAACTTTAGTTTTATCACTTTAAAAGTCAAACCATACATTTTAAGCGCTCGCTTCGCTCGCGCAATAACTTAATTTTGTTATCACTATGGAAAGCAACAAAATTTTGAAGCGCTCGCTGCGCTCGCGCAATGATTCACTATGACGAGCGTTGAAAACCAATAATTTTTAAGCGCTCGCTTCGCTCGCGCGCTGATTTTCGTTATCCTTGGAAGGATATTATACCATTGAAAAGGATATCACTTGTTTAATTACGGATTGAAACGGAGATACAATAATGAAAACTGCATGAAAATTGGTTTAGACCAGGGATGCACAGACTTATTAAGACTAGGGGCCACTCGGGCAAATTATGAACTGATGGCGGGCCGCCAGAAGTATAGGTAATTAAAGACAATAAAGAATTGATAATTATGTATTAAAATTGAAAAAGAATTTATTAATTTGAAGCGTGGCACTGCATAGTGCTTACAATCTTTTTTATATTTGGCTCAAATTTACTTGTAGCAACACGTAAAACTGCTTCCAAACTTTCATTTGCAAGGCGGTTTCGATTTTTTGTTTTATTATTATTTAGTATTGAAAAGGTTTTTTCACATATATAGGTAGAACCAAATAAGCTGGCACATTTCAGAGCGTTTATGCGCAACTCTTTGTACGTATTTTTATCAATGCAGCGGTAAAAGTTCAGCAAGTCTCCTTCGTTGAATTTGTTGTGTAAATCTTGGTCGTTTTGAATGTCGATAATTTCTAACTGCATTGACTCTGGCGCATTTTCAACTGAAATCGTGAAAGGATTGCTGAATATGTCCAACAGAGGTTTCACTTTTTTAAACTCCGAAAATCTTTCTTGAAAAGATTGAATCAAAATATCTAGCTTTTCTACATAACTGAAATTAATCGCAGTTTTGTTGAATTTTTCAGCCATTTTCTTATAATTCGGAAAATGATTGTAATTTCCAGAATTCAATTGCGATCTGAAAAGTGTCAGCTTGCATTGAAAGGATGATACGTGAGCGTAGAGCTGGGATATCAGTTGATTTTTGCCTTGAAGCCGTGTGTTCAAGACATTCAAATGATTTGTAATGTCAACTAAAAAAGCCAAATCACACAACCAATCAGGATTTTTAAGTTCCGGGACATCCTTTTGCTTTTCCGCCAGAAATATTCCAATTTCTTCTATTAAATTTAGAAATCGTTCCAGGGTCAATCCACGACTTAGCCACCTTACTTCTGTATAATACAGTAAATCTCCATATTCGCTTTCGATGTCATCAAGGAATTGTTTGAATTGCCTGTGATTGAGTCCTCGTGATTTTATGAAATTTACAGTCGAAACTACCACTTTCATGACATTTTGAAATTCAATTTTTTTAGAACAGAGGGCTTCTTGGTGTATAATGCAGTGAAACTGCATGAGATCTTCAGCGTTTATGTTTTTTTCTTGCATATGCTTTTTCAGCAAAGTAACTAGCCCAGAATTGACACCAATCATCGAAGGAGCACCGTCAGTGGCAACTCCCGATAATTTTGATAAGTCCAAATCAGTTTTTGAACACTCATCCAAAAGTACATTGAGTATATCAACTCCTCTGGTTTGACCTTTCAATGAACACATTCCTAACAACTCTTCTAAGACTTCAAAATCTTGAGTAACACCTCGTATGAATATGAGAAGTTGAGCTGTGGAAGTAATATCAGTGGATTCGTCGAGTGCTAATGAAAAAAATTCAATGATCTTAGTTTTTTCATTTAATTGTTCCGCAATATTACCTGACAAAGACATAATACGTCTTTGGATAGTCTAGTCATACGATTCAGTTGAATTTTCTCAAACTTTTTTGCTGCTTCTGGACACATTTTCTTAGCGGCAATTTCTATGCATTCTTTTACAAAATCCCCATCATTGAAGGGGCGACTGCGCTTTGCTATCATTCGAGAAATTTCATAACTAACTTCTGTAGCTGTTTCTGAATCTTGGATGGGTTTTGTAAACATAGCTTGCTGACCAATAAGCTCCCGTTTTAAAGACAACATTTTTTGCTTTCTTAATTCGCCTGTAAACTTGGTAAAAGTAGGATGCTGCGTTTCATAGTGCCTTTTTACATTATATTCCTTTGCAATCGCAACAGAATTCTTGCAAATTAAACAAACGACTTTATTATGCGACCATACAAAAAAGTATTTCTCAGTCCAAATTTCTTGAAACTGCCGATTTTCATCTTTAACCTTACGTTTTTTACTAGGTCCTGGCTTGTCCATGTTGCGTTCTAATCCTGGCTAGGATTAACACAGCACCTAAAAACAATAACAGTACCTACTTAAATTACCCATCCTTTTTTATTTAGGTAGATTGATTTAAATAGGTAGGGAAACACTTATTAATAACAGAGTTTTACTTACGATTTCACAACACAATTATACACGGCACTTGACGGGAAATCTACGTTGAATGTGGATCAAAATATATGACACCGGCTAGTCGAGTTAAAATCTACACTAGAACTATTGACACTTCACTCAAATTAAAACCGAACTATCGGTCGCTGCGGTTAGCGTGGCTTTTATACCGCGCGTATAGAGTCGAAAACTGTCTGGAGAAATCTCGAAACCGACTTTGGAAGCTTCGTGTATCTACCTACGCGAGCAATCGGGAATTCGTGCACTTAAGAGCGCGCGCGCGAGATTCAAATTACTTTTCGAACATATTTTTTTTGGTTTTATTCTGGAATAGAATTCAATATTTTTCGAATGTACGAGAGTATTATTTTTGCTGTCGGCGGGCCACCAGTATTCGACCGGCGGGCCGCAAGCGGCCCGCGGGCCGCGGTCTGTGCATCCCTGGTTTAGACGTTTCTGACATTAGCACAAATATACAAGAAAAAAATCTTTCTGCATGACCTAAAGGTTTGACTGGCAGAGAATGCATTTAGCATTAAGTCCAACTTTGTACACTAAATTTGTGCAATAAAATTAAAAAATAGGCCCCCAAAATTATTATTTTTCATAGATCTTTCATGTACACAACATTGATAAAGTGATCATTTAAATGTATAAATTTAATGATATTAGTTTTACTTAATTACGAAAAAAAAATATTGATTTATGTATAATGCGATCAATACTTGTATAATTGCGGATACTAAACTGTATAATCGAAATTTATTTGCTGGCAGCCCTGCAAAAAAAAGGAATTTATTTTGATCCGCTTCGCGTTATGATTACGTAGTTGAATTAATTGAATATTTTGTGTTAAATTATTAAAAATGGACGTGGAGATAATGGTAGAAACGCTTCCCCTACTCGGGGTGTGCAATTTGTGCTTGAACCAAGATGCAGTCAAGAGTATGATCGTGTCTCAAAAACACAATGGAATTCAGGAATTATACTCTGAAATGTTGTTGAAATGCTTCGCAATTGATGTAAGTACTATTTTCATTAGTTCCATGTACCTAATTACCATTATATATGTGACTTTCAATAGAATATTACTGTTTTTTAGTATTTTTTAAAGGTATGTAATGCTAAGTGGATTCCAACAAGATGTAGATTTCTCAGTAATCGTATCATAATTTGCTATTGTTCCGCTGAAAAACACGAAACCTTATTGTCTGCGTTCGATTTAAGGCATCCTACATACATCGAGCATCAACAAAGAAAAAGTAGGCTTTTAATTCTGATAAAGTGCAGTTTAGTTGTTGTGATTGTGTGATTGAAGTGTTTGAAATTATTAGTCCAGGGGGCTTAATAAAGTAACATTTTTAAAACATCAAAGGCCTGTTTCACCATCGACTAATAAGTATTAACCAGCAAATAATTCAAATAGGTATGGAAAGTAATTTTGTATGAAGTAATGGACAGAGAATATTAATGGTTACTCATTGGGACACTGTGAGTGTGAAATAGTCAGTAAATTCCACAAAATAATAACATGAGGTTCAGCTTTCTCTTGCCATACTATTTCTATGTCTAATAATTTCAAATTCAAATTTATTTATTTGCATTTTGAAACAGGCACCTTTATTACCCAACATACTCGTTGGGTAATAATTTATATACAGGGTATTACTTTTTTAAATTAAATTTTATAGGTATCAGCACTGGATCTGGGAGATACAAAACGGCTGATATGCAACTCTTGTATAGATAAGCTTCGGGATGCTGTTAAGTTCAAGAAACAAGTAGAAACTTCCTTGCACGTTCTTGCGGGGAAAGCTAATGGTGAGTTTTTATTTTAAATTGTTGGTTGAGTGACTTGAATGCCAATTTTTTTGTGTCTATCACATCTCATCCGGGCTTCATACCCGCTCAGGAAATTATTGAAGTATAGTAAAAAAGTAAAGTTAGCCTGTAAGCATCCCACTGCTGGGCAAAGGCCTTACCTCAAAATGAGGTAGTATGAGCCATACTCCACCACGCGGGCTCAGTGCGGATTAGCGGAGGGGTGTTTGCAAGGCAAGCGACAAACCTTGCTGTCAGATTTTATCGAGCCGCCCATAGGGCCTCTGACTAGGCTTAACGACTAATAACAACCGATATTAGCCGGGACCAACTGCTTAACGTGCTTTCCGAAGCACGGAGATGCTCGTGATATACGTCACTTATATGGTCGGAATGGTCACCCATCCAAACACCGACCGCGCTGTAAGTTGCTTAACTACGGTATCACTACCAAAGCGCTGCCACCACTGCGCTACGAGCACCTCATTGACGTATTGAAGTATAGATAAGCTCTTAATGGTAATGTGAAATGAATGGGCACATACTGGTTATCAAATGCAGGGTGTAATTCTAATTTTAAGGTGGCTTTGTCTGTGCTAATGTTGGATTTCCAGTTTCCACTAAAAACTTCAAGACTCGTCAATTTATCTACTATTGTTATTTATAGTTTCAGATGAGCCCAAGTCGGCTGTGAAAAACATCAAGAGTGAAGATTCAATGAATGAAGATTATTCATTCAACACTTTTGATGATTTTTGTGACGAGGAAGACAACATAAGTTAGTACTTATTATAATATTTATTGATATCTTTATTATAGTCAACTGTTTTTAATGGCTTTGTCAAAAAATTATATTACTGTGAACGTGTATAATGTTTGTGTGATGTAAAGGTTTTATTATTATTTTGTTTTTTTTTTCATTTTTATTATGAGCTGTTCTCTGGGTATCAAGTTGATGCGCTATAAATAGACGTCTCATCATGTCCTATAATTCAAATACAGCTTCTTGAGTCCCGACATCACTTTATATTTTTGAATTTTAATAATTTGTGTAAAATCTTGTTACAGCACTGAACGAATTCAAAATTAAGGATGAGCCGGTGAAAAATGAAAAATCAATTAAAAAGTCAAAGAAAACTATTTCAACTAAACGTAAACTTCTCAAATACACAGTAAAGAAAAGTGATTTGACGGAAACAGAAGCTTTACTACAAGCAGGATTATTTCCCTTCAAGATGCGCAAAAACCATTCTTTCTCCTGCTCCTTATGTACATTAAAATCCGTCAACTTAGATGAAATAAAGAAGCATGTAACAGTTCATAGCAAGAGCAATATACAGATAGCATTCAGGAAGATGGCATTCTCTAACTCACAACGTTTTTATCCTACATCAAGCAAGCTCCGTTGCAAAATTTGCACCTCAGACATTTCAGATTTCAACGAATTAACACAGCACATAGAGAACTGTAGTCAACTAAAATACAGAAAGTGGAACAATCTCCCGTTCAAATTAGAAAAAGACCAATTAGACTGTCCGGTTTGCAAGAAAACTTTCCTGAACTATGTAAGTCTTAACACGCATATGAATGTGCATTATCCGAATTACATTTGTGAAAACTGTGGTAAAGCATTCGCGTCTAAAGCGAGATTACGAGGGCACATGCGAACGCACGAAGTAGGGAACTTTCCATGTCGACATTGCAATGCAGTATTCGACAGAGTCACTAAACGAGAGAATCATGTATCAAAAGAACACAAATCTGGTGTCAGATACGCTTGTAAGCGCTGTAATATACAACTATCATCGTTCTATGCCAGACAAAAGCATTTAGCTGAAGTTCACAATGAAGAACTAAAACGATATAAATGTAAAGTATGTCCACAGAGTTATATCACTCCGGGACATCTTTCCAGTCATGTACGTAGAGATCATTTGAACGAGCGGAACCATAAGTGTGATAAATGTGATTTGGCTTTCTATACGAAGAATGCACTTAAAATGCATATGATAAAGCATGACGGTGAACGGATCCACACATGCCATATATGCCAGAAGTCTTATCAAAGGAAGAAAACTCTAAGAGAACATATGCGGATACATAACAATGATAAAAGGTTTATTTGTCCTGTGTGCGGGCGAGCGTTCACGCAAAAATGCACTCTAAAAGGTCACCTTAAGGTTCACGAAAGAAAGGTAGATGTGGAGGATAGAATAATTCAACGTTTAATATAGCGAAGAAATTACAAAAATAAGGTGTTTGTATGTCATGTGAAGAAAATAGGTAGACGTTTTTGATAAGTAAATTTCTTTTCAAACATGACGGGGCTAAGCGCGCAAAATAATGTTGTACAGTTCATATACCTTTATGTGTACTAATGTGATAAATTCAGGTCAACTTTTCATGCTGCAGGACAGTTATAATGGAAATGGCAAAAAATATTCAGTTTACATATTTGTTTCCTTGAAATTTTCACTAAGAGAACTTTGTATGTATTACAAAAATTTTTTTACTCGTTTTATCCTAAACAGGTAGTTTCTGCTAATTCCCTATAAATATTATTATTTCAATACTAGTTTCAACTGTTTTTAAAAAAGCATGTTTTCCTGTAGAAAATCTTAAATCACTTAAATGTAACACAATTATTGATTTAAATCATGGATTTATTTATTTTCTTTTTTTTCTAAATAGTATTTATATAAATTTCTTATTTTTGTAGGTAATTTTGTTAAAGTTTATTGTATTCAAATAGTAAATGATAAAGAATATAAATTATTTATTAAGTCTTTAACGTTTGACTGACTGGTGTAGTAGGTTTTATTTTGTATAACAAAAAAGACATAAATTAATTGATTTTACTGTGCAATATTGAAAACAGAACTCTTCCTTCATTACATGATAATGTTTATTATAAACGGTTATTGTTTAATAAAACTTTAAATATGATAGATAAGCAGTATTTTGTTTTAATATAAATTAAGAGATTCATAATGTCATACAAATCACACCAAAGAAGACAACAGATTCAAATTAGATTACATTCGAATTTCAATACAAGTCAGCGCGGCAGGTTGCAGGTAGTGAGGTAGACGATGACATCTACGATGAGGCGCTTGTAGAAAGTTTTTTATTTTTTAATGTAAATGGTCTGTTATTTCTAAGGTATTATAACCGATTCATTGAGGCTTCGTCTGCGGGGCACAGAGACGCCGGGGGAGGCGCAGCACTTCGCACGAGGGTTGCGGGCGGCGCGGAAACACCCGCCCACGCCGCTCACTAACCGCGGTTTTGTCTCCCCCCGAATCCCTGTGACCCGCAGGCGAGGTCCGAGGTCTCAATTTCGCGGTCTACCTATACCTACCCAGGCTTTCTATTCGTTCGGCTCAAAGATGTTCGATTATGATTATGAAGTTTACGCTGTACATTGGAACTAACCACAGCACTATTACAAAAAAGGAAAATGTCTACCTAAGACCTTAGCCTGTTCCTTAAGGAACAAACATACAAAAAAAAAAGGAAAATGTCTAAATGACAGACAATTCAAAACGTCAAACGAACTGAATTTTGTGATTTTGGGCCGCCTTTGTTTTAGCAAAATTAATTTAATTTTATGAATTAAAAACTAGAAGTTTCATATTGGATAGAAGTGATAGTTCAGCAAGATGGACTTAATGAACGTGTGCCGTTGCTGCCTCACCGATGGCTGCTACAAAGAAATGACAAATCAGTATTTTTATAAAGGGCAAAATGAAATTTATTTAAAAATGTTGAGCGACACTTTTAATGTGACTGTATGTATTTATTTTAGTATATTTAAAGTTACTTATAGCCACAGGTAATAAAGATGGTGCTTTTTTATATAAAAAAAGGTCTGTATGTATGATAGACATTCAATTAAAGATTGTGCAGCTAGCGCACTTCTCACTGCTGATTTTCTGTCGTAAACATAAACAAATGTTTTGTAAGTAATAAAAAAATCAAATAATCTAGCCCTAAAAATACTGGAAATCACTGGTTACAGGTACTGCATAAAAGAGATTTAAACAAAACAATTTACACTACTAAAATAATGGAAGTAAGAAATTAAATATGCCAAATGAATGATTTTATTAGTAAGATAATAATAAAAATGCTTACTATCCTTTAGATATCCCATCACTCTCAAGTGAGGCAGCTTATCTGTGAGGACTGCATCACAAAGCTCCGTGAGGCAACCGACTTTAAAAAGATGGTGGTAGACACTGAGAAAACACTATTCCAAATGCTGAAATCTAGAGATGGCATTAGTAAGTTTATTCCAGTATGTAATGTATATGAAAATTAGATATCATAAGCTTTATAATATAATTATTATTAGACTTTTCTCAGAAGTTTCTGTTAATAAATACCAACAAAGCACTTTGTGAAACAATTAGGTGCCTTTGCTCTTTGCTTGACTTGGCTTTGGCTGGCCCCAGATTATTTTCTCATGACTGTTTGAACCATAGGAAAAAAAAAGGAAATATCTATACTAATATTATAAAGCTGAAGAGTTTGTTTGTTTGAACGCGCTAATCTCCGAAACTACTGGTTCGAATTGAATAATTCTTTTTGTGTTGGATAGTCCACTTATCGAGGAAGGCTATAGGCTATATAACAGCACGCTACGACCAATAGGAGCAAAGATATAGTGGTAAATGTGTAAAAAACGGGAGAAAGAAGTCACTATTCCACGCGGACGAAGTCGCCGGCAAAAGCTAGTATAATATAATGTATCTACTTTTTTTACTGGACATGTACTGTAATTTAGTTTCTTACAATTTTTTTTTATGTCTATACCTAAGAATGCTTTTTTTAATTTAGTTAAAAAAAAAATAACTTACTGCTTTAGTTTCAGACCCTGAAACACCATTGAAAGAAGAGAACAGTGATTACTATGATGACTTTGATGATAGGATTGATGACAATTTTAATGATGACTTTTCTTGGGACATTGGTGATACTGCTGTGAGGGAAAATAAAGGTATGTATACAGGGTGTCCCGAAAATTGCACCCATGCCTGTCACTGTAGATAGCATAGTCTTTTACCTTTCAGTTAAAAATAGGATGTATCAAACAAATTTTCTATTTTTTTAGAGTATTTTCAAATTATATATTTTTAAACCCAAAAAAATTTTTGAAGTTAAATTAATAATTGCATCTATCTGTGGCATAAGGACAAAAATTTACAAATTATTCATAGATGTATAATTTTTAAATTGGTTACCTAGACTTTAAAATGTATTTTAGACAACATCATGGCACTAAGTGTATTACAGAGTTTGTTCTGAACAGCCTGCTTAGTGTAAGTTGTAACATAGGTTGTTGATGTTTACTAGTTTTAATAAAATTTGAATTTAAATATTTCAGGTCAAATATTCGTAATAAAATTAGAACCGAAAGAGGAAAATCCAGCCCCCGTTTTGAAAAAAAAGATGCCAAAAATAGAAAATAAAAAAGTTGCTAACAAAAAGGCCGAATCGAAAATGAAGACACAATCGAAAACTAGTAAAAAGGTCAAAAAGATTGCAGCCGCATCTGGATTAAAAGGTAAGCGGCGTTACAGATACCTACTTGTATCATCATCATCAGCATCATTATAAGTCGAAGGACGTCCACCGCTGATCATAGGCCTCCCTCCACGGTTTTCCACAGTAACCAATTCAAGCAGTCTGCATCCAGTGTGATTCTGCGATCTTTAAAAGTTTGTATGTCCATCGTGTCGGTGGACACTGTCTACACACTGGACAGATACTGCGCGGCGCCGCTGGTGGGTGTATCCCTGCCGCCCGCGCCCCTCACCTATACCTATACTAGGCCTAGTATGTAACATTTGTGTATTTTTGCAAATAAATAATTGATTCTTGATTCTTACACTGCACATACGTTTCGTGACCGAGCCCGCGCAACCGCAAAAATAGAGGCCCTCAGTCTCAGTAAAAAAACTGCTTGAAATCGCATAAATTAATTTAATGTTTCTCACCTTTCCAGCAAGTTCGAAGTCAAAACTGAAAAAAATTAGGACAACCATTTCTCAGAGCCACGTGGCCTCCAAAGAAAACTCCCTCAAGTTAATATTAAACTCAAACCTTTGCCTTTTCAAGTCATTAAGAACTAAATTCCGGTGTTTCCATTGCCCTGAGAGCTTCATCACTATGCAGGAGTTGAGAGAACATTCGAAAAGCCACTCAAATACTAGGCGAGTACAGCTCAGGATTAATTGTCTTAAAGGCATGACCTATAGAAATGTTGACATATCATCGCTAACATGTAAGCTGTGTGAAGAAAGCTGTGTAAGCTTGGACAATTTAAAAACACATTTGTCAGAACAACACAACATTCAATTTGGGAACGGTGAACATTTTTTGATACCATACAAGTTGGAGAAAGATTTCACATGTGTGCTGTGCGAACAGAAATTTAACACATTCACTCGACTGTCTATACACATGAATTCACATTACACAAATAACGTCTGCGAAATATGTGGAGGTTCGTACATTAACCGGTTAAGTCTGAGAATGCATGTGAACTCTGTTCATAAAGAGAAGAAATGTACTCTATGTACTGCTACATTCATATCTCACTATCTTCGAGTGAAACACATGAAAACAGTTCACAAAACAGGTGCCCATAAAAGATATTGTGTGTTATGTAACAAAACCTTCCGTTACACATATTTGCTGGAGGAACATAAGATACAGGAGCATGGTGTGAAGAGGCCGATTAGCGAGTGTCCGGAATGTGGCAAAACGTTTCTGTCTCCCCAAAATTTGAGGGTTCATATTAGATCCGTGCATGTAAAGGAAAGAAATCATCCATGTAGCGTTTGTGGTATGAGGTTTTTCACTAAATGCGATCAGAAAAGGCATGAAAGAACGCATGAAGATGTACGGTCGTATTCGTGTGGGTATTGCGAAGGTAGGTTTAAGGCTAAAGACTCGTGGCGACGACATTTGCGAAGGCAGCACGCGCATTTATTTGATACTCAATAAAGTAGTTGATAAATAAAATGGTCTTTTATTTTTAACTATGTAACACCTGTAAAATGTAACTGGGTAAAAATTACTGTACACTGTATAATTTAATTAACTAGGTAAAATAATTTAATCTAAATAACTAATCCTATCTCTTTGATGATGATGGTTGGTGATATACTTTGTGGACGGGACCTATGTACCTACTACTTCTTACTAGGTAAGGTATTTATGAGTATAATTCTTGTAGTGAAAAATAAGGGTTTAACATAAGGCTGCGTAAAGCTTTTTGTGACACCCTGTATATCCTTTGCCCAAATTGCCCAATGTAGTTGGATCAACACAAAAAAGTTTGAATAACAATAATTAGTAAATTTATTCAAAATTAAAACTAATCTAAATTCTAAACGATACATACAAAATTAAATCATTACGAAGTAATACACAACACATAGAACAAAGCTAAAAAAATAAAAATTTCATCAAATGAATCATTAGTCTTTTTTTTTCGGCAATATCTTTTTCTTTGCCGACTTCATTCTTTGTCTGCGGTCAGTGACATTGACAGTTGTTGTCTTCCCGCGCTTCATGAGCAATTCATTAGGTATGGGTTTCTGGCCTTGGGCATCCACTCCGGGGCCTGGTTTCAACTTAATGCGATGATCTGTCTCGCGAAAGTTCGATTGAGACGGATCATAACGAATGCTGTTTATATGGAAGTGCAGATCTCTGTAAATAAAATATCTTTTCACGCTATCTGCTCAGCAACGTTCAATTACCTACTACATGTAACGTAATGTTGACAAAGAGACTTATCTCGGCTCACGGGCCCAATTTTTTTAAAGAAAACAGTAACACTACGCATTTACGCCTCATGAGCTGTACCTAATGAATGAGATTTGAATTAACGAGCAAATTAAATACTGCAACCGAAGCCGAGCTAGCTAGTATTCTGCGAGGCAATAATACGAACGATGTAATAGTCCCCCCTAGTCGATTTCGACTACAGTGGCCAGTCACAACGACTAACCGACTGCGCGGGGATATATTATACTTAGTGCACAAGTGTGTTAGCAAACACAGGTGCACTCTCTATTCCTTTCACTCTCATACCCGATGGGACAGCAGTCTGACACGACCGGAGAGAGATGATGATGGATGAATGATTTGATTTGATTTGATGTGATTTGATTTGATCAGGCGAAAGACACCGCTTTGCGCCCTGGGTGAATAATCTTCTATAACTTAACAGCTGAAGGTTGTACAACAGTAGAAAAAGAAAGAAAATTATGTCATCAGTTCGCTTTATCAGCTGATCTTCTCTCTCACCTGTGGCTAGGGAACTGAAAGGGAGCGTAGACCCTCCCCTCGTTCCTCTTGTACTCCTCCCACCGGCAGGCCAGCAGTTTGTTGTTCCTCAGCGAGTAATGCCGTATACACAGTTGCTCGTAGAGAAACTTTTCGAAGGAAGGTATTACGCGGTATTTGAGGCTCAGCTCTCGGGATATGTCTGTGGATAATGACACGACCTGTAAGGCAAGCTCAAATAATTTGCGTAAACAAATTGTAGAGAATCGTGAGAGCGCCTCTATCGGACGTTAAACAACCTAAAGGCAATTGACCACTGGCCAACGTCAAAGACATTGGCAGATTTGGCCAATATTGGAGGACAGCATCGAATTTACTTATTTTCAGTTTGTATGTAGCCCTACATACCAATAAGAGGAGTAAATTCATGCTAAACTTCCCCAAGAAAAGTTATAGCTAAGAACTATTAAAATTGAAGAAAATCCTAAGAACATCACTGAGGATATTGAAATTCGTTTCGAGTATTAAAAAAAATTAATAAATTGGGGATTTGTTCATCGCTGTCCTTTTGGCAGCACGAATGCCTGGACCCATAGAGAAAGAAAAAATCTTCGCTTTAAAAAGAGCGTGCTACTTAGTGAAATTCTATAGGATTTGACAGCGAAAGACCTTATGACAGCGAGACCGTTTTCTAAGAAATAATGGATTTAGTGGATACGTCAAGTTTCCGTCGTTGGAATTTTTGAAAAATTATGAATGGATATAATTATAATTTAAGTTTTGTATAACAATTTCAGATGAAATGACTTGTGCTTTCAGCAACTGTGAAGTGCGCCGAGGATACAATCCCGAAAATCATACTTTCCACCAGTAAATATGAATCATTGATAAAAAATTGAAATCCAAATTTTATAAAATTTGTGAGTGAAATCGACTCCGATGCCAAATTGTACAGTAAATTTAGGACTTCCTTTGTGATTTGCAGCCATATATCAAAGTTTCCAATAGATTAATTCAGGTATTTTCAGTAAAATAAGAAACCGTTTCTTTACACTAGGGCTTGACTAAATGATGACGTCATCAGTATCGATAATTTTTTTGACTGATTTTTTTAGGTAACCGTAATTCTTGCACAGCTTCTTCTCAGCACTGGCCCACATAACTGGCCCGAAGCTGTGCTGTGGTAAGGTCTATGTTGGAACGTGTATAAGTGTTTCTAGAATGTCTTCATACATAAATAAATAAATATGTAATTTAACAAAAATGAGGTTGTCTTGTTTATCAAATAGAAAGTATTATGTAATTAAAAGTGCATTAATTTAATTATTTTTGTTTCAATTTACATGATTTATCGTAACCTCGTCGATAAAACTTGGACCACCATAAGATACACATCACTATTGAACGCACACATGTAAAGTAACTTTTTGGTTACGCTGAAAATCCGCGTTTGTCATTCTATACTATACTACTTTCTATGCCTGGACCACTGAATAGATAAATATGGTTAGAAACGTTCTGACAGTTCGTTTGTATGAGAACCTGTGTCGCCATGACAACCTGTGCCGCAATGAATCAACGCATCAATATCACAAACCAACCAATCACACTTTTCGCTGGGAGCTCTGTGATTGGTGTGATTAGTACGTCAAACCAACTACCAATCACAGAGCTGCTAGCGGTGGAACCATCAATCATTATTCCGCTACGTTCATTCTTTAATGTCAATTATCTTTTCAGTGGCCTGGACGCATCTTAATGTAATAGTGCGGTAAACGTATATATGACGTTTATACCCACTAGCTTTGCGAGCACGGACGTTTCTATGCTATGACGTATAGTAGAATCGTGAAAGACGATATAGCTGACTATCGTAAGTAATCGTGTAGTAAACTCGCTACGCTTTTACCCAAGGTTTTTACGTTACGAATTCTTTCAAAGTTCGTAGTCGGGCTACAGTATAAGCGAAACGCCAATCCCGCAAGACTCGGCCTAATGGCCCATTTACACGAGGCCAGTAGCACTGGCGCCAGCAAATTAGAAACCGTTCTATTCTATTGGACTGGCTTTGTCCACTGGCTTGGGCCAGTCCAATGCACTGGCCTGGCTCTATTTTCACGAAGCCAATATTGGCCTGGCTTATTGGACTGGCTCGTCTACTGGCCTCGTGTAAATGGGCCATTAGCCCTCCTAGAAGTGAGTAGTACAGTTGCCAGCACAGCAGAAGCCCTATTTTTGAATCACTCGCTTCAAGATGGCGAGTGATTTTCGTTTGAAGATGAATTAAAAGTCATATAAAAAAACTCGTTTCGAACGAAAACCCACTCGTAATATTGACGCGAGTGATTCAAAAATAGGGCCCCAGACTCTTGATTTTTGTTGAAAAACCGGTTAAGTGCGTGTCGGACCCGCGCACTGAGGGTTCCGTGCCACCCTTAACTGAATTCAGGGTCCACTTACTTTCACTTAACGAAAACATCACAATATATTTCGACAGCAAAAATAACTTTGTTTTCCATAGTGTTTGTATGAAAGACAAAGTTATATTTGCGGTTGATAAAAATGTGCAGTATCTCAAAAACTACTAGTTCGATCTTCTTCAAACCAATTTTCGTTGCAAGTTTTTGTTGAGACCTATATCTTATATTTTTTTCAAAATTTTCACTTTCTTAGTTTAAAAGTTAGAGGGGGGGGGACGCCCATTTTACCATTTTGGAAGAGTCTATATCTCAAACCTTACACTTTTAGATAAAATGGTTTTAGAAACCTCAACATCATTTTAAAAGACCTATCCATAGACACCCCACACGCATAGGTTTGAGTAAAAAAAAATTTTTAGGTTTTAGTTTCATGTATGGGAGCCCCCCCTTAAATATTATTTTTTCTCACTTTTTGTATATGAATCGGAAAGCGGTGAACAAAATACACCTACCTACCAAGTTTCAGCTATGTGATGCTTATAGTTTCAGAATAAAGTGGCTGTGACATACGGACGGACAGACAGACTGACAGACAGACAGACAGACAGACAGACAGACAGACTTGACGAAACTATAAGGGTTCCGTTTTTTGCCATTCGGCTACGGAACCCTAAAAATAGCCCTTATTCCAACAGCATGAGATACAGCAATGTGTAGCTTGACGTGCTGTCGTCGGTACAATAATACTGGGACTCTCTACTGTGCTTCTTGCAACCGAACTTTTCAAAACCAGATTTAGCTATGGAAATGCAACAACCCAACAAAACAACCCAGTTGCCACCGGTGTACCTCCCTTTGAGAGGGCAACTGGGAATCAAATATCCCAGTCTCCCCCTTTGAGACGTTGCCGTATCCGGATATCAGGATGAGTATCTGATGGGCACGGATGAAAAAATCGATAATCATTTTTCACTTCACTTCTAGCAAAATATAGATTTTTTCTGGTTATACTCTACGGCGTCTCAATGGTGGAGACTGGGAAGTTAAAATTGAAATTCCCAGTTGCCCCCTCGAAGGGAGCCACCGGTGGCAACTGGGACATAATTTTTACAAATTCCCAGTTGCCCCATGGGGGCGATGCCGGTGGGGGCCATTGAACTACTATTACTACGTATGGAAATGACATCCCGAAGGAACCTCGTGCGCGATGAGTTGATGGTCACAGACCATCAACGCATGCGCGGTATCACAGTCACTCACTCCCGCTCGTAGTGTTAACCAATGTGACATTTGGTCAATTAATTTGTCAAAATGCCGTCTTGCGTTTTTAAAACATGCAAAAATAAAACCAACAGGAATCAAAACGATACCGGCGTTACTTACCATCGGTAGGAAATTAAAATGTCAACTTAAACCAACATAAATATTTTTTCAAAACGTTTTAATGTTTTGTATGAAATTGCCGCCATTTTATTCGAAAATCAAAGATTATAAAAAGTGACACGCACAGAATGGAAAAGTAGGTAGGTAATAAATAGAGGTTAGACAATGCGATGTTGTGATATTTCTTTTAAGGTGTTTTGCATTGGTAGTTGTATTTTTCAAGAATTATCTAGTATGAAAAATTAAAATGATAAAAATCATGATAAAAAAAATAGTAAATATCATTTGAGTTTTTGACCTACAGATTTTTATTTACTAAAATTTTATTTATTTAGCTCTTTTAAATAAATATTAATCAAAGTAACGATTAAAACGTTTTGATAAAATAATATTCATTCAATACAATTAAGTTAAGTAGGCACAAAGTCTGTGTCACTTCTGCGGTTTCATATTCAAAATTGAAAATATGGAATACGTCAGTCTGTTGACAGTTTACGTCCAAAAAATGCGCACATTTTTTGCTTGGCATAGCGTCTCTATACGTAGTAGTAACAGCTCACTGGTGGGGGCTATCTTTATTTACCTACTAGCTTTTGCCCGCGACTTCGTCCGCGTGGAATAGTGACTTCTTTCTCCCGTTTTTTACACATTTACCACTATATCTTTGCTCCTATAGGTCGTAGCGTGATGTTATATAGCCTATAGACTATCCAACACAAAAAGAATTATTCAATTCGAACCAGTAGTTTCGGAGATTAGCGCGTTCAAACAAACAAACAAACAAACAAACTCTTCAGCTTTATAATATTAGTATAGAAGTATAGATTTAGTGCTAACACCAGCTAAGAGTTTCGCCGCCGGTACGTCTGGGCGGACATCATCATCATCGTCATTTCCTTTGATATCTAGTTTGTGTTTAAACTATTTTATATTTTTTTAGTGACCAATAATATTTAGTTAGGTTAGAGGCTATTAAGATGACAAGGTTCTAGCATATTAACAAATTGCGGGACTTATGAAATGATCGATTGGCGGAGAAAACTTTTAATTCATTTTGTTCTCTTTGTATTTATATGTAGCGTCGTTATTATTTACTTACCCTCATTATTGGCTTCGTGGACGATTTTTTCCCTTCTTATATGCTTGCATTTGCTATATAAATCACTAGATTTAGCCATTTTTGTGAGCGGAAATACCACCTTTCGTTAAAATATTTTAAAATAAACTTCTTCTTACCTACCTATTTCTCTGACAACTGACAATTATATTGATTGAATGATTGACAAACGCATTTTATAATAATACAGACTAAAGAGATAGATAGAAAAAAGTACGGTCGAATCAAAGACTCTCATAGATTGTAGTATAGTATAGTATATTTACTGGTGAAAACAAGGGGTGAAAAGTATGATGTTCGGGATTTTATCTTCGGCGCACTTCACAGTTGCTGATAGCACAAGCCATTTCATCTGAAATTGGTATACAAAACTTAAGTTATAACATTATCCATACATAATTTTTCAAAAATTCCAGCGACGGAAACTTGACGTTTCCACTAAATCCATTATTTCTTAGAAAACGGTCTCGCTGTCATAAGGTCTTTCGCTGAATTTCACAAAGTAGCACGCTCTTTAAAAAAACGAAGATTTATTTCTTTCTCTATGAGGACCATAGAATTATTATCCCTTTTCGATAGGAATATTAATTTTATGATGAGGAATCTCGTGTTTAGTCAATAGTGCCTAGATTCTCAAACAACAGTTGGGCGATTCGCACCGCGGACCGAAAACCTCGTGGTGCAAAACACCAAGATTACATGATCAGTGGTGTCTAGTATAAGAAAATCACTTGCTGCCCACAAAAATGGGCGATACCTTATGTTGGTCGGTGACGGAACGGTCTAATGGGCAAGGTGTTATAGTTTTGTTTTTTTACCGAAGAGGACATCACTTCGCGCATTGCCAAGGCCAGAGCTACCTTCGCACAACTACGGCCCGTGTGGCGGTCTCGGAGATTGACTCGAAGAGTGAAAACCAAGATATTCGCGTCAAACGTCAAATCCGTACTGCTTTATGGGTGCGAAACGTGGGAGGTCACCAAAGTCATCTCGCAGCAGCTCCAGGTCTTTGTCAACCGTTGTCTTCGCCGAATTCTCGGTATATACTGGCCCGAAAAAATTTCCAACGTCGAACTGTTGGAGCGCTGCCACGAAATCCCGATCGACCAGCAGATCAAGCGCCGCAAGTGGAATTGGATTGGCCACACTCTCCGAAGGGACCCGGATCACATCCCCAAGCAGGCTCTGGACTGGAACCCCCAAGGGAGGCGCAAACGTGGTCGCCCCAAACAAACTTGGCGGCGCACTGTTGCAGACGAGGCGAAGAGAATAGGCAAGACGTGGAGTGAAATCAAGCGCGAAGCTCAAGACCGAACGCGATGGAGGACTGTTGTGGACGCCCTCTGCCCCATCTAGGGGACATAGGACCATAAGTCAAAGTAAGTCAAGTTATAGTTTTCAATACAAATACAATAATATTATATAAATTGCACTTGTAAAAAGCAACCGTAACTCTGTGACAGACGAGGAATCGAACCCCGTGTCTTAAGCTATCCGGGCGTGTGCCTATACAGCCACCGTCACATTAACAAGCCTGTTGAATTTTACAAACTGTTGAACTACAAATAATATTGTTTTGCCTGTACGGTCAGTCATGGTATGCTACTGTGTAGTGGGAAAAAACTTTTATACACTGCAAGAAAATGGTAAAGCATAAAAACTTTTTCATCAAATCATAGAGTCACACTCATTCAAAAAAGAAGAACAGATTTCCTTTGAAAAAAGACGTCCGTCCTGTCAAGTCATTTCTGTTTTTCAGTGTTGTATTTTTGGTTGAACGTCGACCATTTTCTATCGAGATTTATTTTTCGCTGAGCTTCTAAGTTATACAAAATCACATATGCCCAGCTGCAGGGAAAGCATTCTTAGGGCGCTATTCACAATTGCGTATCTGAAATGGAAGAAAATGCTGTTGCAGCTACCCTACACGCAGCATGTAGCCATCATAAACGGGCAGCACCGGACACAGCCGTTGCCGAAGGTAATTTCCAAATTAAAACCCTAAGGACTCTGACCAAACCACCAAAAAAAGTCGAAAATAAACGACCTAGAGAGGTACTAACTTTGTGGTACAAAAAATTGAGGCCAGATGGAGCATCTTTCAATGCGTTGGTCAGAGTGTACCTATCCTTAGCGTTGCCATGGTAATTGCCGTGGTCGTGCATACTTATAGTCATTTTAGAAAATGTGACTAATGTGTTATGAACAGCGTGTCTAGTATAAAATACAATATCAATCTATGGGAAATACCAATCTTTTACGTCGCGCAGTCGGATAGAACGTTGTCTAGTTGGATGAGAATGGGTGACCGTTAACGAATGTCGTAAAGCTAGTCATCAGAATGTAGTTTGTGGTTACTTAGGGTCCATCAAAGTGGAAACAATTGGTACGTTCCGTCACCGACCAACACAGTCGCGTGTCATGCACGGAGCGTTGTCAGCACCGGCAATATACGGTCTCGCTGGCTCTAGGAATTTTGCAAGTGCTTCCTTTAACGCTACTACGTCACCTCATCAATTTTGTCAGATTGCTCTCTCAACAACTGAAGGAAATATTTAATATATTTAATATTAAGTTGCTTTTTACAAGTGCAATTTATAATTGGGGTACTTATTCTTGGTTTAAACCTTGTACTTAGGTACTCTATTATAATAATAACAGGGTTGTAATCTATTTCATCCCAAATTCCTCTTCCAGCAATAATACAATCCATAGCCGCCGACTACACAGTACTTCCCCTCTTCGAGCGCAAGATACGAGCCTACATCCGCGCCCGACACTGCTCGCTGCGACGCAACCATCTCCTGTCCTGCAGGTGGCGACGCTACACCGAGGGCTTCGCGACCCGCACTCGCTCCCCCGTGCAGTTCCCCAAGATTGGGTGAGTCGTCTTCTAGGCTAGAACCTTCAACAGATTCCATGAACGCTCATGTTACACTTTCTAATGTTAGAGGTGATGCCTTTGATTAAAGTAAAATAGCGGAAGATAGGTGACGCGCCACTCGAAAGTGGACCGCTAAAATCAGGCCCCCGTCGCCTAATTTCCATTGGATTGCGTGCGCGGGTGACATTTAAGTATAAGACGTGTGACGTATGGAATGTGTAGTGCTGACAATTAGTATGACATGCCGTATGTTCCGCTATTTTACTTTAATCAAAGGGTGATGCTCAATTGTTTCGAACGGACCGTCCTGCTGTAAAAGATCTTTCTACCTATGAAGTTGCTACATTAGAATGAGAAACGATGCTCAGCTTTTTAAGGTGAGAAACAATGATCATGCTCAGCTGTTTCTAGTTTCCCGTGCTCAGCTGTATCTTATTTCCCGTGCCTCGGAAAGCACGTAAAGCCGTCGGTCCTGCACCAGGTATTTTTGAATCACTCGCTTAGATATGGCGAGTGATTTTCGTTCGAAAACGATGTTTTTTCTATGACTTTTGACACTACCACAGAATATATAATAGTACTACATACAGAACGGACACTCACCTCCCCTCCCCAGTCTGACTTATTTCACTATCGCACCGGAATTAGGGATCTCATTAGGTGACCGCCTAGCGGGCATGGCACGCGCATGTTTGCGACGTTAGCGGAAGTACAAAGTTTTGTGTACGAGAGATGCCTAAGTACTGTGCAGTGTACGGGTGTCTTTCTTTCTCGAGAAATGACTCCGATAGGAGCTTTTTTCATTTCCCAAAAGATGAGAGATGGGAATTAACTTCATACAAAATATGCAACTATAACCTATTTTAACTATTCAGTGAACAACTTTAAAAACGTTCGTTAGGTAAAGGTAACATTCTACATAATTATGTGTAGTTAGGAAATTATAATTGTATTATTTATGTGATCAGTGAAAACACGTGTTGCTAAGGTAGATACTATCTTTTTATTTCTCCACAATACCACGTGAATATGACATTACGAAAATTAGTACTCGTTACGTTGTTTACTAAATTAAAGTAAATTATTAACGTTGTTTAGGTATCTGTTTATTTAAGTGAAAATAGCTATGACCGGTGCGGTGTAACGGACTTTGTCAACCCTTATAGCACGCACACAAACGCAGCGTCTGTGCAACACGCTGTCTGTCAATGTATGGCCAAAATGAAAAGTTTCTTCCGAGTGTCCGGGCTGTGACACTACGGCCACAGAATATATAATAGTGCTACGGCGAACGAAAAACACTCGCCATCTTGAAGCGAATGATTCAAAAATAGGGGCCCAGATCTCTCTCCGGTCGTATCAGTTTGGAAATTCTCAGGGAAGCTGGACATTGACAAATTACTGTATATTGGCGACTGCATCGATACTAACGCGCGACGAATTTAATCTGTTCATTGCGTGAGTCGCGATGTTGTCGCACGTTTTCAGAACGCGCGTTTGTATCGATGCTAAAAGTCGCAGTGTGTAAGGGGTCTAAGAAGTTGCTCTTTAAGAGTGAGAAACGATGCTCAGCTCTTTGAGGTAAGCAACAATGATGATGATCATGTTTCTATTCAGCCTCTTCCTATCATTGTTATTATCATAGCGGACCTTCTCATGACAATGCTGTCAGAGTATTTATCTACCATTAGGTGGCAACATTTGCCCCTTGCGGGACTCGAACCCGCGACCGCTTTAGTAGTCAGGAGCGCTAACCACTGCACCAAACGTATCGTCCATAGTATATCTCGTAGTGAAGTACTTGCATGATCAACAAAAAAATTGTAAAACTTTTGAAAAGAAACATTGACAATAGTGAGTGAGTTTGTTTCGCAGCTTCTTCTCAGCAACCCAAAATTGTCCCGAAGCTGTGGTAGGGTCTATGTTGGGACATGTGGACAGTGTTATGCAAAAGGGTGTCAAGTGACATATTGGTCATTTCGAGATAAACGCGTTTAAAGATTTTCAAGGTCGTCACTTTTAAAAATTGCTGTAACTTCGTATTTACACGGTGTACATGCCTAGAAATTGGCATAACTACAGAATGAAATGTATATTTTATGCATTTGATGTTCATTTGTGTGAATAATAGTTATACAAGTAGATAAATGCAATTAAAACACTTAAAACCTTTTTGCTTTAATAGGATATAGTTGCAAATAATTTGCTAAAAGGTTTTAAAGTACTTTAAATCCTTTTTGCAAAACTCTCTTAAGAATCCAATTAGTATTAGTTTTATAGTCAAACAGTTTTAACGACATAGTTTTATATATTTGAATGATTTCTTCATTTATATATCATTTGTTTTATTTTGTAGAAGTTTATAAAAAGCGTTACTTTCAATAATTCTAAATTTCTGGTGTATCCACACACTTTTTTATGTAATCTGCGTATCTCTATGCATTTTGTAATACTTGATTATTAATTAACAGGCTGCCCATGGCGTAATCAGCATCAAATACAACTTCAGGTGATAGCTTGATCAATCAAGACGTATCATCATAGCCTCGGGGATATTTTCAAAAATTTTATATTTTATTTTGTTATAATTTGTATGTACCTTATACTTCCAAAACCTCAGTAAATTGCTTCTTTTTGCCAGATTTTAATAGTAAAAAAATACAGATATTAAAACATAAGACTCTTACATCCATAAGTAACTATAATTTTATCCAAAAATAATAAGATGCCTCCGTAAAATCAATAGAAAAAATCTGTATTTTTTTTAAAGTTAATTCAAAGAGAACTCTGATTAACATAAGATAACTATTTTCACAATAAAAACCTCTGTTCTTTGTTAGGATTTTGGAATACATAGATGTTTTTGCTTAAAGTAAGTCAAACTGGATAGATTTTTAGGAGTTATTAGTTTAAAATAAAATTTAAAATTAGTTATGACTAGGAGGACTTGTCGTCCAATTTATTGGTCAAAAATCTAAAACTATGGACTATGTAGCCATTATTTAAAGACCCACGCAAGAAAAAAACGACAGCTGTTTAAACCTGACAGAAACTATTCAAAAAACATAATAATTTTAGTATTTCCAATAATAAACATGGATTTGAAACCTTTTTGTAAAAATAAAATCAGCAATAATAAATCGCTAAACGGTATCAAGTAACACATGAAACCTTTTTGCAAATATCAATATATCCAATGGATTGTTTCGCAAGACGTTATTTTGTGAAATAACTTTTAATATATTTTTTTCCAAGTTAGACCTTTGGGCGACCAGTTAGAGGACGTTTTTGCGAATCCAGTGGTACCAATAACTCCATACCTGATTTTTGGTCACTTGACACCCTTTTGCATAACAGTGTCCATGTATAAGTGCCCCCAGTGGGTCTATATGCAAAAATAAACGGCTTTTATGACTTTAACACCTTGCATTATCAAATCGTCCCTTTGCAGAGACTTCCACTTCTATATCTACCACACCCGATACGCTCCATCGCAGTCGATCTCCAAAACCAGTCGTCATCGTCTCAAGATGGCCGCCGGACCGGGAGTTGATGAATTCGGCGATATACCCATCCCTAGCGACATGCATCTGCGAAAATTCGCCTTTCCACAAAGAAGTCGGCCATCTTGATCCGCCATTTTGTGAAGACTAAACCGACGCCATTTCGCGTCGGTTTTTCTATTTAGCTTTATTTTGGATATGATATTTTTGGTTATGACATTTAGCGTGTATTTTGGAATAAATGGTTTATGAGTTTTGGTTATTTTGTTGTTTTATTAAGATAATTAATTAATTATACATTAGTTAATTTGGAGTTGGTTTGGTAGGTAGGTATTGCAATAAACAATTCTCCATTCGGGGAGTCCTTCATTGCGCCAACACACCCTCACATCACATCATGCAGCTGAAACAAAACAATATAGAATTTTAATACTATAAGTAATAAGGGTTTTCAGTAGGTACGGTTGGGATCTCTGTTCATTTACCACTTTCAAACAAATATTGTTGCACACACACTTAAAACCGGCGTTCAATCATAACATGATTTGGTGGTAAGGTAGCGGTGAACCTCGAAAGTGCATAGCTGTCTTAGGTACCTACTAAGCTGTAACAAAAACTTACTATGCAGGTATAAATAAATATGCGCTAGACAACATAACTAATGTTAGATAATCCAGTAAAATACATACAATACATTTGAGCTTGCTTTAAATCTAGTGGATCTCATTTTTATTAGCACACTCTTTCATGATTCTGTAGGTAAGTTTGTGACCTCGAGCTCCGATCGCAACTGATAAAAATGGAAAAAACAAAGTTCTTTTTATTACTTATAGACTAGGGGACCCAGCGATCTACGTTTCGCCTTCGGCCCCGTAATTTTAATAGTTACCTGCTTATTCCCGACAGTGACGAAACTAACAAAGTAAAAAGGGTAGGAGGGAACAGACCTTTCGAGGTACGGAACCCTAAAAATCATGAAAATCGGTCCACCCGCTCAATTTTCATTTTTTTTCTTTCATAACATCCTTCTCTTGACAGTAACAAACACAATAAAAAAGAATTAGCGAAATCGGTCCAGCCATTCACGCGTGATGTCGTGACCAAGGGAAATAAGGATAAATTTTTGTATAGAAAGATTCTGGCGAACTTAACACGGTCACCGTTGCAGGTGTTCCAGCTGTTGGCCCCTTTCCTTTTATTATAGACGTCGGGGGCAGAACAGAAGTATACATTCACTAGCTTTTGCCCGCGACTTCGTCCGCGTGGAATAGTGACTTCTTTCTCCCGTTTTTTACACATTTACCACTATATCTTTGTTCCTATTGGTCGTAGCGTGATGTAATATAGCCTATAGCCTTCCTCGATAACTGGACTATCCAACACAAAAAGAATTATTCAATTCGAACCAGTAGTTTCGGAGATTAGCGCGTTCAAACAAACAAACAAACTCTTCAGCTTTATAATATTAGTATAGATAGATTAGGTACTTTTACAAGACGGCTATTGGGCGAGCGCTTTTTTGATTTTTTAATTGCGGGTTGCTTAAATAGTTTTCAATTTGTTTTTTCTTTTTGTATTCTGTTGTTTTGTTGCTTGGCAGTATTGTTGACCGATTGTTTATGTTAATTCGTATACTATTTCTATATGTGAGGACCTGTAAGAGGTTTATTATGAGTTAACTATACTATCTCATATTGTCTGTTTAAAAACCCTCTTTTTCCTGTAATAATAAAAATAAAATAATATACATATACTCATCACCAGATTAACACTCCTCTTTGATGACACACTTGTAAGTGTCAGTTTTGAAACGGAAGCCAGGCTTGCAGCGGCAAGTATCGGCTTTGCAGGCGTAGCTACAGTCAGGGGCCGGGTTGCAGCGCCGGGAGCATTTGGGGTCGCAACCGAGCTCAGCGTTGGCGTCATGGCCGCATTCAGCTATGGAGTAAATAAATAAAAATAGTGGCCATCCATCATCATCATCATTATCAGGTAAAGGACGTCCACTGCTGAACATAGGCTCCCCACTTTCCACATCGACCAATCAACAGCGGTCTGAAGAATTATAGATAATGCCATCCACGAAGGCGCGCGCCACTCATGTTTGATTGAGGAAAGTGCGGGGTGCAGGGAGTAATGACAGATCTATACTAATATTATAAAGCTGAAGAGTTTGTTTGTTTGTTTGAACGCGCTAATCTCCGAAACTACTGGTTCGAATTGAATAATTCTTTTTGTGTTGGATAGTCCAGTTATCGAGGAAGGCTATAGGCTATATAACATCACGCTACGACCAATAGGACCAAAGATATAGTGGTAAATGTGTAAAAAACGGGAGAAAGAAGTCACTATTCTATGCGGACGAAGTCGCGGGCAAAAGCTAGTATTATATATAATATAAATATTATTTTATCAAATACTGGCAAAAGCTTTCACATATGTACCTACTATAAACGATTAGGACGAATGGTGGCGCGCGCCTTCGTGGATAGCACTATCTATAATGTCTTCGTTTAAACTTCGAATTAATTTAACACGTTCTGGGACAGTGAATGCCTACAGGCGTGAAAACAATAAAACATCTATTGTGTCTGTAGTAGTGTCCCGGAACGTGTTAAAATGTTCTTTACTTATGCTTTGCTTGGTTACTAAGCACAGCTGTGCAAATATTCTACAATCTTTTATTTTGTTAATCAATACGGTAGTTATGAGTGAATTTCAACAGGTCCCTAAAAATCTTCATTCCGTGGCTTTTTTTTATCTTTAGCTTTTTTAAAAAACAAAGTCGCGTTTATTAAAGTACTAGATAATGTAAGTATTATTGCCCAATATCTAGCAAATAACTTAAAAAACTAACGAGATATACAAGATTGAAAATTTGGTGCCACGGCGATGAAAACTGCGTGCACGGCGATGAAACAAGCGTCCACGGCAATGAAAAAACTGTGCCACGGGAATGAAGGAATCAATCCACGGCAATGAAAAACCTAATATCTTTACCTTATAAGTAATTTTGATACTTTCATATTATTTGCCAATTTTGGTAATGTTGATGATGAATGATGTTTTACTTTACTTTGTAAAAAATATCAGTTGTAAATATATTGTATGGAAGGTTAAAATGGTTTTGTACCGTAAAAAACGTATCTCTTCTCATTTCAAAAAGTTAGAACCATGCTTAGAACCCAATTATGGTATTAACCGTTCAATTCATTAAAAAAAACCGCCTTCAAAAAACTGACTAAAAAGCTTAAAATAACGCATTCGTCTTCTTTTCAGAAGAAACAAATTCTTTTGGAGTCGGTGCATGATGTCAAGCTTACGTACACCGACAGTCTACACACATGCACCGACTCCAAAAGAATTTGTTTCTTCTAAATATGAGACGAATGCGTTATTTCAAGCTTTTTATCCAGCTTTTTAAGAGCGGTTTCATTTTTAAATTATTTTTTATTTCATGATTTTAGTTATTTACCCATATTTCAAACACTACTGGACCGATTTTGATAAAACTTACACTGTACCTTAAGCGAAAATATACTTGATTTAACTAAAATAGAATCATTGCGCTATGACTTCCCGTTTTCAAGAAATTTGTGGACAAACATACAAATATACAAACATACGTGTTTGGAAGCCTTAACAGATCAACATACTCAAATTTTATCCAATTCTAACGATATCACATACATACAGGTTGAATTGAATACGTCCTTTTTTTAAGTCGGTAAAAAGAATGTTATGATGACAGTATTCAAATAATAGAGGTATACTTTTTAATTAGTTGGGTAACCTTACTCTTGGTAAGCCAAGAGTAAGTTTCGTTTGTTTCGTCTTTCGTTCGTTCGAGATTTGTTTCGTTTGTTTGTTTGATTTGTTTGTTTGTTTGTTGTTTGTTCCAGCGGCCACAGTCTCAAACAAACGAATCGTCATATTTTTGAGATTCAGCCTCAATTAGTTCGATTGCTTTATTTTCTGCTACATCAAACATCCTTTTAATTTAGTTACCTAGCAATTTCTTTGAAGAAATAAAAAAAACAATCAAGTATTTATCAATAATTGTTTTCGATAAACAAATACATGAAAACATGAATATTATGTCAGCGTTTTTCGAGCGTCAACTGATGTTCGTCAGATAACTCTGTGTCAAGACTTCCAAACCTACTGCTATCGTTTTTTAGTAAGTGGGATCAAGTCCATCCTTAAGACCTTTATGCTTTTGCAGGTAGGAATGGTTGAATTAAATCATACGTCGTAATAGCATATGTCAGTGCGTGTAAAAACTGTATATTTTTTGAAACACGATATTGTGACAAATTCAAGTTATAAATAACACTTTGATAAATTGATTCATCGAAGAAATTACAGTTTAAGAGTTTCTATTATTGACTAAAAATTCTAAAGTATCAAAAATATTTTTCCGCCTAAACGCACCAGCCTGCCAGTATCCCTTTGACTCCCGCGCCGCGCCACTCAGTTCCGCATTGGCTAAATAGGTGCGACGACGCATTCCCCTAGTGGAAACAATTATGCGCGATAGCCAAATTACTAAAAGTGTAATTTATAGGATTTGTATCTTTTAATGTCTCAGCGCACGTACAAGATCGTAGGTGGGGGCCGATTTGCCACATGTTTTTGTACCGCAAAATACTAACTCAAGTAATTTTCAAGGGGAGTGAAAGTGTTGTTTGTAATATTGTGATAGTGCTTAGGCTTAGAAATGAAATGAAGATTATGAAATAGACCAATCAACGTAAAACGTAAGTTAACTCAATTACCTACAATATTGAAAATAATAATATTCAGGGTGAAATATTTTTTTGCTACTTGATGAAAAAGTATAGTTTCGATTTAATATTGTGAAATCTGATACACATCGCTCTTGCAGAGGGCTAACTTGAAAAGCTATGTACTGTCAGTATTCGATACTACCTTTTTTATAGAACCTTATGCCTAATCATACCATGGCGATGAAAACATAAGGCACAGAAATGAAATACTTGGCCTCGGCATTGAAAGTAAATCGTTTTAAAAGGCATGGCAATGACATTTTTTTCATTGCCGTGTCTTTTTTTTCATTTCCATAGCAAATTTTTGCCACGGAAACCACGAAAATGAAAGCACGGCAATGAGAATCGAGGCAAAAACGTAAAATAACAAAAAATCTTTTGTTTGTGCAAAGTAATAATAACTTCACAAATAAACATCATAGCAATAGCATTCTATCGAATGGCTAATCAAGAGGCAAAACTTATTCAAATAGAAGTTATACCTATGCACGGCGATGAAAGAAAAAATGTCCAGTAACGTGAAAATGGAATACTTAAATTTATGGCGCGAAAATGCAGGCACGTGCGGGCGTTCTTCCACGTCGAGCACTTAGGCGGCACTGCTAAGCAACGTTCAGCGGGTAGGGGGCGGGGCATAAGTCGTTAGAAAAAACAGTATTCTCTAACTTGTTAAGGACACGGAGATGAAAGGTCGTTCTGGGACAGATGTTTTTTTATTGACAATTCGTTGTCTTATTAATATATTTGAATAAATCTATTCCGTAACAATGCTTTAACTATTCACGTATTTAATAAAAATAGGTTTTAATATAAACAACCAATAGATTTTTATCAGTAAGGTATAATATGCATCAAGGTGTCGTGTGGACAAACATGGCAATGAAAGATTTCGAGGTTTCAAATTTTTTTCTGTAAAAACCTATTTATCCAAATAATAAAATACTTAGTGCTTCACAAAGTCTACTATTTCAACTAACTGAAAAAAAATGATTGAACATGATTACTATGTTTTTTAGTACCGATTTCATCGATGCCACGCAGTTTTTGCTGTTGGGAAATCCACCCTTATGCAGTTTTCATTTACAGAAATGATGTTATCGTTAAATGTAGGTACAAAAAGTCAATATCCCGGAATAACCCGATTTTTGTGCGTCCGCTATAGTTAAATAAATAAAAGCAACCTTTGTATTTGATAAGTCTTAGCCTAGTCGCTACAACAACATACGAAAATTTCTACAGAAGGGTACTTTTTTTCTCAATTCGGTGGTTGATTTGTAATTTGGTTTTTTAAGTAATTAATATAACAAAAAATTAAGTTTACCCCACCCTGAATCTAAAAATAACGATTTGCCTTAATTTTGTTGAGTGGTTTTTGAGAAAAGTTAAGCACCGAATTAAGAAAGCACCGAATTGAGAAAATGAATTGAGAATTGATGTAACCTTATAAAAAATGTAACCTTATAATGTATTAGAATGATCAAAATAATAAATACCAACAGCGTTTTAATCAATAACTGCTGGTCTATCGGTAATGGTTTATTTTAGCTTTTTGTGCCTTTCTTTATTGATTCTTTGAAATATAAACAAAAAAACTAATCAACATGTTTATGTTTGGTAACTGGTTGAAGTCGTCTTTCGTCTTCAGACACTAAGGTAATTGAGACGAGAAGATTCTCTTGCACAATTTCCCAAACGCTGCCCAGCTGAGTTGGATTCGTCAAATTCAAATTCAAATTCAAAATCTTTATTTCAATTTAGGTCATGAAATGACACTTATGAACGTCGATTGACCTCTTTCTCAAAGTTGGACCTACTTAATTGGATTACTTTTCCCATAGGTAGTTAGGTAGACTCATACTCATCAACAACTTTAAGAATTTAGTTCCGAACAGATACTGGAGTAGGTACAACATTTCTTCGAGCATTGTGCCAAGGTTGTCCAGCGTCTTTGCCACAACGACTATATCATTGGCAAACCGGAGGTGTTTGATGACATATGGATCCAAAACATGGTCTCTTACTATGGGCCTTATAACAAAGCTTAAAATCATATAACGAGCGATGGAGAAGGCTATGCTCAGTATTTCTCTACGAGATCTAATCAGAAATGAGGAGATACATAGAAAAACTAAGGTAACGGTCATAGCCCTAAAAATTTGTAAGCTTCAGTGTCAATGGGCAGAGCACACAGCGCGACTAACTGATGGCCGTTGGGGCAGAAAATTTCTGGATTGGAGACCCTTGGACCAAAGACGCAGCGTAGGACGTCCACAGACAAGATAGACAGACTACCTTGTAAAGATTGCAGGATTAAACTTGATGCAGACCGCTTGTGATCGGTCGCTGTGGAAAGCCGTGGGGTTGGCCTATGTTCAGTAGTGGACGTCCTTTTGATAATGATAATGATGATGTTTATTTTTCGATAGAACTAAGGATAAGTCTTTGTTGAAGTGTGTTTTTATTGCTCTATTTATTGTCATTAATATATAAAATCGCCAATTTATCTATTTTGCCTATCTGAAGTTTTTGAAAGTGAGAGGAATGAGGGGATGAGGAATGTCATGTCATACCAAGATGTCAAGAAAAAGGCAAACAAAGGAAAATTATGGCAATTTCTCCACCGACAAGAGCGAAGCTCTTAGGTTTAAGAAGAAGAAGTTTTGTGTGTACACTTTATCAATCTGTTTATTAGATTGTGAGACAGAGAGTTTTACTAAAATTGGCCCGAATCTTAGAAAAAATAAGACAGTGCCATATACAATCTCCAGCATAATCGTTTTATGAAATAAATTAATAGTGCCTATTAGCAAAATTCATAATATCATAGTAAAATCTCCATTCGGTGCCCATTTTCCCGCGGAATTGAGATCCACGGAATTGAGAAAATAACACAATACATAAAATTACTCAAAAATATTATGAAATACAGAAATTTTTACTAAATGTAACGGCAAAATGCAGTTAATCACTCAAAAATTTTAGCACAAATCTTAAAAAATACTTCAGAAACATAATTGAGGTGGCACACCGATTTGAGAAAAGACCCTATACCAAAAACACCGAATGATTTCGAACCTCTGAAAATTGCTCCTCAATGCAACAAGTCCCCCGTCTATAGTGCTCGGCCGCTCGGGCGTAACGGTTAGATGGTGGGAATCCATAGTGAGCGTTTCTTTTAAGCGTAGATAGTGCTATAGGTAAATAAAAGTAAATTTCACCGAATTGAGGCACATGCCTCGGACAATATTTTAATGTGTCACTGTATTAAAACTAATGGATTCAGAATCAATATTAACACTGTTATGGCTTCATTATTTATTCCTTGTTACAGGAATGTAGAAATAATAATGAGTAAGTTATTATTTTAAAAGTTATGAAACAATCTGGGAATCGGACACTCCATTTTAGGCCAAATTCTGCCCGTTTTTGAACTTTCAGATTTTTTTTAGGCCATATGTACAACCTGGCGGTCTTCTTGGCATGCTCTCCATCAGGCCAAGAGTTGTATAAATACGTGTGAATTTTTTCAGACACGTTATTCAATTTTAATGGTATTTTTTTTGCTCCAGTAGGTCAATCAGCCGGGTCTGTAGAAATGCCCATCCTATATTTAATTATCAAATGAGGCTACATCAACAATACACAATGACGGTTACCACTGGATCGATTCCTGATATAAACAGGGTGTTTTCTGTAATGTATAAAGCCGATACATGGTGATAACTACCCCAAAAATTGCTAAAAATACACAGGGGTTCATTTGATAGGTGTGGTGGTCACCTGTCACCAGGTCACCACGCATCGGCTTGGAGGCAGAATACGTGCATCCTTTTACCTTCATAGTTTGTTGCGCTAGATACATACGGTCTTTTTCACAATGTTAGTAAATTCCTGACCAATACTTCATACATAATGACGTTCCATATTTGAATTTTCAACGACCGACGCAGAGAGAAGAGTTATAAGTTTAACGTAGCTCGCAAATGGATGAACCAATTTTGGTTTAGTATTTTTTTCTGTCATACATAATTTTATCTGGAGTGTTCTTAGCCATGTTTCATGAAAATCTGTTCAGCCGTTCGAAGATCATCAGCTCTTTTCTAGTTTCTAGTTGTAAGTAGGTAGGTATATGGTAAGGTAACCAACCAATGACCCTGATCAGCCGTATGAAGATAATTACAGCTTTTTTAATAATTAATGAGGTATGGAATTGTGTAAAAGCAATCGTATTCATTTGACAGTTCAAAACGTACGGTATGATCTGTCAAACGGCAAAGAACAAAGGGTTTGACAGATGATACCGTACGTTTTAACTGTCAAATGAATACGATTGCTTTACACAATTACCCCTCTGAATACCTTCTTTATGTCGTCTAAGTACATCACTTTAAATAAGAATGAGTAGGAAGCCTTTCTTTTTTTTTGGATAAAATAGTGACTGTTATTATTAGCTTTAAATAAAAATAGTGCCGTTTCTCGAACAGATACTGTCAGTGTTGTGTGTCGAGAACAGATGCGAGAAAATAGTGAGTTGGTGGACAATGGTACCGGCGGCGAGCGGAATAAACGACTTCGAAGGAGGGTAGACCGATATGTCTGCCAATAACAACCCACCCGCAAGTTTCTCTTCAGTTACTCCGTGATCATGGCGCTTGCAACAGTGCCGAAATATCGGAAGCTCATAAATAATAAGGTACATGGTAGCAATCCCGTAACTAACTATTCTAATATTATTAGCTTACCCAAAGCTTGCACCACGAAGGCGGCCACCAGTAGGATCACAAAAGCTATGCGTCCGCGCATCGTTGCTTGACGAACAGTACTAAATACTTACATATTTAAAACTTTATATTTACTTGAAGAATATTGAGCACGAATTGATAATTAAAGTAAATAAAGCGACGTAGTTCATATGTGCCATCATCATACACGGTTATCAAGTCAGTAGGTTTCTTCATTCGGAAGTCATTTTATAACAATAAAATACTAGCTTTTGCCCGCGACTTCGCCCGCGTGGAATAGTGACTTCTTTCTCCCGTTTTTTACACATTTACCACTATATCTTTGCTCCTATTGGTCGTAGTGTGATGTTATATAACCTTTAGCCTTCCTCGATAACTGGACTATCCAACACAAAAAGAATTACTTATTCAATTCGAACCAGTAGTTTCGGATATTAGCGCGTTCAAACAAACAAACAAACAAACTCTTCAGCTTTATAATATTAGTATAGATAGGTATACATACTCAATAGGCACTATCGATGTCTTTTGTGCTATCGATATCACCACCGCCTAACTACAGTAAGTTCCAAAATCGCTTGCACACATCATCTTAACGCGGTGTCTGCCCTGCCCTGCGTAGTTAATAAGCCTTATCCGGGTCACGTGTGTATGCATTTTGATTTCTTTCGTGCGGTAGTTTTTTACGTCTATATATATATTACTTGATTGTTTCGTTAAAACATTGATACTCGTAATCGAATTACCACACGAAATAAGTTCGATCATGCGAGAATCGGACTCTACTCCCGCATCACTGTGTTAACGTGTGTGTCCTTTCGACAATAAGGCGATGATACTGGCTGTGTTGCCGCGTTGGATAGCAATAGCAAAGAATACATATACTTAGACAGCTTTATTATTAACACTTGTGCAGACAGATAAATCAAGCAAATTGGTTTTAATAGGTAAGCATTATCGTAAATTCGATTGAAATTCGTTTTCAGCATATTAATATGCATGAATTTCTCATTACATTAACGCTTGTCTAAAGATTTTTAATTGCATTTAATAGCACAGTGGTTAACATTTACACATTGATTCAAAAGATTCAAAATCTTCGATGTTTTTAGGGTTCCGTAGCCGAATGGCAAAAAACGGAACCCTTATAGTTTCGTCAAGTCTGTCTGTCTGTCCGTCCGTATGTCACAGCCACTTTATTCTAAAACTATTAGCATCACACAGCTGAAACTTGGTAGGTAGGTGTATCTTGTTAACCGCTTTCCGATTCAGATACAAAAACTTAAAAAATATATATATTTAAGGGGGGCTCCCATACATGAAACTAAAACCTAAAAAATTTTTTTACTCAAACCTATGCGTGTGTCTATGGATAGGTCTTTTAAAATGATGTTGAGATTTCTAAAACCATTTTTTCTAAAAGTGTAAGGTTTGAGATATATACGCTTCGAAAGTGGTAAAATGGGCGTCCCCCCCCCATCTAACTTTTGAACTAAGAAAGTGAAAATTTTGAAAAAAATATATGATGTAGATCTTAACGAAAACTTTCAACGAAAATTGGTTTGAAGGAGATCGAACAAGTAGTTTTTGAGATATTGCACATTTTTATCAACCGCAAATATAACTTTGTCTTTCATACAAACACTATGAAAAACAAAGTTATTTTTGCTGTCGCAATATATTGTGCTGTTTTCGTTAAGTGAAAGTAAGTGGACCCTGAATTCAGTTAAGGGTGGCACGGAACCCTCAGTGCGCGGGTCCGACACGCACTTAACCGGTTTTTAGGGTTCCGTACCTCAAAAGGAAAAAACGGAACCCTTATAGGATCACTTTGTTGTCCGTCTGTCCGTCCGTCTGTCAAGACCCTTTTTCTCAGGAACGCGTGGAGGTATGAAGCTGAAATTTATATCAATTACTCAGGTCTACTGTCCCTTGAAGCTGTGAAAAAATCAAACTTCTAAGCCAACGCAATCAAAAGATACCGCCGTTTATGCCGCAAATTTTCGACACTTGCAAGGGAATCAAAACCTACAGGGTGCTTCCCGTGAACTCAGAATCTTGAAATTTGGTACGAAGCAACGTCTTATAGCATAGATAAAGGAAAAATTACGAAAACCATAAATTTTTAGTTACATCACATAATATATATTTTTTTTTTAATAATTTTAAACTTACTACCCATTTCCTCATAAACGCGTAGAGGTATTAAATTGAAATTCATACCAAATACTCAGGTCTATAATACCTTTAAGCTGTAACAAAATCAAACTTCTATGTCAACGCAATCCAAAGAAACAGCAATTTAAGCTGCATATTTTGAAACTCGCAAGTACTCGCAAGGGAATCAAAACCTAAAGGGTACTTCCAGTCGACCTAGAATCTTGAAATTTGGCATGAAGCAACGTTTTATAGCACACATAAAGGAAAAATTCCGAAAACCTTAAATTTTTAGTTACATTACAAAATATATATTTTTTAATAAATATAAACTTATTACTTTTTTCCTCATGAACGCGTAGAGCTATCAAGTTGAAATTCATATCAAATACCTTGCAGGTTTGTACGGAACCCTCGGTGCGCGAGTCCGACTCGCACTTGGCCGGTTTTTTTTTTTTTATCTAACCTACTGCTGGGCAGGGCACATAGCGCGAAAAACTGATCAGCCGTTGGGGCAGAAAAGTTCTAGATTGGAGACCCTTCGACCAAAGGCGCAGCGTAGGACGTCCACCGACAAGATGGACAGATGACCTTGTAAAGATCGCAGGATCACACTGGATGCAGACCGCTTGTGATCGGTCAATGTGGAAAGCTGTGGGGAAGGCCTATGTTCAGCAGTGGACGTCCGTTGGCTGATGATGATGATGATGAACCTACTGCTGGGAAAAGGTCACCCCTAACACTTTCCATTGGTCTCTGTCAGCGGCCAATGGAAAGTGTTAGGGGCCACTTGACCCCATATCTTGCGAAGCTGGACATCTCGTCACCCACCTCTTTTTAGGTCTACCCCTTCGAATAGATAAATCTTTTCAGTGGTACTAACCATGATTTGGGCCCATCTATCCTAATTTTATATATATATTTAACTTTTTGTTTTGTTTTCCAATCTAAGTTTTAGTATCTTATTCTTATTCGCACTTTTAGCTTCTTTATTTTCAAAGAAAAGTAAGTACCCACTTAAGTAAAGTAATACTTAAATATAAAAATTATAGTTATTTTAATCTTCCAAAATTAGCGATATATTCTATCTAGGTATTCTTATTTTAACTAACATGCTTCTTGGCACCTTTATCAATGCGCTCTAAGTGTCTTGAAACATTTTAGCACTGAACAGATATTTCTTGATTACCTAGTTCGGCTTCGTATTTTGGCTTGTGGTTAAACTATTTTTGTACCACTGTGTGTTAATTTTGAACTAATGTAGGCAAGTAACGTAACGAGTCATGTACTTGTTACAATTGAGTATTTTCGTTTTTATGTCTTCACAATGTCACGAACTGGTAGTGTTTTTTTAGTTCTAGTGATTTTATTCATTTTTCATGTAAATGGTAAGACTATTTTCTTTTACGTACTTATTTACTTAAAACTTATTACTTTACTTTTATTTATTTACTAACTAGGTTTAATTTTCCCAACGACCAATCTCATATTACTTCTTGAACACCATAAGAGTGGTGGCGGGTGACATAAAGCGGCGGGTAACCGGGATCGGGATCGATATTTTGGTATTTTAAAGTCTTTTCCGGCTCGAGTCCTAATGAATCTTATTTTGAACAATTTCTAGTGTTCGTCAAAGAAATTGTTCTGACTCCGGTCTTTAAAAAAAATAAATAAGACGACTTGGCACATCAGCATAACCCCGGCGCTTTATTTTATTTCGTCTTTTATGTTCTCCCTCGCCCATAATGTCTCGGGAGATTTCTAGAGTGCTTCCACAAACACTGTGTAATCAGTAAGACATGCACGTCTCGATTAAACGATATACATTGCCTCATTTTTGAAGGGTATAGTACATTAAAGTTAGTAAAACCCAGTGAGTTGTTAGTGTTGTTACTACTACGTATAAAGAAGCTATGCCAAGCAAAAAATGTGTCGCAAAAATGACGACAAGATTGTAACGTTTTCTTTAAAAATTTGAATTTGGAATTATGATTTGTACTAAGAGTTGATGACCGTGTCATCAATTCATGGAGCACAAAATTTGTTCGTGATGTCAGTTCCATGCGCTAGTAATAGTAGATCAATGGTGAAATCCCTTAAAATCCTTGTTTAATATGATGATAAAGACATTTGCAAGTTATCGACTAACTATCGCGATAATCAATAAAGAGCCACGCATCTTAGGCCCGCAAATCAATGATGTTGTCTCAAAAAACTCAAACTCAAACGTTTATTTGACAAGAACACAGTAAAGAATTCATTATAACTATATAATCATTTGTCAAAAACCCAGTTAGTCAGTCTCCTTTTAAATATTGGTCCTTGAAGTGTTTTTAGTTCTCCGGTAGCAAGTTGTACACAGCAATACTCTTATTATATCCCTTTCTTTTATATGACGTCCTTGTGACAGGGAGGTTGATGCATTTTCATATATTGCTGCCTTAATTGCCTACCTACGATTCTCTGCGTGTTTTGTACTAGCTGGGGAAGGACCTTACAAAGAGACAAGCTTCCCTTATGTAAATGCAAGGTCCACTATTGTCAAAATAGGTCAAAATTTTGTCAAAATATTGTTGTATTTGATGTTGGTGCTGAATAAACGTTCTTTCAATCTTTCTATTGATGTTCCTCCTAGGCGAATGTGGAGGTGACCCAAACGCAGCGCCCGGGTGTCAGGACAGCTTCTGCCGGCAGCGATGTGATCTAGTTCAATTGCTGGGCTGTGCGAGAGCATGCGTGGCAGGCGGCTGCCGTTGCGTAGGGAACTACAAGTATGATCCCAGTCTGGGGAAGTGCGTGCCGCCTCAGGAATGCTGTGAGTACCATTGAACTACTATTACTAGCGTATAGAACTGACATCACGAACAAATTTTGTGCTATATATTGTTTTCGGAAGCTCATAAATAATAAGGTACATGGTAGCAATCCCGTATCTAACTATTCTAATTAAAGTGCTCTCTAAATTGATGGTCCGGTCATCAACTCGTAGTGCAAATCATGATCCGAAATTTAAATTTTCAAAGAAAACGTCACAATCTTGTCGTTTTTGCGACACATTTTTTGCTTGGCATAGCTTCTCTATACGTAGTAGTAACAACTCACTGGTGAGTACCTGCTTTTTGTGGTAGAGTCTATGTTGGGACGTGTATAAGTGGGTCTATATGCAAAAATAAACTACTTTTATGACTTTTTTATGGCTTATGAACTAGGCTGCCGCGGTGGCGCAGCGGTTAGATGTTTGCATTTATTAAAGTGACGGCTGCCCAGGTTCGATCCCGGGTCGGGCTAAAAATATGTATCTGGGTTTTTCTGTTCAGAAATTCTCAGGGCAGCCCGGAGTTTGGAAGTTGGCGGTGTTTCACCCCCGTGCCTCGGAAAGCACGTAAAGCCGTTGGTCCTGCGCCTGATCTCTCTCCGGTCGTGTCAGATTGGCCTTGCGTAGTATTCGATCGATCTGTCTTAAAAATACTTAGAAACCTTTAACACATATAATAAGTTTATAAGCGTTGAAAAGAGGACATTGCTTTTATTTTTTGGTGGTGGAAGTGAAGTATATTAATAGTATGTATAATACAGTATACAGTGCACAATAAAATTGCAAATTGTACCATAACATAATTAACATTTAAATTACGACATTGAATTGAAATTCGACTGAGAATCGAAATTTAAGGTAGGAAATTGCAGTTTTAGATTACCATTATAATTTATTTTAATTCCTACTCCTTATAAAAATGCATTTTTAAGCTATTTATATTGGAGATAGATAATACTCTATTTAAAACCACCAGCTGTTTGTTCTTGTTACTTTTTCTTTTGCCAAATTATAGTGAAATAATCACTGGAAATAATGATAATATTCTGCCGTTTTTCGGTATTGGCGGCCCCTCTTAACAGAAATAGGCCAGGTACGCGGGACATATTATAGTGCACAAGTGTGTGCGCAAACACAGGTGCACTCTCTATTCCTTTCACTCTCTTAGCCCGATGGGACAGCAATCTGACACGACCGGAGAGAGATCAGGCGCAGGACCAACTGCTTTACGTGCTGAAACTGTAAAATACTGACATACTAAACATTTTTTTTGTTTTCAGCTTCTCAAATAATACACCAAGTAAGAAAATAAGCCGACCATTCGACTAATGATTACAAGCAAAAGAGAATCGATATTCTGTGGTTAATTAAAGTGCTGTATCTATGAATAAAACATATTGATAAAATTATAATATATTTATTGCATTCCAACATGAGTTCTTTTCATATGACGCCTCAGCGAGTCCTTTGTAGCGAAAGGAGAGCTACAAATATTGCAAGAAAACTTCTTTTCCCCCGTATGTGTTACTCTGTGTCTCAACACATCGCTTTTCGTATAAAACAAATGATGACAAATATCACATTCTCTATTTTTCTCCTTCATGTGAACGTTTTTTACGTGATTGTTGCATAGGCTTTTAGTTATAAACACTTTTGAGCACACAACACATTTGTGTTCTGGTTTCACCATTCCATGTTTTTCAACTAAATGCTGTACCTTGAAATTTTCTTGTAAAAATCTCTGAGGGCAGTAAGGACATGGAAACCTTAATTTCCGTACAATCTTCACATCATGGACGGCTACGTCATGATTTCTCTTCTCTGTCTTATTACTAAAAATGAGATCACATTGTGTACAATGCAATGGCCGGTGAGTCCTCGTTTTATGCAGATTTAGAAACACCAAATTCGAAAATCCCGATCCGCAGATATGGCAGACCTGCTTTTGATAATGTTTGTTCATATGTATATTTAATAATCTGAAAACTGTGAATTTCTCTGAACATATCTGACACTGAAGTTCGCCGCTTATTTTGAACGGCACCAAAAGGTGTTCTTTATGTACAAACTCAACTTTGTGCTCATCATTCAAGTGTTCTGTGAGTTCGTTTAAATCTTCCATCTTTTTAGAACACAATTTGCAGTTCAACACTGATACTTCGACTTTAACCAATCGATTTTGTTGATGAATAATTTTCTTTTCAATGTCTTCTATAGTGTGTTTCGTGGTGTGGTCTTTCAACGAGTTGAGGTCCGAGAATGGTTCTTTACAGCAGAAACATCTGTACCTGTTCAAAAGTTAAAAAGGAAAACAATTATTACCTATTAAGACATATTAAGACATTTTAAGACATATTCAAGACATTTTGTTTACTGTTTCTTCAAATTAACTTAAGCTATATTTCTGTTTCCAGTAGTATTGTTGTGAATGTCGTGGCAGCCTATAAGTAAGGCAACACTGTTAAATTGTGTTTTAATATTAAGTATGTCAATGTGTGGTGTATGCTTTGTTGGTTGTCCTTAACAAATAAAAAAAAAAGGTTTTCCTGCACCGTAGTACCTTAAACGTGCTAGGAACGTGTTAGGCACGGAAATCAACACGATATGCTCTACCCTGCCCACTGAACGGATTGCGACGATCTATCTCACCTGTCACAGGCATATTTTGCTTAAAAGGTCACCTCGATCACTTTGAACAGTGTAATATTTTATTGAAGAATAATAAACTAATTTGAATCTCACCGTATAAGGTCAAATCATATTAAGTGATAATATTTTAACAGTGTCTTTGCATACATCATAGAAACAAGATACAATCATATTTTTTTGGAAAATCAAGTTTTTTTTTAAATTATTTCCTTAACAATGACAATATCATTATTTAAAACAGGACGCTAACAATTTAAAAAGTTTACTACGTCTCCGGCTTCGCCTCTCTCAATTCAATGCCTTAACTTTCTTCTTCTCTAATCCTTACCTTAGTGAATAAAAAAATATATGTGAAAAAAATAATAGGCTAGTTTCTACTAGGAACAAATCACAATGTTGGTTGTTTCTAGTGATTAATTATTATGATATGGAGATAACAAAAAACGAATTCATTTGATAATTTAAATAAGGATTATTAATATTTTCAATAATTAAGTTTGTCCAAAACACACATTTGGACACGTGATCGTAAACGCCTGTCAGGGGAAGTGACGTCACACCTTGTTCGATGGCGGGCTTTTTCTGCTGTCATAGACAACTCTCCATAGTATTTTGCTGTCAAAAAAACCTTCAACTTAAGAAGTGACGTCATTTAGGACGCCATGACAGTTTGAGCGTTTCGAGGCCCATTCAAATTGAATTTTTCAAATCATTATTAAATCATGTAAATGTTGAATATTTTTAAAAAATAACAAGTTTTTTAATCAATATATTTACTAACGTAAGGTATTATCTAGTTTTTGAAATTCGGGCAACTAGCCTATTATCTTGGTGTTCGATTTTCTCAAAAACTAGCGGGTAAAAACCTATTGTGTTTTCTACAAAAAAAATGATTAATTTATTGTGTTGAATCGGCCCTTTAAATATTATCACTTAAAACGAGGTGACCTGAGATATAGAACGAGAGCAAGAGCGAGCGAGAAGATATCGTGCCGGTGCTGACACGCTTTGTGCATGACACGCTACGTTGTTGATCGCCGACGGAACGGTCTAGTCACTAGACATTGACATTATATAATAATACTAGCTTTTGCCCGCGACTCCGTTCGCGTGGACTTCAGGTTCGTCCCGTCTAGTCTAGTAATAAGTAAGAAATACGGTAACTAAGTAAGCACTGCAGAGCCCTAAATTGTAGCCTATATGTTATTCTGATGTATAAGCTATATTGTGGTAAAGTTTCATTCAAATCCATTCAGTAGTTTTTACGTGAAAGAGTAACAAACATCCATACATCCATACAAACTTTCGCCTTTATAATAGTAGTAGGATATATATAATAGACTATGACATTGCCCACTAGACTCTAGTGGGCAATGTCATAGTTTTCGATACAATTTTTTTCCGTCACGTTCTGCACGGCCATGGTATGCTACCGTGAAATGAAATAAAATGAAATTTATCTAAATAATTTAATAATTTAGGTGTAGTGGGCAAAAATCTTTACCCGGTCATCATAAGCGCGGTGACGCAAAGAAGTGTCTAGTCTAAAATGAACTGTATTGACACGGGTGATCGGTAAAGCGGGAGCGGCGTGACATGCATGACAGGTCCATTGTTATGATAAAACCGGGCCATACAAATATTAGAAAGAGAGAAAATGAATTTATTAATTTAGGACATCACAAACACACACACATACACAAAATAATAGCATATACAATCACATGACGAATTTACAAAATACAAAACAAAAAAAAACAATCAAAAAACAAAAATTACAATATAAACCCACCTACAGTGCGACAAGGATCGTCTGGCCAACGGATGACATTGTCAGGGCGCTTATTCTATGGAGGGTAGCCAGAGCATGAAAATCTCCCTTGATTCAGGAAGTCGATTATTTATCAGGGTCTTTTTATTTATTACCCTTTTTATCGAATTTTTATTTACTCCACCACGGCGAAGTTAAAGATTTCTTGGATTGAAATGTCGTCGAAGGCATAAGTAAGAGGCATATCATGTATTTTCCACCGATTTTAGACGCAAAACAGTTGTATCAACAATAAAAACCAATGAAAATTAAAACTTTATTTAAGGAGTTTAGCTCTATGGTATTTATAAAAAAATGATATTAATAGTTTACACAGAACACTTTCGAAAATAAAACAAAAGGAAAAATCGGAAAATCTCTTGTTAGATTGGGGAGATTTCGCTACACTCGTTCTGTCAGCCGCATTTTTTAATTTGACAGCGTTAGTTCCGACTGTCACCGTTGGCGAGAAGATCCATGTCGCACTGTAGGGCATTTGAGGTAAGGCCTTTGCCCAGCAGTGGGGTGCTTAAGTACAAGCTAACTTTACTATTTTTTACACCTAGGGCTTATAGAATTTGTATCTCCGTTATGCGTCCGACAAATGCGTTATTTTAAGCTTTTTAGTACCGTTACTATGAGTTTACGACGGTTTTACTCGCTAGCGACCACGTAAAAAAAATCTATGGAAAATTGCACAGCGCCCCTAGCGGTCACTTGCAGAACTAAAATTTTCCATACAAAAAGTTACGTCGTCGCTAGCGAGTAGAACCGCCGCTCATGGTAACGGTACAGACAGTTTTTTGAAGGCAGTGTTTTTTTTTATACTGGGTTTCACGGCTCTGGGTTCTAGCCCTTTTAAGCCATTCGTTTGTCTTTCTGTCATGTTTAATGCAAATAAAGATTTTTGATTTGATTTGAACATAACCTCACTTACCAGCTCTTGTTCCACTGGAAGACACAAATGGTCGAGTTGGCGAGGAGTTTCAGCGAGTTCTCCCTGAGGGCCGGCCCGGCGCCGCGGCGCTCCACGATTTTACTCCAGTCTTTTTGTGATGCGGTTCGAGTTCGAGGGACATCTAGGGATGAAATACATAGGATGAGTTAATTACTTAATTACTATAGTTTTATTTTGTACCGACTTCAAATTGAAATAAATAGGATGAGTCAATTACTTAATTAATTACCTACTATAGTTTTATTTTGTACCGACTTCAAATACAAAGGTTCTCAGTTTCACCTGTATGTTTTAGTTTTTTTTAACACGTTCCGGGACAGTGCCCGCCTACAGGCGTGAAAACAATAAAACATCTATTGTGTCTGGAGTAGTGTCCCGGAACGTGTTAATAAATGTTCGCGAGGCAACACACCAATTATCTGGTTTCGTGGTAAGGAATTTTCTTCCTTGTGTTACGGAGTACCAGACAACGATTATAACGGGGGCGTTTCCCATAAATACATATATATAACAACATCCATGACACAGGTACAAGTGTTCGTGCTCATCACACAAACATTTGCCCCCTGCGGGATTCGAACCCGCGACGGCCGGCGTAATAGTCAGGAGCGCTAACCAATACACCGAACGCGTCGTCATCGTCTCGTTTTTAGTGTTATAATTTAATTTAATCATTTATTTCAGGCAGCAAAGGCCCACACATACAATAGATACCATAAAGAATAACATACATACAGTAACAACATTAAAATACTAAAAAAAATAACACTATTTTTTTGGTCACGATTTATTTAATTTATATTATTTGTCGAAAACCAACAGAAAGTTACATGTGTGATGTAATGGATGTCTAATGTCTAATGTGTACCTATATCGTTAACGGAGAAAAAAAAAATTTGCATAATAATATAAAGATGTCACTTGTTTTGATGTTTTCTCGTTGTTATTTCTTATGATATTTTGTTTTATTTTGTATTTTAATCCAGAGCGCGTTTGTCAGATAAATACAAAATAAACAGTCATGGTAGAGGCATCCGTGACTGTTATGAGCTTACGAGTATGACTTACGAAATAAATAAAATAAAAATAAATATGCGCCAGACAACACACCAATTTGTCTGGTTCGAACTAATGAATGTTCTCTTTGTGTTACGGAGTACCAGACAACGATTATGACGGGGGCGTCTCCCATAAATACTTATAATAACATCCATGACTTAGGTACAAATGTTCGTGCTCATCCATCACACAAACATTTGCCCCCTGCGGGATTCGAACCCGCCACCACTGGCTCAATAGTCAGGAGCGCTAACCACTGCGCCAAACGTTTCGTCACGAAAGGTAACACTTTGGATGGGTTAGTATTACCTTTATGTTCAGCTTTTATCTTGCATTTCTTAACTTTCACGCCTTTCTCGTGTTTCTTCCGTTTTCGCGAAATATTCTCTGAACTTTTTGAAGTCTCCAATTTTATGTTCTCTATGATTTCTGCAAACAAATAAGGAATTGCTGTAAGTACGTATGACTATTTATTCTCTTTGTATTCGACGGACTACTGATGTCAAAGTAATCGGTGAACTATTGAACTTATAGTACTAGAAGACGAACGGATCGGAATGCTGGGCTGCTAAGAAGACTGATGAAAAGCGAATGCATGTAGCGGAGATGAGAATGTTAAGATGGATGTGTGGGGTAACAAGAATGGACAAAATAAGAAATGAGTATATACGAGGAAGTCTGAAAGTGGCACCGGTAACTGAGAAGATGGTGGGACATCGTCAATCTTGGTACGGTCATGTAATGAGGAGGGAAGAAAGTAATGTAACAAAGAGAGTGATGAGTATGAATGTTAATGGATGGAAGGGAAGAGGCCGACCGAAAATAAGATGGATGGACTGTGTGAAACATGATATGAGTGTTAAAGGAGTGGATGATTGAGTAACGAGTGATGGAATAGTGTAGAAGAAAAAAAAAACATACTGCGCCGACCCCAGATAAACTGGAAACAGGGCAAGCGAATGATGAGTATTAGAAGACCAAACATTCGTTGGAAGATAGTACTAGTTCCGAGTGTTCCGTTCAGTGTGTGAATAAGAACAAGACTAGTAATACAGAGGGCGCGGATTAAATGGAACATACATTCTGAATCAACACAAAATTTTAAAAATACATTAATTGTGATTCAAGGATAGTAAAGGGAAGAGGCGGATTCAGATAAATGTAAACCATCATCATCATTATCAGCAGTCCACTGCTGAACATAGGCGCCCACGGTTTTCCACAGCGACCAGTTTTGAGGGGTCTGCATCCAGTGTGATCCTGGGATGTTTACAAGGTCGTCTGTCCATCTTGTCGGTGGACGTCCTACGCTGCGTCCTGCGCTTCCTGCGCTGGTCGCTCCAATCTAAAACTTTTTTGCCGTGTTTCTACCCCAACAAATCTAAATAGTTATAATAAGGACAGCAATCTGACACGACCGGAGAGAGATCAGGCGCAGGACTAACGGCTTTACGTGCTTTCCGAGGCACGGGGGTGAAACACCGCCAACTTCCAAACTCCGGGCTTCCCTGAGAATTTCTGAACAGAAAAACCCAGGTACATCGAATCGAAACCGGGACCTCTGGCGCAGCAGTCGCTTTAAAATGCGCCACCGAGGCAGCTAAATAAATAGTATAATTAAAATAATTATGAAGTGTGCACTACACTCACCGTCATCATCGTAATTGGCACCGTCGGTTACAACACCATCTTCCGGATCAATGGAGTCAACCGGAGGCAATGTTTCAACTTTTATCACTGATTCTTCTATGGCAGTTCCGTTACCTTTTGAAAAAAGAAGAGCACATTTTTAGGGGCTAATTTCTGGATTAGCTAAATCGATTTTGAAAATGTAAATCCTTTCAATTAGTGGAAGATTCAGAGAATGGTGGAAACATTCACAAAAAACTTAGATGTTTAAAGAATTGGCAATTTTTTTTTATTTTCGGATTATTCGTGCATAGATTCATTTTAAATGTTTTAAACATACAATTATAGTATAGTATGTACATGAAAAGAATTCACACACAATATCCAAGAATATTAACTACAATTTAGTAAATCAGAGCATGCTATTTTGATGTTTTTAATTTGGCTAGAGAATGTTTATCCATATATTTTGTGTCAAAATTTAAAATGTAAAAATAGCATTCTCTAAGCGGCTAACTATAGTTTTAGACTAGCTAGCACCATTATGTCTTCTGTGGTTTAGATTAACATTGGATGATGATGAAGAGGCAAATATTATTATTTAAATAGACAAAATACCTTCACCATTATTCTTCAACTGGCCCAACCACTCACGAAACATTTGATGACTGTTCACCACCATATGACGGAATGTGGAGGCATCTCGCAGTCTCAAGATGCACTCTTCACAAATAAGTTGCAAAAAAGGCAGGTCAAAATCATGATGAATCTGTAAAAGTCTAAATCAAGTCATATACATGTCATGATTATTTAATCAGTCAGGTATCAAACGAATGCCAAGAGTTGCATAACAATGGATTTTTTATTGTGTCTCGTTTACACATACTTGACGAGTTAAAAGATAATAATGTATGGACTTGCATGATCACCAAAAACATTGTAAAACTTTTGAAAAGAGGCATTGACAATAGTGACTGAGTCTGTTGCGCAGCTTCTTCTCAGCACTAGCCCCCAATTGTCCCAAAGCCACCGAAGCTGTGGTAGGGCCTACGTGTTTATGTGCCCCCAGTGGGTCTATTTGCAAAAATAAACAACTATTATGACTTTATATACATATTTTAAAAGTTTTCGTACATTGGAAGGTGGGCAAATTAAAGCAAATTATTAATGTAAGATTACAGAATACACAGATTTGTTACTAAGCACACGACACGTATTTCTATGTAAATAAAAGAAGTTAAATTGAGATATCAATGAGAAAATGTTCTAAAATAGTTCAGAATCAGAATATTTATTTGCATAAAAACATGGTATTTATTTGTAGATGGTTCTCATTTACAATTTTGATAACATTTTAACTTTACAATAAAAAGCTCATAAACTTTACCTGTACGTTAAATGTTGCATTTAGCAAGTCCTTATAAACTTCTTTCGACCCACAGTATTCGTATTCTAATGAAATATCTTTATAACAACCGGTCTTGAGACAGCAACAGCAAAGCTTTGAATATTCAATCCCTATATTTTTATTTACTGCAGACTCCATTTATATACGATGTTATAACTATTTACTACGAACTAATATCAATTATTATTCATAATTATGAGATTTTTATTCAGAAATTATTGTTTTTCGAATCGAATCGAAAAAATCGAACAAGATACTTTTTTTCACACTTGACAGCTGTCAATATATATGACAGTTGTTTTTTTGTTGTTCGCTACGTTTCGTTCCACTATTTTAGTAGATAAATCTAAATATTGTTTTTTCTGTGATTAAAATTTTCTTGATTTTTAGCCTCTTGTTGATTTGACTTGACTCTCTCACACAGTGTCATTTAGTTTTTGACATCTTTGGTTTTCGATTTGATTGTCTTTCACTTTGGTGGACTTTGGTCTGTCTGTCAGTCATTGACGGATTACCGTAATTACATCATCTTGGCGTAAACGGAAATCCAATTATTGTAATTACTGAGCTATTCAACACTTTCAAGACAAAAAGGAGTTGAAACATTTATCTATTCAGTGGTTGAAACAGTATTATACTGTTGCAACCAGCAATAATAGCCACTAAAACTAGAATCTATATTGGATTACACACAGGATTCAAAACTAGTCTAACCATGAATTATGTTCCACCTAAAACTAAAGATATGGATTGTGAAGATCTTGTTAGACCGAAACTGAATGTAGTAGTAAATAAAGGTAAAAATATTCAATTCTCCTTCGTCTAGTTCTATTTACAATCCATTTTTATCATAATAGCCAGCAGCTCACAAACATAAATACGTCCTAAGCACCATACAGGGTGTAACAGAAAGGTGCAGAGAACTTAAAGGAAACGCCCAGTATATTATAAGCTTCTCTTACACAAAAAATTGAGGCTCTGTTGGCGGTCGTGCTAATTGAATAAACTTCTAAGGGCTAGCACTACCTACACCATTATAATTTACACAAATACAGCGAGCGAGCAACACAAAATGTATGGAAAGAATGTCAAACTTCCAGACTCAATTTTCTTATCACATTTACTCATACGTCAAAATAGCATTTTCTGTGCGGCAAAGCCGGCAAACTATAGTTTTGTTTGTATAGCATACTTATGGGGGTTGCCGATTTTAAGGGAGTCGTGGAGTTAAAGACAGCAGCGACAGGATAGGGGTCAATAACTTATACCCTACCTCCTACTCAATCAACACTAGTATGGGTTATTCACTACCATCTATCATACCACACTATGGGCATATTATTTCCTTGTATAAAGTTTTCCTTATACTGTTGACATTAATAATATAATTTATCCTATCTAGAGATCGCCGAAGCAATCGGCCGAGACTACCGCACCTTGCCCATATTCGAGAAAGCTCTGTACGATTATTCGTACATAAAACATTACTCTCTTAAACGGAATGAGTTCTTGAAGTGCCACTGGGCAAAATATATTAGGAACTTTCCGGACCGTGTCTTTGCACCTTTCCAGTTTTTGGATATCCGGTAAGAATTCAGATTGCGCAAAAAAGGCATCAATTTGCTTATTTTAATGACACTTTCTTCTTACTCATCTCATCGCCTATGTGACTAATACAGCTGTTATAATCGTGAAATCGTCTGTCCACTTATGGTGAAGACATACTTATTTATAGCACCGGGACCCGCGGGTTACTACAGACTTTCCCCCTTATTCATAATAACGCAAAGAGTCTAATAAACCTGTTTTAACTATTACACTGTTTTGTCTCGTTCTTTCTTGGCGCTGTCATCATTTGAAAGAAAGTGACAAAACAGTGTTATAGCTAAAATAGGTTTATTAGACTTTTTTAATTATTATGATTAATCAGTCAGGTATCAAACGACTGCCGGGAGTCGCTTAATAATGGAATTTCTATTGTGTCTCGTTCACACATACTTGACGAGTTAAGAGGGTTTATCTAGACGAGTTACTGATTTGCCGAGTTGGTTATTTATTGAAATTGGAATATTTTGGTAACGAGTTTTCCGACTCGAGTCCTTGAACCTTGTTTTTAACAATATTCTACCTGGATAATATATCAGCATCACCTACGATTCGTTATCAGCCTAGATATATGCTAAATCTCTCTAGAAGCCTGATTAGATGCCCGGATGTACACTTAGCAATTTAAGTGAAGGATGTTGTGCAATACAATTCACATATCAACTTTTCTTTTTCATTCAGAGATTACCATTTCTACAACTGCCGTAATCGCCTCCTACCAGAAAAGTCTGTCCACACCAAGACAGATTTCCGACGCAAACTGAAGCCAGGACCAGGAGTTGATGCTTACGGCAACATGCCAATACCGCACGAGCTTCTTATGAAACGCAGCGGGAAAAAAGTTGAGAAGAAAAAAATAAAGCCATCGCAAAAATTATAGGTACTTATTTAAGGTTTTTTCGCGCCTGGCAAAAATACTTAGGGATTGTGGCAGTGACACTAATTCTAATTGTCGATGTTCATGTTTTATTTTAGCTATGTTATTTTTTTTATATTAAGATACCTACAAGATTTGTGTTAGAATTTCTTAGGTCTTATCGTTTTAATATGAATTTTTGTAGCGTTGATTTTAAGCTTTGTCATACTTACCCATAATTTTAATTAGTTTTACTTTTCAAGACAATAAAAACAGATTTAAAATAGGTACGCATTTTATTTCATTATTAAATATACCTAGCCATTCCTTTTATAACAAAGGTTTTAAGCTAGAAACTAAAAAGATTTGTCCTTTATACGGGTAGCTTGCTTTTCTCTAATTCAGTAGCGGTAGAGTTCTGTGGCCCATGAGATTCTTTCATATGCTTCCTAAACTCGATCTTACACGGAAACCCAATCCAGCAAGTGGCACAGGCAAACTTCCAATCAGGATTATGCACTCTCATATGGGCTTTCACATTCTTTTCGTATTTATAAGTCTTGTTACAAAGAGGACACGGATAGTTCCTTTCCTCTGTGTGCATAGCCATATGTTTTTTTAACTGTCCTCGATCGCCGAATGGTTTTTTACACACTTCGCATGATATACTCTGTATGTGATATTTCAGTTGATGACCTGCTAAAGCTTTTCTCGTCTTGAAAACAGATTTACAGGTTTCGCACGAGTACTCAAATGATATTCCGTGGCTCTCGCTCATGTGCCTCATTTTCTCGTAATGGTGAGTAAATCTAGCCGAACAGTGCTGACAGTTGTAAATATTTAGAATTTTGTTCGGTTGCCCGTGCATTCGGTCGTTATGGTACTTGAATTTGGACGGGCTTTCAAAAGAAATTTTGCATTTATCGCAATAGAACTTTCCTCTCAGATGTATCTCTTTATGCTGCAGCAATCTTTGATGCGTAACGAACCCTTTGCCACACCACTCGCAGATCGCGTTATTGAAATGGACATTGATGTGCTTGTTTAGCAGAAAGAAGCTGGTAAACGTTTGGGTGCAAAGATGGCAAGATAAGACGCCATCTTTAGCTTTCAAGCTGTATATCATCATGCCGTTACCGGAATCGTTGTTGAATTTCGTTGCGTGTTCGATCGTCAGATGTTTTCTTATATCATCCACATTAGAGAACGGGGAGTCACAGAGCTTGCATTTAAGTTCTGATATGTCAACTTTGATCGTCTTCTTTCCTTTTTTCAGCAGTCCTTTTAGCATGACACTGCGATCTGGTACGGTATGTTGGTTTGTGTGTTCTAGAAGGGTATCCAACTCCGGATGTACTTGATCACAGTAAAAGCACTTGAAGCGGAGTGGAAAAGACATGTAAGTGAATGGTCTGAGGGTGGTCTGCTGAAGGAGGGTAGCGGCGTTCTCTCGCTCCATGAGGGTCATGGACCATTTGCTGGACACTGCTGTCAATTTTCCTGGCGCTGTAAAGAGAGATTGTCCAAATTACTGACGCAATACACTGATAGTAATCCCGCAGTAATAATAACTGTGACGAACTGTGTGAAATGGAATGGAAATAAAACTTACTTTTGATATTGTTATAGATGCGAGTTGAGGTTTTTAAAATACATAGGCAAGTGTTGTCACTCTTGTGATTCTAAAATGCAATGTTATACACTACAGAGAATATTAAATTCATAAACATATAGCATCTAACAGTTTGCGAACACACTCAAATAAGTACTAATTCTTTGTATATACGCTTGACTTAAAGCTCCAATGCGTCTCTTTCATTAAGTAATACTTTGTCAAGCCCTTACGAGTAGAAAATGACGCCCCATAAAGTTTATTATCAGCTATAATAATAACATTTTTGCTTCAATCAGCAGGGGCTACAGCACCCTTACAAGTCTGATGCCACTGCTTCGAATGTTTAGCACACTCGTTTTTACTATGAAACCCTGCCCCACATTCCGTGCAAATGAATTTCAACTCTGCGCTGTGACTTTTCATGTGTTTGTTCAATGTTACTTTGTGTATGTAAGCAGTTTTACAGATAGGACACACAAAAGTCCTTTCTCCAGCGTGACCTCGCATGTGTTGCTTCAATTTCGACTCTATCCCAAATCTTTTCGAGCACACATCGCATTTGTATCTGTCTGTATGGTATTTCGTCGTATGCTCAGTAAGAAATCTCCGAGCTCTGAAGTTGGATTTGCAGATGTGACATTGGAAAGTTTTGCTTATCCCGTGTGCTAGTCGCAGATGAACCATTTTGCTGTAGTGTTCCTTAAAACACTCGGAACAGTGAGGACATTTTTTCGGTTTAGCTCTTTCCTTGCCTTTATGGATAATGTGCGTATGATACTCCAACTGGCTTTTCTTGAAAAACGTCTTATCACAATGTTTACAGCTAAATCTATTCGTCAAGTGACTCTCTTTATGTTTCATTAGGTGATGTAGGTTGATAAATCCAGCACCACACGCCTCACAAACTACCTTCCCTACATGGCTGTTCATGTGCGTATTCAAGAGAACAAAGTCGTGGAACCTTTTGCCACAGATGTGACAGGTAAACAACCCGTTTAAATTTTCCAAATTTAACTCAGTTATACCATTGCTAGCGGCACAGAATTCCTTCCCGTGATCTGATTGTAAATGTTCTCTTGCCATTTGCAGGTTTGTGTAGTTTGAAGAGCATAAGCGGCATTTGAGGTTTGATATATCGACCAAGACGCATCGTTTGCCTTTTGGAAGGTACTTGTCTAGAATCAAATGCTCATTTTGAATTTCATGCATCGCGGTGTGGTTAAGGAGAGGACCAATTTCGGAGTGGTGTTCAAGACAGAAAAAGCATTTGAAATAGGAACCCATGAATACAAACGGCCTGGCCGTCGTCCAACATAAAAGAGCGGCAGCGTTTTTCCTCTCTGGAACTGTGAGTTGCCAAATACTTGCTGCCTTTTCTGTGGAAGAAGAAAATTGAGGATTCAATCACGAATAGTTAGAAATATGTGAACGTCGAGTTTACAGATTACTTTTTGTAGTGATTGATGATCCATGGATTTAGTTGTAGCATAGAAACCTGAAAATGATTCACTCTGCCCTACTCTTGGTCACTGATGGCGTAAGAGTTCAGGAGCAGTGCAATTTGAATATAATCTTAAACTGGTAAAAGTGGATAAATAAAACAAAAGAAGTGTCGAAAAATGTATAATACTGGCACAGTCTTAAATTAGGTAAAGCTAAGTACTTAAATACTAAGAGATCAAGCGTTTTGAATATGGTACATAGGTAATGCCCCTAATCAAGACTCTGTGAAAAAGAAGACATAGCATTAAGTTGCCGGATTAACAGCAAAATTAAGATAGCTACGTGGATGCCAATCTCGTACATGTTTGTTAAACTCGTTTCTATTCGAAAACCCAGTGCCGCATTCCGAACAACTAAATTTGATGAAACCCTCAGTTGGTACATGAGATCGCATGTGCTGTTTCAGGCTCTTTTGATGTCTGTACGCTTTCTGACACAGCGAACAGACGAAATTCCTCTCTCCAGTGTGAGATACCATGTGTTTCTTCAGTGTAGAAACACAACTGAAACTCTTCTTGCAGACTTCGCACTGCGTCTTCTGTGTATGAAACTTATTCGTATGCGTTGTCAACGTTCTACGACTAGGAAATATAGACTTGCACACTTCGCATTCAAATGTAAACGACATACCGTGCACTTCCTTCAAATGCTTCAACTTTTGGAAGTGCTCCGCAAATCTTTCTGGACAGTGTGGACATCTTAGCATACGCATTTTTGTCGCGCCTTCATGTGCTTTTTCTATATGATGTTTGAGGTTAGAGTTCGTCGTGTATACTTTGTTGCAACGGTTACAAGGATATCCTCCAGGCAAGTGTATTTCTTTATGCTGTATCAACCGTTGGTACGTCATGAACCCAGCCCCACATGTCTCGCATACTGCGTTGCTGAAATGAACGTTCATGTGCCGATTTAGAAGAATGAACGTCTGGAATATTTTGCCACATAAGTGACAAGAGAATTGGCCATTTTTTAAAGTCAGATTGTAGGCTACAATGCCGTGACCGGACTCTGTAAATGATTTTTCATGTTCAGACGTTAAATGCGTTCTGGCTTCGTCCAAGTCCTTCAAATCTTTCTTACATATTCTGCATTTTAACTCTGAAATATCTACTTTAACTGTTCGTTTTCCTTTCGGTAATAAGTCTTTCAAGATTGTATTGCTATCTGGAATATCATGACATTTACTGTGCTGGAGGATGGCATGTATTTCGGAATTCTGCTCTTGACAGAAAAAGCACTTGAAATAATATCTGCAATAGACGAAAGGTTTGGCTGTGGTATTCTCAAGAATGATTGCAGCATTCTGTCGCTCAGAAAGGGTCATCTCCCAAATGCTGCTCAGAGTCACAGGTCTTCGTTTAACTCCTTCCATCTGTGGTCCTGGGGAGACAAAATATTCGTTTTTAGTAACCTACTCCGCTCCATATTCTTCAATGCTAGGAATTTTTTGAAAAGCCACACTGAAATCCGTGCAAAGTTATTGTCTACAAATATAGGCATTATGTTTTTTTTATCATGAAAATATAAAATCACAAGTTGGTCACGATTGCATTTAAATATTAGTATCAGTGGTGCCCTTACTGAAATAGTATCCGCATAAATTTAATTAATGTGATCACTTCCAAAGTTCTTTACGATCGTTTTGAACTGCCACTGAGGGTGCCATTGTTTCATGTGTTTATTGTAATCGTTACGATTATGGAAGCCACTGCCACATTCTGAACATGTGAATTTCCAGACAGGACCATGGATTCGCATATGCTGTCTCAAAGTCCTTTCATGCATGTACGCTTTTTGACAGATACCACAGTAGAAGTTTCTTTCGCCTGTGTGTCCTCTCATGTGCATCTTGAGCAGCGAGCGCGTCCCGAAACATTTCCCGCACACTTTACACTGAATCTTCTGCGTGTGAAGCTTCGTCGTATGTTCGGTCAATCCCCTACGAGTCGGAAACACCACTTTGCAAACTTGACATTCAAACGTGAACATTATACCGTGAGCTTCTTTCAAATGCGTCATCTTCTTGTAATGCTCCGAGAAACGTTCTAAGCAATGGGGACATTTCAGCGGCTTTATCTTCTTTGCATTAGATACTTCGTGTTTTTTGAACACGTGGTATCTCAACTTCAGTTTTGTTGGAAACACTTCTTGGCACTTATCGCATTTGTAAACGCCATTTTGGTGGACTATTCTATGGTTGATAAGCCGCTGGTGAGACATGAACCCTAAGCCACAAGTTTCGCAGACAACACTGAAATGCACGTTCATATGCCGATTGAGCAAAAAGAACGAGTTGAAGGTCTTAGAACATTTATGGCAAGACATCAGACCGTTGTTTGTGCTTAAATCGTAGGCCATGAGACCGTTGCCAGCCGAATTGAACTCTTTCTTATGTGCTGAAATAAGATGCTTTCTAATATCATCCAAATCAGAGTACTTCTGTTCGCATATTCTGCATTTGAGGGCCGATATGTCTACTTTGATGACTCTTTTTCCTTTTCTTAAATGCTGTTTCAGCAAAGGTCCTCTCTCTGGAATGTCATGACAAGCTGTATGCTGCAAAACAGAGTGTATCTCTGGGAAGACTTCGTTACAATAGAAGCATCTGAAATTGGCCTGGTGGTAAAAGAAGGGTTTGACTGTAGTGCATTCTAGGAATGTCGCGGCGTTTTGCCTCTCTGACACCGTCATTTGCCAAATGCTGGTCCGGGCCCCGGGCCGCTGTCCTGCTGGCACTCCTGAGGAAACAAAATGACGGTTTTACTCTTTAACCTTTATCTTGTCGCAGCATTGTGCAAACTATGTCAAAAGAATACCAACCAAAACAACGTGCCATATAAATGAGAGTAGCAGATCTTGAACATTTCCAGGTACCTACTCATAGAGGGTGCATTTTGAAATATCTGTCTATTAAGATTAAAAGTATTAAGAGTAAAAGTAGACTTAATGCTCTTGTAAAATGTAGGTTGTATATTTATCTTGGTGATATATTAATTGCTATGTACCTCCTTATATTCAATATAACGTTATTTATAACACTCCATGTGCACTATTCATATGATTCACGAGTGTAGCTTGGTCCACATAATTTTGTCCGCAAACTGAACAGTTATGTCCCATTTCATGCACTCTGTAGTGTTCTCGAAGATTCTTCCTCCGCGCATAGGCTTTCCCACATACATTACATTTGTAATTCTTCTCCCCCGTGTGTATTACCATGTGCCGAGAAAGGCAGTATTTAGAAAAGAACCTGGAATGGCAAACGGGACATTCCTGATTCCTTTCTTGAAGATGAACCGATCGTATATGGATTAGAAGGTGGTATTTCAAATCGTATTCTCTTCCACACGTTTCACATCTAAACAAGCCACAGCTTTGGTTATGGACTATTCGTAGGTGCTTCGTCCTCTGGTAGTTCGAGTTGAATCTCTCAGGGCATATGGGACAGCGTCTTGAAAGTTGCTTTAGATGTACTCCTCGCATATGGAGAGTTCTCTTTGCCGAATTGCTGAAGACTTTGTCACATTTATCACAAGGGTAGTTTCCTGACACATGAGTCTGTTGGTGCCGCTTCAGCAGATTTAAAGATATGAAAACGGATCCGCAAACTTCGCAGTTGAAATTGTTGAAGTGTTTGCTCATGTGAATGATAAGAAGTCTCAGTTTCAAGAAGCTTTCTCCGCAGACTTGGCATTCAAATGTGTTACCGCCAAACTTGAACGGAATTAAATGATCTTTTATATCGACGTCTACAGTTATACTGTGTTCATTCAAGTGGTTTATAAGAGCTTCCAAATTGGGTACATGTTCAAGGCACTGTCTGCATTGTAAGTTAGTAATATCAACCTTCAAACTTTTATCTCTTATTCGGTTGTTTAATTCTTTCTGCAAGTCTTTTATACTGTGCTGCATAGTCGTATGTTCTTTCAATAAATTAGTATCCAGAAACTGTTTACCACAAATGTAACACTTATATTTATTTCCAGAATGTACAAAAGGGTATACGTAAGAGTTTTCAAATATGGTCAAGGCATTTTGCTTCCATGCTTGGAATTCTATCGCAGTCTTTTTCCTAGAAGATCGAACATAAGACCCTTGGACGGTTTTAACGTTAAATGTAACTTGACTAAGAGGTTCTGCTTCTTTATTCCAGTCAGACAAAGATATCGGTTCTTTTAGAAACAATACTCTGTTCAGATCAACTTCATTTCCTAATTTTAAGGGTTCGAAAATCTGCCTTTTCGTTACGACTTTCTTTTCGTGAATCTCTTTGTCATGTTCCTGCTCCCATTGTAAGTTATCCAGGCAAATAGGAGTTTTCAGTACTGTAAGTGTGATGTCATTTCCTTCATCATCTTTGATCGTCATCGATGAATCACTCGCTTGGATGATTCCTAGAAGGAAAAATAAAATTCCTATCATTTTACACTAGAGGAAAGGTAATAAATAAAATTGATAATCAAAATTAAAGCTTCAATTATTTATTATTCATTTAGAAATTAAAAGTATGATGCCATAAGTATAAACTAAAAGTAGCCTTTGATTTAAAATAATGGATAATGGTTACAGATAAATTCTAGAAACACGTGGTTATAAGTAACAACTTTGTGTCAGCATAATTACATGACATTAATTTCAATACGTTAGGGACAAAAATGTTTACATGTAGATAATAATAGATAAATCTTGAACGTCAAATTATTTAAAAGATTTCAAGGGTGAAACAAAATACTACCTATATCTGTAGGTATTCAATATGGATTATTATTATGGTGATTTTGAAAAAAATAATGGTTTGTCTCTAAATCACCCTATGCCATGAATTTGGAAATGTTTTGTCAAGTTCTTCCTCCTCAAGAAGGCCATGCCACACACGTCACATTTATAGTTCTTTTCCCCGGTGTGGATGACCATATGTCTCTTCAACGACTCTTTGTTGGAGAAGCGCTGGTGGCAGACGTCACACTGCTGGTTCCTCTCTTGTAGATGCACAGAGCGTGTGTGGCATATCAGGTGGTACTTCAAATTGAATCCTCTACCACAAATCTCACATTTGTGAACACGAGTCGACTGGTTATGTACGTCCTGGAGATGAATCGTCCTCTTGTAGTTCGAGTTGAATCTTTCAGGACACATTGGACATCTACGGGGACACTGCTTCATATGCACCCCTCTAATATGAAGAATCCTTTTGTAAGCGGTGCTAAAGGATTTGTTGCAGCGATCGCAAGGATAGTTCCCACTTTCGTGCACTTCCAAATGCTTCTTTAACAAACGCAACGTCATGAAACCTGACCCACAAACCTCGCAGCTGTAGTTATTGAAATGAACACTCATGTGTATTACTAAAATGCGAACCTTGATGAAATTCTGGTCACACATAACGCACTTGTATCCTGGTGCACCGTCGAAGTTTTCCAGTTTAAACGGTATGATGTTATCATTTAGATCAGGGTCTATCGGTTTTTGGTGGGCTTCTTTGAGATGTACTTTCAACTCAGCGAGTCCATCGGGTTTCGCTGAGCATATTTTGCAAGTCATGTCAGCCACGTCTACTTTCACAACGTTTTCCCGTCTGTTGTTAAGCAGCCTTTTGAGCGGCGCGAATGTGTGAGCCTCGCCCATGTGAACTCTTAACAATGCTGTTTCTAAAAAGGGTTGCGAACAGACGAAACATTTGAACTTGTTGTTGCCGTAAATGAATGGGTAGACGGTTGAGAATTCGAAGAGGGTTAGAGCGTTTTGTCTGACGTCAGGATGCTTTAGCTTAGCTGCTGTTTGCTTGGTTTTAGAAGGCGCAATATTCTGTGGTGGTGATGGCGATCTGCCTCTGATAGAAATAGGTGACGGACTGCGCGATGGAGTGAATGATTTCAGTATGGCGGAGGAGACTCTTATGTTCGAGATTTGCTTTCGCAATTTGAGCTTACTGAAGTCCGCTATGGTTCCCAGGGGCCTACATAAGCTGCGATCATAATCGACTTGGAAGAGCGGCACGATGCGTTTCTGCTTCTTATCGCCCGCCGTTAATATTGTCTCGGTTCCTAGAAAAAAAAAAAAAAACTGAACTGTATTTTGTGTAACCTGATACATGCAGGTTAGTATATTGTAGCACATTATAAATACCCTTACCCTGCTTTTTAAATTTGTAGTAAGTCAGACTTGTATGTTAATTACTTAAAAAGTATAAAATTATGATCGCATGGATCTCGCATAAAATTTATCAACGTACCTATTAGTAAACATTAGACACGAATTGGAAAAATACGATAGCTGTGACGATATCAAGTCGGAGCTCCGTTAAATATCATATCCGACATTTTCAGAGACGACCCTAACATTTTTTTTTTTTTTTTTATTTAAAGACTTTATTGCACAAATCATAGTGTACAAAGGTGGACTTAATGCTAAAAGCATTCTCTGCCAGTCAAACCTTTAGGTCATGCAGAGAGATGGCAATGGGTGCAGCGAAAATAATAAACAGATAAGAAATAAAAAAGCAACAATTAAAAATGTATAGTAAAAAAATAAACCTACATAAACTACTGCAATAACATATAGTCTATAAACATACTTAAACTTACACAAAATACATAAATTATATATAAATATACATATATACAAATATTATGCAATTATCTATTCTTTGAGGAATTGTCGGACTTTGCTCTTGAACGATAACTTCGACTCGGTCCTCCTGACATCCAAAGGCAGAGAGTTCCACAGTCGTGTTGCCGTCACTGTAAACGACTTGGAGACGTACGTGGATCGGTGAGCCAGCGTGCCAAGCCGGAGATTGTTGGAAGAACGGAGAGATCGATCGTGAGTTTGGTATAAAAACGGGAACATATCTTTAAGATAAGAAGGTGAAGAGGGGTTATAAAGAATAGCATGTAGAATGCAAAGGATTCGAGAGTGTCTACGCTGGCGGATAGTGAGCCAGTTAAGCTGTGCTCTAAAACTGGAGACATGGTCGTACTTGCGGAGGCCGAAGATAAATCTGATGCAATTGTTGAGGAGACGTTCAAGCTTATCGATAAGGGCTTCAGTGAGGTTAGTACAGCAGGAGTCTGCGTAGTCAATTAAAGGAATAACAAGAGTTTGCATAAGTAAAAGCTTCGTCTTAAATGGGAGAAAGAATTTTAAGCGGTAGAGACTTCTCAGACAGATGATCACCTTACGGCTGACCTCAGCTACGTGAACAGTCCAGCTAAGCCTGGAGTCAATAATCAGGCCCAAGTTCTTGACACTAGTAGAGTAAGGTATTGTAGTATCTTCGTACACTATTGGATCCAGATCCATGAGATTAAATCTAGAGACAAGTCCCGGACTGCCTACAATTATAGCCTGACACTTTGAAGGGTTAACAGAGATTCCGAAATTGTGTGACCAGGATGAAATATAATTTAAATTATCGTTCATGAGTTGAATTGCAGCAGATAGTTCAGCAACATTGGCGGATGATGGATTTTAGTATGGTGCTTCAGACTGCAATTTTGGACGAAAGATCGTCCGCATGTGGTGCAAACGAATCTTCTGTCGTTATCGTGAATCCGCATGTGTTCTCTTAACGTGTATTTCCTAGCGTATGCCTTTTTGCACACATTGCACTGATACTTCCTCTCACCCCCGTGTCGTACCATGTGCTCTTTCAACTCGGATTTCGAGTAAAACTTCCACTCGCAGACATCACACGCATATCTCTTGACTTTCAGATGAACATTCCTCACGTGAACTCCTAATTTCCCACTGACCGTGAAGACTTTAGGGCACATTGTGCATTTGAATTCCTTTAACTTTAATCCGTGCACGTTTTTTATGTGTTTGTTTCTCTGAAAGTAATTGCGGAACGACTCGGGACATTGAGGGCATCTGTGCCTTTTGACCTGCATGTGAACGGTCGCGTAGTGTTCATTCTTTGCATATGAAGACTTGAAGATTTTGTCACAGCCCACACACGGATAAGACCCACTTTCATGTGTGAAAGAGTGTGTTCTAAGTCTTTCCGGAGTTATAAATCCGGATCCACATTGCTCACAAATGAAATTTTGGAAATGTACGTTCATGTGTTGGTTTAGGGACTTGAATTCGGCAAACTTATCAGAGCAAATAGCGCATCCGAAGACTTCCATAGTGAGTTTGAATGGCAGAAGACCATCACTGGACTTCAAATCTATTGCCTTTTTGTGTTCCATCAGCAAATGAGACTTAAGCTCACTCAAATTGTTAATGTGATCATCACATATTTTACAGAATACATTTGTGATGTCTACTTTTATCAGTTCGTATTTCTTTAGTTTGGCAATAGCTTCTTTTATATTTGACGAGTTTAAAGAGCTATGGTGAATGATATTATGTTCTCTAAGTTTATCTGGGTCGCCAAATAGTTGTTCACAGTAGAAACAAATATACAGGTTCTTTGACCATTTGAAGGGGCATATCTTAGAAAACTCTAGAATTATTGTGGCTTGTTTCTTTCTAGCCTTCACTTGGTCGTTAATAGTCTTCACGTCTGTGTTCCCTATGAATTTGCATGGCATTTCTGTTGTTTCATTGACTTCTGTATGATTCACCGCTGGTAGAGTCGGGGCATCACCTAAAAATAAGAAAATAAGCGTGCATGAGCATCTATTTTGTAAAAAAATCATTGCATGCATCAATAAACTAAGGTAGGTAGCTATTGTTTTATCGCAAATTCGCGAAATTTATCGAATTTTTGTGCATGTCATTAAACTGCTCATCCACGTTTATTATCGCTATAAAAATAATATTTGAAAGTCGTTGCGTACATATTTGAAGATAATGGAGAAATTAACGTTTGCGTACCTACCTACATACTCGAATGTAGGGTGTTTGGCGGAACGATGTAGATATTTCTGGGGTCGTTAGAGGACACCTACGCAATCAGTTAAGTCATGCATGTAATGCGATATTTTTTTAGTTATTGTTTTTTTTTCGTATACAATGGGTGCGGCTGGGGTGATTTGCATTCTGTAATACGAGCTAATTTGACGTTTGTTTCAACGGCAAATTAATAAAACACGGGAGTATTTATTAATCAAATATAATAGTAACAAACGTTCAAAACATAATCTTATCCAGTATAGTAACAGAAGGTACTCTAAATTCCCTTACGGCCGTTTCCTATATGCAAAGCAAACTCTATAGTTTGCTAAACGTTAGTTAGTAGTGTTAGTTTGAAACGGCTATTCTCAGATTTTGTTTGGTTTGACTATTCAAAGATAGATCTAGAGGAGAGGAGAGGCTATCGTCGATCGGAGATAGGATTTCCTACTACCAAAAGTTTTATAGGGACAAAAAAGCTAAAGGTAGATAACCATTTCTATCTTTATAGGACATAACCACAAATAGAATGGATTGAGGTTACGGCCGTAATAAGCTAATATTTTAAAGTGTAATCACTTTTGTTTAGATAAAAAATGTTTCAACTGCGACATAGGTCAACTAATCATACAGATATGTATCTAGATCGTAAAACTTCAATAGGTATTCAACAAATCAACAAAATTCTACTCATAAGTATAAAGATTGCTAGCTTAATTTATAAGTACTTTTTGTATGAGTTAATGATCAAAATAGCAGTGCAGCAAAACTGGACAGCTCATGGTATTAGTGGGCTGCATACAGAATAGCAATTTTAACATTAAGGTCTGGGCCCACTACACGGTATCATACCATGACCGATGATGACGCTAGAAGCGGATCAGACACAAAAAGCAACAGAATACGCTCTTCTAGGCCCACTGAATGGATCGATCCACAGCGTTCTGTCTCACCGTATGGAGCAAAAGCAAGAGCGAGCGAGAGCGTACTTTGCCCGGGCTGACACGCTCCGTGCATGACAAGCGACGGTATTCGTCAGTGACGGAACGGTCTAGGTGTCATTTTCATCAATCAAAGAATATATTTTGTCTGACACGTTCCTAGCACGGTCATGGTATGCTGCGATGTAGTAGCTATATTTTAAATTCCTTGTTATGTGTTTTAATGTGACTTTTCAAACTGCACTTTTGCACAAACTTTTTATCACACAATTGACACGTAAATCGCCTATCATTAGTGTGTATCTTCCTATGCTCAGTCAAAGTCTTCTTCCTAGAATAAGCTTTGCCACACTCTGCGCACTCAAATTTCTTTTCGTCCGAATGGCAAATCATATGCCGCTTCAAAAACTCTTTGCTAAAACATTTGTAGTCACACACATTGCACGTATGCGTTACCGTTTTTATATGAGCTGTGCGCTCATGGGATCGAAGGTTCGAGCTTGTAGCGAATGTAGTGGGACAGAACCCACATTTGTACCGCTTCCTCTCCATCCCATGAGCAATCATCATGTGTTTCTGCTTCTGATAGTAATCGAAGAAGGATTCGGAGCAGAACATGCACCTGTTTCGCTTAGCTTTTTCATGCACCGATTTTATATGAAGCTGCTTCACCACGAGCTTACTGAACACTTTACCACATTCCTCGCATGGGTACGACCCCTGATCGTGTGACACAACGTGTGCTTTCAAGCGCAATTGTGAAGCGAATAACGCTCCGCATTCGTGACACATGAACTTCGTATAATGCTCGTTCATGTGCCTGTTCAGATGATAAAACTGCTCAAAACGTATTCCACAGAGCGCACAGGTGATTGTATTCTCAGTTATATTATATGGCATCACTCCATCAGCATCATTGTTAAGGGCAATCGGCTTTTCGTGATTGCCGACTAAATGTAGTTTGAGGTCTTCGAAATTATAAAGGTCTTCGTTGCAAAGCTTACAGATGTAGTTTGGCACGTTGATTTTGATGGGATGGGCCCGGTTGGTGCTGACCAAAGCTTTTCTGATATCGTCTTCAGTTAAGTGGTTATGTTGGCGCCCAACGTGGTGTTCTAGATCCATTATTTTCAGGAATCGATTTGGGCAGTAGTAGCACGTGAAAGCACATCCTTTGCATTTAAACGGGTAAACGTTTGTGCTGTGTATAAGCGAGATAGCGCTGTCCCTACTACTTTTCTTCTGTTGTAGGTATATTGCGTCCATGTTTCCTGCTTCGGTTTCTACTGCATTTCCTTCACCTATAAACAAGAAAAACACTATTTGTTTTTATATAAATATCAAAGAGGTTTTGATAAGTGGTTGCAACAAACCATGATCACCTGACTCAATAAATATCACAAGTATACTAGTATGGTATACTGTTAAATAAATCAAAAAGTATATTTATTTCGAATAATATGTATCCACAAAATGTATGTTTAGCCTGGTTACTCACGTAAGCTGGTTACCTTAACACGTTCCGGGACACTACTCCAGACACAATAGATATTTTATTGTTTTCACGCCTGTAGGCGTTCACTGTCCCGGAACGTGTTAAGCGTAATTTATGTTATGTATTTTCTTTGGTATAAGAGCTTAGCACTTAAATTTGATAGTGATGTAATGAACAAGAATGTCCCAAGTATTAGTAAGTAGGGTTTACGTTTAAAATTACAATTGGTATTGTCTGTTAACTATTTCCGAATAAAAACTATAAGATTTACAATACTTTGTTATGAAATTTAGTTCTATTGCAATAAAGCTGGCTCGTTTCTCGCTTAATGGATAAGTATAAGCTATCAAACGCGGTATCGCAGCCAGCAAGCTCGCCTTCTTGCCTCATGGATACATTTTTTTTGTTAATAAGTAGGTTTGATTAAAGTTAGTGTAGATAGTTAAGTATACTTAGTTGCTGTAAGAATGGTCCTGTCACTGCGCGGGAGCCCAAGGAAGTGTTTAACACGTTCCGGGACAGTGCCCGCCTACAGGCGTGAAAACAATAAAACATCTATTGTGTCTGGAGTAGTGTCCCGGAACGTGTTAATAAATAAATAACTGTCACACGAAACGGACGAACGCGGGTGGATGAGCGGGGAAGCGGGAGGGGCGGGACATGGATGACAAATTAATTCTTGTAATAACCGTAAACAATGACGGTAAATTTACCTTAATTTAATAATCGAAACCACTTAGATCATTATTTACACAGAAAATTCCTTGTGGTGCGACCTCAAATGGTACTTCAGACTGGTGCTTTGAATAAACGCTTTATCGCAGTACTGACAAACGTAGTTTCTGACATTATTGTGTATTTTCATATGTTCCTTCAGGCATTTCCTTGTGCTGTACATTTTGAGGCACACATCACACTTGAAGTTCTTAACACCAGTGTGGCTGATCATGTGAGTAGCCAATCGGAATTTACTGTACGCTTTGTAATCACAGATATCGCACACATATTTGGTAGTCGATATCAAATGCACCCTTCGTTCGTGAGTTCGGACAGTTGTGGAGCTATAGAACACTTTTGAGCAGAATCGACACTTGCGTTCCTTTGGCTTTACCCCATGTTCGGTTTTCATGTGCCTCATCCTTCTATGGTGGTTCTCAAACGTCTCTGAGCACTGCGAACACTTAACGTCCTTACTCCGAATATGTACTAAGCGGATGTGCTGCTTCTTTAGCAACGGGTGTGAAAAAACTTTCCCGCATTCTTCACACGGATAACTGCCTGTCTCGTGGCTAGACACGTGATGGCGTAAACGTAATTCCGAAGCGAAACCAGCGCCGCATTGCTCGCACATAAATTTGGAATGCTCGTTCCAATGCCTAGACAGAGAACGGTAGTCTTCAAACTTCTTATCGCAGACCACACAGATACATTCATTTTCCGTAATAATACAAGCCATAACGAAATCGTTTTCAAGGCAGATTTGTTTCTTATGTTCGTCAATGAGATGTCGTTTTAAATCTTCGAATTTTAAAAAGTTTCCGTAGCAAAAATTGCAGTCGTAATCCAAAATGTTGACTTTTAGCGGTACTGTAATCGTATTTTTGGCTATTCCTTTTTTGGTATCGTGGACGGTAGCATCTTTATGGTCAACTTTGAAGTGCCGCACTAGGTCTGGCATCTTTTCGAATCGAGTAGGACAATATAGACACAAGAACTGTCCGTGGAATTTGAAAGGGCAAACGTTGGTGCAGTGGACCAACTCGGCGGCGGTCTCTCTTAGACGCTCGGCTTTTGTTTTTGCGTCACCTATAATAAAGAAGAATTTACTTGATTTGTAAATACAAAATCTCAACAAAAATACGAACGTAAAAGAATTTGAGAATACCTGTAAAATCTTTTCGCAACTGTTTCCCGTGTGCAGTTCTCAAGTGCTCCGCTCTTTGATTGTTACTAAGAGCAACACCGCAGTAAGGGCACATATAACACGCTACATCCGAATGTGTCCTACGTATATGGGACTTGAGTGAATCGAATTTGCTATACACTCTATCACACTTATCGCACTGGTGGCTGCCCTGCTTATGTGAAGATAGATGTCTTTTTAGACGTTGGTTGGTAACGAAACCGGCCTCACACTGGGTACATCTGAATTTAGCGTAATGCTGGTTCATATGTCTGTTCAAAACTTTATACTGCTCCAGATTTTTCTCGCACAGAACGCAAATGAATTCGTTCTCCGTGATCTTGTAGGGTAAGATGCCTTCATTGCCCAGTTGTATACTCTTCTCGTGTTTACAAATCAGGTGTTGCTTTAGATCTTCAAAATGTGATAGTTCATCGCTGCATAGTTTACAGCGGTAGTTCAGTACGTTAACTTTGACTGGTTTGTTGAGACCGTCTTTACCGAATGACTTTTTTAAATCTACTTCCGAAACGTCTGCGTGTTTTGTCTCGACGTGTAGCGTGAGTTGCGGCATGCTCAAGAATTGGCTTGGGCAGTAGAAACACTTAAATTGACTGTTGAATTTGAACGGAAACATGTTCGTGTTGAGTATGATTGTCGTGGCACTTTCTCTGGCGTGTCTTTCGTTATTAGGCTGTCTTTTTCTCTTAATCACTCCTGATTTCGGTTCCTCTTTAACTGGAAGCACTTTTTCTTCTGTTACTGTGCCGCTTCCGTCACCTAAGAATAAAACAATAATATTAAACTATCAGAATTTGGATGTTTTGATTTGATTTTTTTCCTTAAGAAAACTTCAGAAACGTTCCTATGTTATTCTTTTATTATTGTTTATTTTATTTATTATACAAACAGCGTTTTACAGAAGTCCCACAAAACTATTTACATAGTTTGTCTGTGGGATCACAAGTCTCAACATTCCAAATTAAAACTTAAATACTAAATTAAGTTAGCTAAAAAATACTTTTCAAGTTTTCTTTTAAAAACATTTGTATTTTATTCCCGGCGTATATCCCCGGGCAAACTATTTAATAGATATGGTAGCCGTTTCTTCAATGTTCTATCACCAAAGTAGTTATTTACTTTAGGTACTTCAAATTTACCCGCTGACACTGACCGGGTACAATGATTATGGTTGCAGGTTGACCAATGTTGGGCTATTCTCCGATGTTAGATTTGTACATGCTGTACCAAGTCTGTCTTGTAGGCGAATTTGTATGAGCAGTAGAAGCACATGAAAGATCCAAGGTATTTGAAGCGGACAACATTGGCGCTTTGATTAAGAGCGATATTGGCCCTCTTTCGTTTATCGTTGATTTTTATCCTTTTTTATCCTTGATTTTTATGGACATTTAACGCGCATCCTTTTGCTCTGAACATATATAGTAAAAAATAATAGTTTTTTAGGGTTCCGTAGCCGAATGGCAAAAAACGGAACCCTTATAGTTTCGTCAAGTCTGTATGTCTGTCTGTCCGTCCGTATGTCACAGCCAATTTATTCTGAACATATTAGCATCACACAGCTGAAACTTGGCAGATAGGTGTATCTTGTTCACCGCTTTCCGATTCAGATACAAAAAGTAAGAAAAAATGATATTTAACGGGCTCCCATACATGAAACTTAAACTTAAAAATGTTTTTTACTCAAACCTATGCGTGTGCGTGGGGTGTCTATGAATAGGTCGTTTAAAATGATGTTGAGGTTTCTAAAACCATTTTTTCTAAAAGTCTAAGGTTTGAGATATAGACGCTTCCAAAGTCGTAAAATGGGCGTCCCCCCCATCTAAATTTTGAACTATGAAAGTGAAAATTTTGAAAAAAAATATATGATGTAGATCTCAACAAAAACTTTCAACAAAAATTGGTTTGAAGGAGATCGAACAAGTAGTTTTTGAGATATTGCACATTTTTATCAACCGCAAATATAACTTTGTATTTCATACTAACACTATGAAGAACAAAGTTATTTTTGCTGTCAAAAAATCTTGTGATATTTTCGCAAGGTGAAGGAAGTAAGTGGACCCCGAATTCAGTTTATAGGTGGTACGGAACCCTCAGTGTACGGGTCCGACTTGCACATGGCCGGTTTTAAATCACTGAATTTAAGGCCGTTCCCGTTAACTATGTTATTAATATAATTTTCAAAAGAGATGACAGTTAAGAATGAATGTTACTCACCTAAGTGCGGCATTGATGATTGAATGTTGTGGAGAAAAGTTTAATTACAGAAAAAACGACTATTAATCAATCTTAACTCATATAATTAGGGACTAAGGGAAAAAAAACTAGGATATAAAAACAATAGCTCTTAGCTACCAATACTCTACTAATACAATAATTCAAAATAGTGAACGTTATACAAATCAATCCCTACGCGGCTTTTATGTAGTGTTGTGACTAACACGTATATATCTTATATCTATGAAAAAGAAAAGATAACAATAAGTATCATAATATCTGAGTTTGAGTAAATTTCTTTATAGATACCATTTGTAACAGATATTACATTGGAATCGCTTTTGTGCCATGTTGCACAACCATGCCAACCGCATGCCACAACCATTCGCTCATTCAACCTCATATATTTCAAAAGCAAATCTCGCAATGAGGTCCAGAATATAGCTTTTATGGTGTGTAAATTATCATGATGAAGAGATAAAAAATCAAGTATGCCATTCAATCTTAATATTACAATATATCGGGCATGCCGCAGTCCAGCTTTTTTAGGAAAAGAGGAGTACCTAAGTACACAAGTTATTAAGGACGTAAAATTTATTTGCTTAATCTCCTTTTAAAACACTCTCATTCATTGATCCATAACAAGTATTTGCCATAATTAATAGAAAGTATTGCTTAACTCGTCAAGTATGTGTGAACGAGACACAATAGAAATTCCATTATTATGCGACTCCCGGCAATCGTTTGATACTTGACTGATTAATATTCGAAACATTAATCTAAATAGAAATAAACCCGCACATCTAACCCACAAACATTGACATTTGACATTTCGGAGACCTCACGCTACACAAGCGCCCCTAGCGGCGAATTCATACGCGTTAGCCCTCATTAAATCGTAGCAACCGCGGCTTTAGACTTATGTATATACCGCTCATGGGACCGGGCCTTCGCCGCAGAGTCGTACACGTTGTCACAGTAATTGCATTTGTGAATCTTCGTATTGATTCCGTGGACAGCGGCCATGTGCTTTCTTTTATACACATGATCAGTGAATGTCTCCATGCAATACACGCACCTGTGTTTTTTTATTTGTCTGTGTACCTTGTCAACGTGTCTCTTTAGTAGAATGGCTTTGGCGTAATGTTTATCGCACTCCTTGCACGCATGGTCTTCCGAGACTACGTTCTGCACGTGTGACGCTATGTGAGCCTTCAAAATCCTAGCGGTGGAAAACGCCGAGCCACATTCTTCGCAGATATATTTGGCGAAATGTTCGTTCACATGTATGTTCAGATGATAAAAGGATATGAATTTCTTATCGCACAAGATACATATGAATTCGTCCTCTGTTATTTTGTAAGGCCAGACACCATCGTTGGCGAGGTCTATAGGTTTCTTGTGTTTATTGAGGAGATGTTGTTTTAAATCTTCAAAATTAAATATTTCGTTGTTACAAAGCTTGCAACTGACATCGTGTACATTAACTTTGAGCGGTTTATAATTATGGTATAGTTTCATCATTTCTCTTCTTACTTCGTCTTCAGTTATTGAGTTGTGTTTTGCTTCCACGTGTTGTGATAATTCTGAGATGGTGATAAAATGACCCGGGCAGTAATTGCATATGTACTGACTTTTATGTTTGAAGGGCAGGACGTTGGAGTAGGCTACTATTGCAATAGCACTTTCCCGGGCTGGATCAAGTTTTTTAACTTCACTTTTTATTTTCTTTATTTTTTTCTTCCTACAATTTCGTTGTATTACCTCACCTATAATTAAATATGTCTCATCAGTGAATTGTGATAATTGTAGCAAGTAACTTTGAAGACAATCCCAATTTGAACTGATAAATGCATAAACAACTTGATGAGAAATGAAAAGATAAATTAAATAATAAATACTCGCCTTCTTTATTTTTTATCTTCTCAAAATGTACAAAAATTGTATGATTGTTCAAAGTTCTAAAATTATCAAATTTTTTATCACAATACAAGCATTTGAATTCGTTATTTGTGAACTTGTAGGGGCAGATCCCGGAGTGAACAATATTGATGGGTTTCTTATGTATTTGTACGAGATGCTGTTTCAATTCTTCGTAATTCAAAAGTTGTGCAGAGCAAAGCTTGCAACTGAAATCTATCACGTTGACTTTAATCGGTCGGGATTTGGGTAATTTGACGACTGCCTTGTGGACTTGTTCTATTGATAAATTTTTATGTTTTTCATCAATATGCAACGTCAGCTCTATAATATCCGTAAAATCTCCAGGACAGTACAAGCACCTGAACTTTCCATGGTACTTGAACGGAGTGACGTTCGTATAGTACAAAAGACCGATGGAACTCGATCTTAGACTATGTATCTCTTTGCGTATTTTAGCCTGGGTGCCCCCTTCATTCATAGCATCTCGAGTGTTCGCGGGCTTCGCGGCAACTAAAATAAATTGTAAATTATTTGATTTATTTCAATCATGAATACTGTAATAAAAAACTTCAGAATATTATCGCTCATGTCCCAAATAATGACATAGAAATTGAATAATTTATACTTGCCTTTTGTATCGTTACATTTTGTAAAATGTTCGACCACATGTTTGTGCAAACATATAAGGCTTTCAAATTTTAATTCGCACAAAGCACAGTTGAACTCATCATCCGTGATGTTGTACGGATAAAATAATGTTAAATTCTCAAAGTCAATAGCTTTCTTATGTTTGCCGAATAGATGGTTTAGTAAATCTTCAAAGCTGGAAAGTTCAGTGGCGCAAAGTTTACAGTGCAAGTCCGTCACATTAACCTTAATCGGTTGATGGCTATCGATTCTGCGGATTGCGTGTTCAATATTCTCTTTCGTGACAGCCGAGTGCCTCGTTTCAACGTGCTTAGTCAACCTCGGCATGGTCTTAAATTTGACAGAGCAATAGATGCACATGAAGCCTTCGCTGTGATCCTTGAATGGGCACACGTTTGCATTCTGTATAATTACTACAGCGCTTTGTTCGGTCGCTTCATCTCGTTTTACAAACTGCGTGGATGACTTTTTTGCCTTATGATCTGTTCCACACTTTTCATCACCAGAAGCGCTTGCACCTATAAATAAAAATACGGTTTTAGATAATCACTAATTGATTCCGAAAACTGACGATCGCTTTAAAAAAAGGTTCGTTCGGATCAACCTTAGTTGAAATTATAGAATGAGCAATTTTTGCAAGTATTTTCACGAAGCATTTTAGTTCGGGACCGAGTAAGTCAATGGGTAATACTTATGTAAGACATATCCGCAAAACTAGGCGTAACCTTAAGCACCTAAGTACGTTTGTTATAATACTCTTTCTTCAATATTTTAGTATACGCAGTGGATTCCTGACTATCTCGTGAAATCTTTTGGTACGTTACGCTGTTAATGGTGATGATAATAATGAGCAGATTGTGTATATTCTGACACTAGCTGTGCCCGCGACTTCGTTCGCGTGGAATAGTGACTTTGGATAGAATTTTTAATTTATAGGCTTATGATTTTACAAATAAGATACTTAAGTATAAGTACTTATAAGTACGCAAGATATAAAGTATTTATATAGTACATTTTAGTACTCACTTATCATTAAAATTGGCCATATTACAACAATAAGAAGAAAAAACTTCGTACTAAAACTTCGTACATAATATTTGCAGCAAAAAACAAGAAAATCGATGACCACACCCCACTTGAAATAAATGGAACTCCCATACATCGGTCATTCAGTGAAAAGTACTTGGGCTTGTGGCTGGATGATAAACTTACGTGGCGGTCACATGTTGCGCATGTTAGAAGTAAATTACGACCGATTCTTAGATCACTACGAAAGATATCCTACTGCATACCGATGAAGGCTCGTGTTGTATTGTATAATTCCTTAGTGAAGTCAAACTTGCAATATTTAATTGAGATTTGGGGGACAGCTTCTAAGACTGTATTAAAAGATCTGCAAATCATTCAGAATAAAATTATAAAAGCTTTATTTCATTTTCACTATCTAACGGAAACAAAAACAATTTATAGACAGACCAAATTATTTAACGTTGAAAAATTATACCAATACCATACATGCATACTAATAAGAAAAATTATAACAAATACTATAAAAACTAATATTAACATTCCACAAAGGCAAATAAAACATAGTTTGAGAAATAAAAATAAATTATGGGTACCAGTACCAAGAACCGTAAATTATGGTAAAAAGAATATAACATATGATGGTGTAAACTTATATAACAATTTGCCAGAGGAAATTAAAAAATCCGTTAACATGAGAATCTTTAAGCGGAAACTTAAAACACACTTTTTGAACAAACTTTAAGTATGCGTTAACATATATTTTTTACTTTTGTCAGCTTACTGATATTAACATAATATCTAACGTCTCGTAAAAAACTAAAACAGCATTAAAATATACATATATAATTTTTATAACCGGCGTAATATATATATATATTTTTTTTTAATTTCACTTTTTATTATTTCAATAGAATAAAATACACCAAAGTAACTTTCTCGAGTAATTTATAATAACTTCATTTTTCTATTTATTTTTAAGTCGGTAATAAAAATTGACTGGCTGGGCGACTCCGTTCATTCTATGAGCTGTTGACACATCGCGCGTCGGACAGCAAACTAAGTAGCTATTATAGTTACCTACTGACCGGCCGACCGCGCAACCTGTTTTTTTTGCTTGCACTCAGTATACTGTTATCTACGCTATGATGAATGCATTTATTTTCTACAAGTAGCATAATCACAATGTTTGTAAATGGTTTGGGAATTATATGTGACTTTTTATATTCGTTTTAAATTAGTGATGCAGCTGCGCTGCACTAAATTGATTATTTTTAAGTAATACTTATAAGCATATCTCATTTTAAGTGAACTATGTATCCCTTAGATATAAGTTCTTATGAGAAATAAACTTCTTTAAACTCAAGAAGCAAGTAGTAGGTACATCAAAGGTGATCAATTATTATGACCATACCGATTATTTGGACGTTCACAATTTGTATTTCGATTAGGAATTCCTTTGTTTGATAGGATAATATGGTTACTTTACTTTTAACTACTACTTTGCCACAAAAAAAACTACTACTTTACTAACATTTTACTTTGTTGTGTGGAAAAAATGGATCTAAATATAAATTTTTTCATGGCACTGTTTTGTTATACTTTGGCAAGTACCATAAAGTACCAAATATTCATTTAATTTATACAAACCAATATGGAGGAAACACTACACATTGAATTAAAACACTTTACAGATTCATTTCCACCCACATTTATTTTAAATTGTTTCGCCTCGGCCCCGTCCCGCCTTAGCCCCGGCCCCATCGAACGGGATAAAAAGTATCCTATGTCCTTCTCCTGGTACTAAGCTACCTCCCCACCGTTTCGTCCCGGTCCCGTGCTACCCCAGCCCCGGCCCCGTCTAGCGGGACAAAAAGTATCCTATATGCAGTATCTTATGTCCTTCTCCTGGTACTAAGCTACCTCCCCACCGTTTCGTCCCGGTCCCGTGCTACCCCAGCCCCGGCCCCGTCTAGCGGGACAAAAAGTATCCTATATGCAGTATCTTATGTCCTTCTCCTGGTACTAAGCTACCTCCCCACCGTTTCGTCCCGGTCCCGTGCTACCCCAGCCCCGGCCCCGTCTAGCGGGAGAAAAAGTATCCTATATGCTTTTCCTGATTCTAAGCTACCACCCCACCAACTTTCAGCCAAATCGGTTCAGCCGTTCTCAAGTTATAAGTGTTGTAACAAACACGACTTTCTTTTATATATATATATTTTCTGCCTACCCCCTAAGTCTATTGGCGTGATTATTTCTATCCTAGTTTACTCTCCAAGTGATGCTGAGTCAAATAAAAAAAGCCCCATCAAAATCGGTCCAGTAGATTTTGAGATTAGCCCGGACAAACAGACAGACAGACAGACAGACAGACAGACAGACAGACAAAAATTTTAAAAATTGTTGTTTTGGCTTCTATTACGGTAATTAAGACCCCCTGTAACAATTTTTCATAAAAATCTTCAATGTACAGAAATCGATCTTTTACAGTCTTATTATATGTATATATATATATAGATAAACGTTTTTCACTAATAGCGTTCCGTAAATAAATAGGCTATTTTTATTAATTTACCAAATAGTTCCACGTATTATTTATAACCTATGTACTCACCTAAGAGCGCCATTAAGATATCTTGTATCCTTTCTTGATATTATGAACTACCAAACACATATTCTTCAGATTTGAGATAAGCGCATCCAACTTTATAATTAATGGTGATCCCTCGCGACATTATCCATGCCTTTTGACACTCCATCCCCGTAGGTTACAAAAAAAGTGAAGTTAGTCTGTAACGTAACGTCCCACTGCTGGGCAAAGGCTTTAACGTATGTAGCATCGTATTTTTATTTTATTTTAATAGCCTCTTAGCCTAGGCTTCCCTTTCATAAATAAGCTATCTAACTTAATATTTCAAATCTAACCAGCAGTTCCTGAGATTAGCGTCTCCAAACATATACAAATTCTTCAGCTCTAAAATTTTATTGTATAGAAGTATTAAAAATACATCACACTAAATAACGGAAACTGGTTTTGGAACCTGAGATTAGTGTCTCCATAAAAACAAACTGTTCAGCTTTAAAATGTTAATCTCTATTACTATTAGTGCAGATGAAAATTATAGGTGCAATTCGTCTTACACACAATAAATAAAGGAAGGTGTAAAGCCACAAGCTGTGCCTTAACAATTAACTTTTCTCTTTCCGAGCAGACTCTATTACACTAGAAATTCTTTGTGATGCGTTTTCATGTGATTTTGCTAACTGCACTTCTGAACAAACGCTTTCTCACAGTAGTGACACACGAACCGCTTCACATTATTGTGAATCTTCATATGTTCCCTCAACGATTTCTTTCTGGGATACCATTTATTGCAGACAAGGCATTGGAACTGCTTTTTATCCATATGACAAGCCACGTGATCCTTTAACGCCATCTTTCCAAAACATGCATAATTGCAAATCTCACATCTAAATCGTCGTGCCTTTAAATGTACCGACTTCTCATGGGTTTTAGCTTGTCCCGCTGTATCGTATGTGTTGTCACAGTAATTGCATTTGTGAACCTTCGTACTGACCCCGTGGGCAGCGGCTATGTGCCTTTTCTTTTGCACATACTCGTGGAATGTCTCCATGCAATGTATGCACCTGTGTTTTTTTATTCTCTTGTGTACCCTCTCGACGTGATTCCGTAGATAAGAAGCTTTAGAGAAATGCTTGTCGCATTCCTTGCATGGATGATGTTCCACCGTGTGGGACGCTACATGCGACTTCAAGAATTCAACAGATGCGTACGCGGCACCGCATTCTTCGCAGATATATTTGGCGAAATGATCGTTCATATGTTTGTTCAAATGATAGAAGAAGTCAAACTTCATATCGCACAAGAGACACACGTATTCGTCCTCAGCTATTTTGTAAGGCCAGACCCCATCTTTGGCAAGGTCTATGGGTTTCTTGTGTTTATTGAGGAGATGTTGTTTCAAGTCTTCGAAATTGCATATTTCGAAGTTACAGAGCTTGCAACCGAAATCCAGCACATTTACTTTGAGCGGTTTATAATTGTGCAGTTTCATCATTTCTCTTCTTACTTCGTCTTCAGTGGCTGAGTTGTGGTTTGCTTGAGTGTGTTGTGCTAGTTCTGACATTGTAATATATCGACTAGGACAGTAAAAGCATATGTAATGACTTCTATATTTGAAGGGAAGAACGTTAGAGTAGGCTACGATTGAAATAGCACTTTCCCGGGCCGTATCAAGTTTTTTGACATCACTTTTTGGTTTCGTTATTTTCTTTCTTGCTATTATTCTACTTTGTTGTTTTACGTCACCTATAAATAAAATAGGTATTATCAATGAATTGTGATAATTGTAACTTATGTAACTGTAAAGACAAAACTTATTTAGAAACTGATAAAAACAGATGTCAATGGATAAATTCAGAGTGTAACAAAAGGCTTAGCGAAGCCTTTAAACCTCGCATTCAGAACATGACTTTCGGCTTCGTTAAGCCTTTTATTACATCCTGTATAATAGAATATATACCTACTTGCCTCCTTTATTTTTTATCTTCTCAAAATCAAAATGCACGTACATAGAATGCTTGTTCAGAGCCCTAAAGTCATCGAATTGTTTATCACAAAACATACAGTTGAATTCGTTATTTGTGAACTTATACGCGCAGATCCCCGATTGAACAAGATTGATGGGTTTTTGGTGTATTTGGACGAGATGTTGTTTCAAGTCTTCGTAATTCGAAAGTTGGGCAGAGCAAATCTTGCAACTGAAATCTATCACGTTGACCTTAATCAGTCGGCTTTTGCGCAAGGTTACGATCGCTTTCCGGACTTGTTCTATTGTCATATCATTATGTTCTTCATCAAGGTGCAGCGTCAGCTCTATAATATCCAAAAATACGCCCGGACAGTACAAGCACATGAACTTTCCATGGTATTTGAAAGGAGCGACGTTCGTATAGTATATAAGAGCGATGGTACTCGATCTCACGCTATTTATCTCATCGCGTACGCTAACCTGGGTCCCCGCTTCATTCGAAACACCTTGAGCGTTTGCGGCAGCTAAAATAAAATATAAATCATGAATGAGACACTAGAATAATGTCGCTCATGTCCCAAATAATGACGTGGAAATCCAATTAGTTATACTTGCCTTTCGAATCATTGGATTTAGTAAAATGCGCAACCACATGTAGGTGTAACCGCCTATAGCTGTCCAAATGGTTTCCGCACAAAACACAGATAAACTCGTAATCCGTAACATTGTAGGGATAGAACAATGTTAAACTCTCGATGTCAATAGGTTTCTTATGTTTTCCAACGAGGTGGTGCAACAAATCCTTAAAACTGGAAAGGTCATGGGCGCAAATTTTACAGTGAAAATCCGTCACATTAACTTTGACCGGTTGATGGCTGCGGATCCTATTAATCCCTTTTCTAATATCCTCTTCAGTTACGTTTACGTGGTCTGTATCTACGTGCTGTATCAGCTTTGGCATGGTCCCAAATGTGGTTGAGCAGTAGAGACACATGTAGGACCCGCTGTAAAACTTGAAGGGGCACACGTTTGTATTCTGAATAATTACTACAGCGCTTGCATCAGCCGCTTTATTCCGTTTTACAAGTTGCGAGAACCACCCGTATTTCTTGGGATCTGTTCCAAACGTTTCCGTCTCCGAAGCGCTTGCACCTATAAATAAAAAAACGACGCATTTAATTTAAACACTGATTGCTCTCCGAACCCAACACTTTTCTTTCATTTTTGTTCTTTTCGTTTTCCCGAAATTCGCATTTTCCTATTTTCATACAAAATAATTAAATAACCCCCAAAAAAATATAAAAAATATGTAAAATCAATATTTTTGAATCCAATGTGTATATTTTCACTGTAATAAAGATCAAAAAGTTGGTTACGTTTTAAAAGCAGTAAGAAGAATGTTCATAGGACAATTACAAGGAAAATAAGAAACAATTTAAGAATCAGCAGTTTACTGCAATCATAATAAACAATGAAATAGTATCTAAATAACCTAAAACATAATAATATTTACACGCCAATAATATTTTTTTAAATAAAGGAAAAAAACATTTTAGATGCTCCTGAAGATAAGGTAAGAATTTACAACATATTTTTATAGTAAGTACTATTTTAATTATTTATTTACGTAGGTACGGACATCAGCACGTCAAGGTTAACACTGCGGTGTCTTATGCAGTTGTAATAAGGGTTCGTTTGCAACAAACGTGGGTAACCTGTTGTGCTGGCGACCTGGCGTCTTTTGATTTTTACTAAGATAACTTGTATTATTCTATTTAGTAACTATTATTTTCTAATTTATAGATGAAAATAAAAACTATTTTACATTAGTATGCGACCTTGCTTCGTTTCTGGAAATACGATTATTTTGCTATGCTGCATATATCGTTGTATCGCATAAGTTATACCCACCCATCCATAGACATACTAGTATAGTTCACCAATTATTTAGTTAAGAGTGTATGAGAGCATTATTGTCGTTCTTTTTCATCTGATCGAATGAATCTTACGGATCTAAAAAAGAACTTACACGATTATTAAATACATACATTGAATAATGGTAGAAATAAGGCTTTGTATGTTCAGTTATATTACTTGTATTTAAGGAAATTTTGTGTCTTGACCGAAATTTTATCCGCCTTCATATTTTAAAGCATTTCTATTATTGCTTATCATAATAATTATGCCTGCGGTGTTCCACTGCAAGGTAAAGGCCTCCTTTACTCTTAGTTATGGAAGCATCATTCAGGTTTGACCTCGTTCCGGTGATGTGTCCTCACATGGCTCTTTAAACTGCAATTCTGCACAAATGCACTGCTGCAATATTGACAAACGAACCTCCTGTCGTTATTGTGTATCCGCATGTGTTCCACCAAAGTTTTCTTCCGACCGTACTTCTTTTTGCACACTTGACACTCGAAATTCCTTTCGCCACTATGGCACACCATGTGTTCCTTGAGTACAGATGAGTTGGAGCACGTCTTCTTACATATATCACACTCGTATTTCCTCGTTTTAAAGTGGGCAACACGCTCGTGGACTCTCAACTGTCCACTGAACATATAAACTTTGGGGCACATGGTACACCGAAACTCGGGCACCTTGATACCGTGCACCCTGACCATGTGTCTTATTCTTTGACCGTACTCCTTAAACATTTCTTTGCAATGGGGACATCTGTGTTTTTTCACTTTCATATGGATCCTTTCCATGTGATCCTTCTTAGCAGAGATTTGCCTAAATACTTTATCGCACAGATCACATTTGTGAGAGCCGCTGACATGACTTTGAATGTGGGCTTTCAGGCGCTCGTCAGTTGCGAAACCGATTCCGCATTGCTCGCAGACGAAGTCGGGGAAATGGATGTTAATATGACGGTTTAGTAACCTGTAGTTATGAAAACTTTGGGGACATATCGCGCAGTTATACCGTTCTGAATCAATCCGGTATGGGAAAACCCCGTCGTTAGTTACGTCAAGTTTCACCTGATGGTTGGACGCGAGATGGTCTTTCAATCTATTGTAATCCTCGGCCTCATGAGAGCATAGCTTGCAGTCAAAATTTATGAAATTCACTTTCACTTTTTGGTATCTGCCAATCTTGACTAGAGCTTTTATGATTTGCTTCTCAGATACTTGGTGTTCAGCAGTGTTATGCTGTTCAAGTTTCGGGAAATCTATATATTTTTGATCACAATAAAAGCATAAGAAGTGGTTGTTCCACCACTTGAAGGGCAATGCGTGTGAGCTGGTGATAAGAGCAACGGTTCCATTTCTACCGACTTTCTTCTGTTCGGTAAGTGTGAAGTCGCTTGCTTTAGCTTTTTTGGCATTTATCGCTTTACCTTTAGTGTTGGTTGTCGTGTTGTCATCACCTAGAAACGAGAAAATAGCTGTCACATTTCAGTACTTAGCTTGCGTACAAGCACGTTGTATTTCGTCACTTGTCTTACTAGTCCGGCAAATAATCAGAAGTGCCTTTGGTTTACGAATAGATCTTTGTTGGAGAAAAAGTAAAATTATCAGGTTAGATAAAATTATATATGCCTGCGTATCCACTGTTCTCAGATATGTGGTGCATAAGCTTAGCTAATAATGTGTTTCTTAAGTGAACTATAATGATGACTCTAACCTCTTTTTCATAAGAGAGAACGATTATTCCTAGTTTATAATAATTTTGTTTATCGGTCGTTTACAGGTAATATATCCGAATTTAAAATAATAAATTAACATTTCATTTTATAACTCATTGCTCAATAAGTAAGTAAGCCTAACAAAAGGTAGCGTCGATACTATAAGGCGCAATATTAAAAATACTTATTGAAAAAATATATGGTCTACCTTGATGGTCCAGAAAAATATAAATCAGAACTACATTTTACACACATTAACCTCCACATTTACCAGAAATATAACTGAACATTGGGTCGGTTGGTAAGAGCGGTGGCCCGGTTCGCCAGCGGTCATGGGTTCAATTTTTGTTTTATTTTTATTTAATCTTAGCAAAGAGTTAGCATAAAGTTTCATACTTCAGATGATCATTGCTGATACCGGAATGCATAGTTATACTTTCCTTAATAATACGTTTTAATAATTTAAAAGCACATTTTGGTTATAATGTAGCGGACTGGCAAGAGGCGGCGCAAGACCGGATTAGATGGCGTTCTCTTGTGTCGGAGGCCAAGACACACTTTGGGTCGCTGCGCCAAAGGAGGAAGTAAGTTTTGGTTATGAAATAAAAGGCATAATAATAAATAATGCTAACAGATTTTTGAAAGCTCAAATATTGAAACGTTTTGATACGTTGAAAAATAAATAAATATATAACTATTACTATGTATTCCTTCATCATAATAATAGACTAATGTATCCTTATTACCAATAATCGTTAATAAAAAAAAATTGCATATTCGCAACTTCAGATAAAACTATAAAGTTGCTTACATAGCATTCTACGTCGTATTAGGTACATCAATTTTATGTAAGTGTCATATAAATTGTTTATTTGTTTATTTGATTTTGTCTAAATATGAGACTTATACAAAACTAGCGGACCCAGTCAACTTCGTTTTGCCCCCGGCTCCGTCCCATCCCAGCCCCATTCTTATATATATTTTTGATTTCATAAGAACCTATTCCTGATAATAACGAACAGAACAAAAAAATAATTAGCGAAATCGGTCCAGCCGTTCAGGCGTGATACCGTGACCAAGGGAAATAGGGATTCATTTTTATATATATAGATAAGTTAAATATATTTACATATTGTCTGATAAACTCATTTGACTAATCAAATTCTTATTCCGAGTGTCTATGCTCCGCGTGTGAGTAGGGTGATGCACTCTCATATGCTGCTTCAGGCTACAGTTCTGGATAAACGACTGGCCGCAGACAAAACAAACGAATCGCCTGTCATCATTGTGAATCCGCATATGCTCTCTAAGCGTCTTCAGCCTCGCGTAAGATTTCTTGCAAACGTCACACTGGTATATCCTTTCGCCGTTGTGCTTTACCGAATGCTCCTGCAGCTCGTAGTTCGAGAAGAACTTCATGCCGCATTCGTGACAGACGTGGTTCCGCTCCTGGAGATGCTGAAACCTCATGTGAGCTGTCCTCCGGCTACACAAGTCAAAAACTTTAGGACATAACGAACAAGGGAAAACGGCAGTCTTCTCCCCGTGAACTGTACTCAAATGTTTCACACGGTGCTTGTAGGATGTAAATTTTTCATCGCAAATAGGACATTTGTACCGGTTGTTCGATTTGTGGACCCTAGCGACGTGAGCGTACATCGAGGCGTATGACGGAAAGGTCTCCTTGCACTGTCGACACGGGAAAGAGCCGCGCTCGTGTGTCCGAGCGTGATTCACCATTCTGTGTAACGTGACAAAATTCTTTCCACAACTCTCACAAATATATTGACCGTAGTGTTCGTTCATGTGCCTGTGTAGACTGAGGAACATCTCGTATCTCTTTCCGCAGGTTTGACAACAGTATTCGTCTTTGCTCAACTTGTAAGGAAGCACACATTCTCCATAGGAGCAATCGATAGATTTGTTGTGTTCAGCTTTCAAGTGCGATTTCAGACTGGCATAATCACGTATATCAACCCTACACAGCTTGCAAATGATCGTCGTAAAGTCCATTTTCAATGGCTCATACTTTCTGGGTTTTACTGTTATTTGGACATTGGCATGCTGGGTTTTGTTGTGATCCCTTAGTTTTTCCGGTTCGAGGAATGTATTTTTGCAGTAATAACACATGTAAGTCCCTTTCCTATACTTGAAGGGGTATGCAGTGGACGATTCTATTATAATGCTTATGTTTTTTCTAAACAATTTGCGTTTCTCATCGGCCATACGTCGCGAGGAGGAAAGCTGTGCATCAGCCAGCATATCTGTTGGCGCAGATATATCCTGCCTTTCAGCCTTCACGTTGCAAATATCTCTGCCTTCATCGGCGATTTGCTTTTGTCCAGATTTTCCTAAAAATAGAAAAACATCCGATATAGGATCCTCAAGTTCCAGGATTTAGTCTACATGAAAATATTGGCACGCTACGAGCATTGCATATTCGCAGTTAAGGTTAAAAGCAAATAAAAAAGTCATTAGAAATAATAAATTTATTACAAAATTAGTTACATTGATATACATTATTCGGTAAACGTATTTTTTTCAATGGTTCTGAGTTAGGATGATGCGCTCTCAAATGACTTTTGAGACTACACTTCTGAACAAAGGCATGATTACAAAATTCGCATACAAATCTTTTGTCATTATTGTGTATCCTCATATGTTCTTTCAATGTTTTTAGTCTAGGGTAGGCCTTTTTGCAAACTTCGCATTGAAAAGTTCTTTCTCCGACGTGTTTGACCATATGATTCCTTAACTGTGAAGCAGTTACGAATTGATAAGGACACATCATGCAATAAAACTGCTTGAGACGCGTGTGGACCTGTTGAATGTGCTTAGTTCTTTGATTGCATAATGCAAACACTGCTGGACATAAGTGGCAAGGATATTCGACTTTCTGATCGTGTGCTATTTTCAAGTGCTTCGCTCTGTCCCTGTAACTTTTAAAAGAGTCTTGGCAATACGGACATCTATACCTATATTCAGGCCCGTGGGCTAAACTTATGTGATTGTTTCTCAAGACACGAGTTGGGAAAACCTGATCACACTTTGTACATTTGTGAACGGAATTATCGGAAGCTGTCTCGTGTATAAGTAAATGGGCTTTCAGCCTTTGCGAGGCCGAGAATGATTTACCGCATTCGAAGCAAATGTTATTTGGATAATGTTGATTGATGTGTGTATTAATTTTCGAGAACAATTCAAATCTTTGATCACAATGCGTGCAGACGTATTCTTTGCCGTCAGTGACGAAGGGTGTAACGCCTGAATCTATACCTTGTTTGATCGGTTTGTTATGCGTATCACGCAAGTGATCTTTTAGGGTGTCAATATCTTTCATATCTTGGAGACAAAGCTCACATCTAAGCGCTGTAGCATCAACTTTGATGTTGTCAGACTGTTTCGCGTATCGCAGCACTTCTATTCTATTAGGGTGTTCAATGGTGTGTTCCTTGACACCAGCTAAGTTACCAAACGAAAGGGGACAGAAAGCGCAGACAAACGCTCCTCGCTTCCATCTAAAGGGGCACACGTTTGAACACTCAATGATAATAGCTGCATTGTCTCTGTGATCGTTAAACTTGCGCCTTGGTTTCCATTTTAGATTGACGTCGACGGAGCCTAAAAAAGAAGAAAATTTTCTTTGAAATCCAGGTACAAATTCTTTAAAATCCTATTTAGTTTAGAGTCATTTTGACTTACCATTTCTTTTGTAATTTTTTTAGAGGATACTAAAATGCGAATATAATTAAAACCAGTTTATATCAAATTCGTTTATTGAACAGATCGATGTTTTTGTAAGTATTATAACAGAATGTCTAATTTATTATTTTCCTTTGCGCTTACGCATATGGACGACGCTTATGTGTGAGTATCGAAGAGTGCTGCTCCCAAATATAGCAGGACACAAGTTACACCTATATTCTACCTTTTCACCGTGTATTCGATCCAAGTGCCTCAATCGAGAATGATACGAGTCAAAATGAGCATCACAAATTGGACAACGATATCTCTCTTTGGGGCCATGCCCAACTGACATATGCCTGGACTTAGAAGCACGATTCTGAAATATCAGATTGCATTTAGGGCATGCAAATTGACCAGCTTCGTGACTTGCCTGATGAGCTGTTAGCTTGTGTTTGCTTGAAAACCCTTTTCCGCAAGTTTGACAGACGAAACTTTGGTAATGCTTGTTCATGTGCACGAAGAGTGATAAAAACCTTTCGAACATTTCTCCACAGAGCACGCATTTGTACTCTTTTCCAGTCAAAACGAATGGTATGACTCCGTCGCTGTGAGTTTGATCGATCGTCTTAGCATGAACATTATGCCAGTGACATTTCAGTTCTTTCAAGGTCTGTGCGGTGTCATTACATATAGTGCAAGTTAAACCAGTGATATCGATCCTCAGAGGAAAAGAGGTTCGGAGGTTGGGGTTTTCTAGAACATCCAGTTTATTGTGAATTGCCGAGTGTATTCTCAGTTGTTTCATGTTAGGGAAGTAATTTGGGCAATAGGCACACATCAGTTTTCCACGTTGACATCTAAAGGGCACAGCATTTGAATACTGCAATATCAAAGCGGCGTTCGCTTTGTCCTCATCGACTCTGCGTTTTCGTTTCCACCTCACCATGACTTTTGAGTTTGTCTTCTGTTCACCTTCTGGTCCTATAAAGAACAACAGTTCTGTTATTTTTGAGTTTCTTTCTTCAAATGGGTCGTTAGATGTCTTTTAAGCTTGGACTTCGTTACAAATGCCGAAAGACATTCAGAACACTCATATTTCTTGTCGACTTTAGCATGGGTTTGTCGGAAATGGTCTGATCGCTTCGACGCCGTTTCAAAGGTTCTGCCGCAAGTTGAACATTCGTAATCTATTTTCTGCTGTCCGTGCTGGTCTACCAAATGTTTGACTCGAGCGTTGTAACTTGTAAATGATTGCGAGCAACGTGGACATGAATATCTAAAGCCTTTTCTGTGTACTTTTATCTTGTGACACATACGTTCAACTCTGGTAAGGAGAATCGTATCGCACTCCCCACAGGGAAACCTGCCGACCTCATGAGATTGGACATGTCTCCGAAACCGAGACATTGACACGAAAGCTTTGCCGCACTCATCGCAGATATAGTTTTGATAATGCGTATTCATATGTTGGTTTACTTTAGGAAACGACTCGAAATGTGCAAGGCATATCTGGCATTGAAAGCTATCATTACTTAATTTAAATGGTAAAACTCCATCACTATAATTGGAATTCAGAGATTTCTCGTGAAATGATATCAAATGACTTTTCAACTCGTTTAAATTTTGTACATAGCTATTACACAACCTACAGGAAAGATTTCCTATGTCAATCTTAAGCATATTATTTTCAGTGATTTTTGAGAACACTCGTTTAGTGGGGGGTTCGTTCGAGTGATACGCTATAACATGTTCTCTCAGAGGATCGATGTCAGCGAACTTAGCATCACAGTAAGAGCAGTAGAAAACGCCATGGAACCATCTGAATGCCCAGGCGGTAGATAATTCTAGAAGCGTCATAGCGTTTCGACGCATCATGGTCTTAGCGATGCGTTTTTCCGATTCCTCTGGCAGCTCGTTGTTAGCCCGGCGACGCCTGCGCATTTGTCGCTCGCTAACCTTTTCTTTTACCTTCCTACCGCGTTTAACTTTTACGTTAGCTTCCGAATCCGCACTAGCGGAACCTAAAAAGAAAATAAAACTAAATTATCTTCTGCCATTGGCTATAGTTGTGGGGTAGTTGGTGGATTTTTTTATGTTACAAAGATAAGTTTGTGTTGTTTTAAAAATACTTTATTTAAAATAATACTGCTTTTGTTATCACATTAGTTTTTTAAACAATCTGAAATGGCTTCAACACCCAACTGAGGATGATTCGTTCGTACATGAGCAAGTAATTGAGACCGTTGCTTGAAGACAGACACACACCATTTACAACTAAATTCTTCATGTGTTTTGAGATGTGTAGTTAAAGCTTGACTTCTTGGAAATGATTTTCCACAAACGTTACAATTGAAATTCCTCTCTCCGGTGTGTTTGACCATATGCCTCTTAAGTTCATAGTTCGACTTAAAATGCCACTCGCAGTAAGGACATCCGTAATCTCTTTTAGGGGGGAAATGCACATATTTTACATGCATCGCTCTCCTCCCACTAGTCGTGAACGTCTTTTCGCAATGCGAGCAATTGTAGACCACTTTTTTCACTCTGTGTGCTGCGTTTAAGTGAGCCATCCTCTCGTAGTATCCTTCGAATCGAAGACTGCAATGTGGACAACCATAACGAGGACCTTTCGCATGAGCGCGAGCTTTATGAGAATCCCTAGCCGCGCGCATGTTAAATATTCGCCCGCATTCGTTGCAAGGAAACGATCCCGAAGTATGAATGTCAGAATGCTTTCTCAATCTCGTCGCCGTCATGTAACCTTTACCGCATGTAGCGCAGATGTAGTGTTGATAGTGCACATTCATGTGTTCGTAAAGTTTCAGAAAGTTGTTGAATTCCTCCTTGCATATCAAACATTTCCACGATTCTTTATCGAGTGCAAACGGCAAAACACCGTCAGGGTGATTGGGGTCTAGTTTGTAGCCGTGCTTGATAACGTGCTCCCGTATCTGACTGACGTCTGTGAACGGTGCCGAGCAGATGCTACAGTGAGCTTCCATGACATCGATGTTGATGAGAGGCATTTCTTTGAATTTGCTGTAGATATCCTTAACAGTGTGTGTGGGTGCACACAGCCTCACGTGGTCTCGAAGCGAGGTGGCCTCGGAAAAGTTAGCGTCACAATACGCGCAGTTGAGTTTGTTCTGTCGCCATCTGAACGGACAGGCCGACCAGCACTCGAGTATAGCGGTGGCATTCTTCTTTATAATGATGCGAGCGTCCGCTCGGGCGCTCCTTTGGTAACGCCGTTTTTCCACCTCGTTAATATTTTCCAGTTTCACTACTTTTATCACAGTTACTCCGGGCTGTCCTAAAAATAGAAAATATCGTGTCAGATTTCTTCACGCTGTTTCTTTCTATGATCAAAAGTGGGGTTTGTGTTGTGATCTCCATTGCCATGTCAATAAATGTGAACAGGCGAAGTGCTTCATTCTAATTTTATTGCATTGCCTAGAGTTCTAGATGTCTTTTAAAAACAAATTCATAGCTCAAAGCAGATATATTTTAAGTCTTGAATAATAAGTTAAGGATTTTGGTATTTTTTGAAAAAATGGGTGGAAATAATACGATTGTTTTGTATAGAGTTTTGTTTATTACACTACCAAGAAGTAGGTACGGTACGGTAATAAATTAAATTACATAAATATTTAATTATATACTATTTAAGATCTACAAAATATCACTTTCATGCAAATATGAATTAGGCATCTCCTAAGTTTTCCTAACTTATTGCGATAGGTATCATACGACATAGCAATGTAAATAGTTTTGATATTTAAGGAATGATTTGTCAAAACATTTCACAAATTAAAAATAAATGCAAGCTATTATTATATCTCTAGCACTATATTTTTTTGAATATGCTATGTCCACATTTGTGCGATCGATAAGAATTTACGATCGATTATTACACTCGGCGTCAACAAAATCGCACCTCTGCAAAAATAACTTTCAATCGGTACCAACCCTTAACACGCGCATATAACCTCATAAATAGTAATGTCATTTGAAAGCTCAATAAATAAACTTTAAAAATAAAACATTTCGTTTCATAAAAAGAAATGCTTGACGTCATAAATTTCACTGAAAATTTTGTCAATTTTGCTACTTACAAGGGTCACTATTTACGGTACTTGTTGTAGGTATAAAAAAAAGGTCAATACGGGGTCGTTCGGGGTCATTCACTCACTCACCGTCGAAGAGGACACACAAAAAGGACTTCCGCAAGAAAAACAACTTTCCAGATGGATACCACAGCTGATGAAGCCGCCCAAGTGGTTTCACTGCTGCGATCAGGGATGCAACAGTGTGATGTCGCTCGGCAACTCAATTTGAGCCGTTTTTCGGTTCGGAGAGTGTACCAGCGGTTCCTGGAGACCGGTGGCTACGTTCGGGGCATGGCTCCGGTAGACATCGGTGCACCTCGATGAGAGACGACCGATTTCTCGTGACGACGTCATTGAGAAATCGGTTCTCTAATGCTGTTGAGTTGCGACAGCAGCTCCAGGCAGCTCGTAGAACAACCGTGAGCGTCTCCACGGTTAGAAGAAGATTAAAGGAGAAGAATATAGCTGCTCATAGAGCTGCTACTGGTCCCAAATTGACCGTAGAGCATCGGCGAGCCCGCTTGCAGTTAGCTCGCGAACACGTCAATTGGAGCCTTGACCAGTGGAGAGCTGTTCTGTTCTCAGATGAGACACGAGTATGTCTTTACTGCAACGACAGACGCAGAAGAGTCTACAGAAGACGTGGAAAACGGTTTACCCAAGCCTGCATCCAGGAGACGGTAGAGTTTGGGGGCGGTTCCTGTATGTTCTGGGGCGGCATGTCGGCCGACGGGAAAACCGACGTTGTTTGCGTCTCCCGGACCGGGGGTGCTCGTGGGCAAGGGTCGCTGACTGCTCACCGGTACGTCACAGAGCTCCTGGAAGAGCATGTGGTCCCCTTTGCCGGTTTTATCGGCGAAGGGTTCACATTAATGCACGATAATGCTCGCGCTCACACCGCAGTTATTGTGCGTGACTATCTTCGAGACGTCGGGATCTCTGTCATGCAGTGGCCGGCGAGAAGTCCAGACCTGAACCCGATAGAGCACCTCTGGGACCACCTGAAACGCAAGGTTCGGGCTCGTGATCCCGCCCCCACGACTCTACAGGAGCTTGAGGAGGCCGTTCTTGAAGAATGGGCCGGTATCCCTCAAGAAGAGCTCCTCAAATTGGTTAGGTCCATGAGAGAGCGCATGGAAGCCGTCATTAGGGCAAGAGGGGGTAACACTAGGTTTTAAGTTATTTTTAAGCATTTTTTTGTATAAAAAATTCTGTAATTATTGTGTTTTTAATTAAAGCTTAATGACGGATTTTTTGTTCTTTTGTAAACTTAACTTGTTTTTTGTTGGTACAATTAACAAAATGTTTAATTGAAATTGTTTTTAGCTTCTCTTTTTTATTACCTTTTAAACGCTACCCAACATTACCCCCATAATTGACACTAAATAAGTTTTGAAAGTGTTTAAAGTAGTTTTATTTAAAGGTGCGATTTTTTTGATGTCGAGTGTAGTACGACAATTATTACTAGACATTGCAAAAATACAATCACTTAAGACTTAAAACAATCAGATCCAGCTGTGTATCATTTAAATGAAATGAGATCTAAACCCTACACCTAAATTAAAGCAGCTTTTCACAATAACTACCCAACATGAAAATGTTTCTTTGCAATATGTTTGTCTAGCGAGAGTTTAGATATGAAACCCCTGGAGCAACTGCCGCATTGGAAGTTATAATCTGTCTCCTTCCTCATTCGGTGCGCCTTCACGTTGTGATGGTACTTCTGGGATCGCGTTTTGAACGTCATATGGCACGTGGTACACTCATACATGTCTGCGCCGGGTTTGTAATTATGAAACTCCATGAGATGCCGTTTACGCAGTTCCCATGTAGCAAATCGCGGCTTCTCTTTACAGTACACACACATGTATGGCAAATTAGTGTGTTGAGTCTTAATGTGTAGACCTCTCTCTTCAATAGTGGAGAATGTAGCGACACAACGAGGGCAACTGTACTTGTTACCGTGAGGAATCCTCGTATGAGCGATCAACGCTGTCTCCGTTATGAAACCTTCGCCACACGTATCGCATACGTAATTCTGAAAATGTTCAGCAGTGTGTTTTTTCAACGACTTGAAATCCATAAACTGTATTTTACATATCGCACAATTCCAACTAGTACCATCGCTTAGTTTAAATGGAAGTACACCAGACTGAACGTCAGCGTTTATCGGTTGCTTGTGATCGTTTTTCAAATGAGTTATGAGATCATCGAGGCTGTCTATAGCCATGAAACAAAGCTTACATTGGAGATCGGTGATATCAACTTTCAAGAATTCTTTACGGAGTTTTCTATTGAACACTAGCTGGATGTCAAAATTGGCATGTCGAGTGGCCATATGTGTTCTGAGCCCATTCGGATCGTTCGATTGTACTCTGCAGAACACGCAATTAAAGTTCTGTCCCCATGTCCTGAAAGGACAAGCCGTGGAACATTGTAGAATAATTTCAGTATTGCTGCGGTGTTTTAGAGCTTTGCCAAATCGAGGTTTGTAAGATGTCTTGTAACATTTGAATTTTCTTTCGTGCTGCCGTAATCCATGTTCTGATAGGAACGTAGCACCGCATTTGTCACATGTGAATATCTTTACATGGCTCCGTAGATGACTATTGATTTGAGAAAATTCTGAAAAGGATTTGTCGCAGTCAAGACACATCCAGTGACCTGTTGGGCCTTGTCTGTATGGAAGCACTCCGAAAGGTACATCGAAATTAACGCCTATTTCGTGGTCTCGAGATATATGCGTCATAAATGTTTCTACATTCGGTATTATATCTTGTGAACAAAGATTGCATTTGAATTCAGTGATATCAATTTTCAAGTCATCGACGACTTTATAGAAAGCGCTATTGTAGTCCGCGTTAGCATGGTCTGTTTTCATATGGTTCCTCAGTGCAGCCATCGGTTCAAATTCATCGTGACAATACGAACAGACGATCCTATTAAATCGTGTTTTAAACGGAAAAGCGGTTGAATGTTTTAGAATAAGCACAGCGTTTTGACGTTGAGGATTCTGTTCAACAGATCTTTCGAATAATCTCTTTTTGGGTTTATTCCGTTCGATACTCTTTTTAGGCTTGCTTTCTTTTTCGCAAAGCCCGTCTTTTTCCTTTGTGGCCCCTAAAAAAGAAAAGAACCACATCATTATTATGTTCCATAAATTTTCCGTTTAATGGCAAGCATTATTAATTCAAACCACGCCTTCAAGACTACGTACACAAAATCTAAATAGCTTAGTTTAGCTTCTAGATCAAGTGTATTAAATTTAAGAAATCTCCAAAACATTTCACCTGATATGGGTTTCAAACATCAAAGTGTTTCTTAGCGATATGTTTATCCAGAAAGAGTTTAGTTGTAAAAGCTTTAGGGCAGCTCGGACAAGGATAATTCAATTCGGTATCTTTCTTCATTCGGTGCGTTCTCGCCATATGGTTGTATTTACCGGATCGGGTCTTGAAAGATTTTTGGCATGTGGAGCATTCGTATTTGTCTGCGCCAGTTCTACAGTTATGAACTTCCATGAGATGTTTCTTTCGCAATTCCCAGTTGGCAAAACGCGGCTTCTCTTTGCAATAGTTACACATGTACGGCATCGAAGTGTGTTGCGTCTTAACATGGATATTTCGCTCGTCTAAAGAAGAAAATGTGGCGATGCACCGACTACAGCTGTACTTGTTTTCATGTGGTATCTTGGTATGAGCAATCATGGCCGATTCTGTGATGAATCCTTCACCACATGTGTCACAAACATAGTTTTGAAAGTGCTGTGAAGTGTGCATCTTTAGTGACACGAAATCTTTAAACTCGTTCGGACACATTGTACATTTCCATATAGATCCATCGTTCAATCGGAATGGAAGCACGCCTAATTGTGCATCAGTATTAAGTGGTTGGTGATGATCATTTTTCAAATGATACGTTAAGCCCTCAAAATCAACGATAGGCATGAAACATAGTTTGCACTGGAGATCAGTAATGTCAATTTTGAGGAATTCTTTGCCTAGTTTTTTATAGAATGCCGTCTGTACATCGTAATTTGCGTGCCGGGTCGCCATGTGGCTTCTCAAGCTGTTTGGATGGTTAAATTGGACTCTACAGAAAACACAATTAAAATTATTTTTCCATGTGCGGAAAGGACACGCTGTGGTATATTGAAGAATTATTTCGGCGTTACCCCTCGGTTTCATGACTTGACCGTTCCTTGGTTTGTATGCTGTCCGGAAGCATTTTACTTGGCGATTGTGATCTCGCAAGGCATGAGCCGACAGAAAAGTGGTACCACATTTATCGCAGCTGAAGTTCATAAAATGAACGCCAATATGACGCTTAAAGTTTACGAAATCTGTAAATACTCTCTGACAATATACGCATAAGAAATGACCCTCGGCTGTTTGCTTGTATGGCAGTACGCCGAAGCGTGCGTTAAATTTTACAGATTTACCATGTTTGTGGCAAAAGTGGCCCATCAAAGTATCGATATCGGGAATCACGTCGTTGCATATCTTACAGGCTAAATCAGTGATGTCAACTTTGACTAAATTATCTTTAGCTCTATAGAATACATTTTTGAAGTCGGAATTAAGATGTTCAGTTTTCATATGGAACCTAAGAAGTGCGAGTGTATCGAACTCTTCGTGGCAATAGGCGCAGAGTATTTGACTAAAACGTGTTTTAAACGGATAAGCTGTAGAAAATCTGAGTATCATTTCGGCATTGCGCCGCTGTGGAGTCTGGTACACAAGGACTATTTTCTTTTTTGTGTCGGTCTCACAACGTCCATGTATTTCCAATGTGGACCCTAAAAACAAAAAAGAATTTGGTCAGTGCGTTACCCATCGACTCTCTATTATTACCTGAGAAGATATTTGATGAATTAAAAAAAGGCGGATCGGACTGATCATGCAGTTTATTAGTAGTTGTAACAGTAAATAGTTTTACAGAGTTTAAAATTCAATGGAAACGTTAGGGTGGTGAGACTTCATGTGCCCTTTCAAGCTGACTTTCTGCGCAAACTGTTTGTCGCAGATAAGACAGCCGAATCTTTTGGTTTCGCTGTGAATCCACATGTGTTGTTTTAGAGTCTTATCTCGGGAGAATGCCTTCGTACACACCGAACATTTAAACAGTTTCTCGCCAGAGTGTCCAAGTCTATGATGTTCTAATTCATTCTTTTCGGCAAACCTTTGACCGCAACAGGTGCAAATAAAGTTCTCGTCCGTGTGGCTCAGTTTGTAATGTTTGTAGAATAATTTGCGATTTGTATACACATGATCGCAGTCTGGGCAGTTGTATGTTTTCTTAGGACGCCCGTGATAGTCGCTCAAATGTTTCTGTTTTGTCTCCCAAGACAGAAACCTGTCGCCGCAACGAGTGCAACAAAAAGGCCAACATGATTTAGACGATTTGATGTGTTCTCGTTTCTTCTCTAAGTTGGGAAACTCTTTCCAACATTTCCTGCACAAGTGCTTCCCAGAATGGGCACATCTGATATGATACCGCAAAGCCTCGTTTTTATTGTAGTTTCTTCCACAAATGTCGCATGTAAATTTTAGAGAGTGCGTAGTCATGTGACGGTCTAGCTTGACCATCGATGGCAGTTTCTGGTTGCAAATCAAGCAAGACCAGTTGCCATTTTCCATTTTATAAGGTTGCATGCCAATTTCGTACTTGAGATCTAATCGTTTAGAGTCGTGCCACTCATGAATGTGTTTAGCGATATCGTTGAGGTCATCGAATGGTTCTGCGCACAGTCTACACGCGAGGCCAGTAAGGTCAACTTTTAGGTAATCTCTGCGCCGGTAGCAGTGCGCAAACGCCGTGGACACAGTGTACGTCTGGTGTGCATCGTCTAGATGTCTCCTGTAGTCTGCCGGGTCCTCGTACGACTCACAGCAGTAGACGCAAAGCATCTCGTTGCCTTGGAGACGGAATGGGTACGCAGTGGAATATTGCAAGACAACTTCGGCATTCCGTTTCGCCATTACGTGATTGGATGGTTCTAGAAAAAGAAAAAATCTAGTTGTGACTGGTAGTGTCAAGTGCTCATGTTGGGAATTGATTAATTATTAACGTCTAGTCGTGTTTACATGGGCCCATCATATCGCACTGGTGTAAATAAATGAAAGATTGAAGATAATTATTATTAATATTTTATTTATTTAAATCAAACTTAACATCGATTCTTTACAAAGATAGAGGTGCTAACAATTATGAAACAATATGAGAACTAACTTAAAAACAGTAAATTATACATTTGTTGCCCCAACCAATTATTTTATTTCAACAAACACAAGTAGGAAAGTACCTTAAATACAATTAAATGTGCGCATAGCATACATTGGAGTAAAAGTGGTTTTTGTTTTATTAATAATATGTGGAACACATCATTCATTATCTCAAGTAAATAAAACCATTTGAAACTTTTTGGACTAATATTGACCGTTTTAAACATATAAAACAAGGAAGTAGTTTAGAGTAACTAGTCTACGCTCTCATATTTACAGATACATACCAAACACTGAATCATTAATTACATGTGTTTTGTCAGCAAATTAATAAATTTGATTAAATCCCTTTCATTTTGTAAGATTCTAAAACAAATACATTTGTTGATGTATGTATTCAAGAGGGGTAAATGCAAAAAACATTATATTCCATTATTGGTAAGCTTAAGTGGCAATGGGCAGGTCACATAGTGCGTAGAACTGATAGCCGTTTGACCAAAGGACGTAGAACATCCACGGACAAGATGGACAGACGACCTCGTAAAGATCGCAACCGCTGCGGAAAACCGCGGGGGAGCCGTGAATGTTCCATGTTAAACGGTGGACGTCCTTTATAATGATGATTAGAAAATAACATTGACAAAGCATTCGTGTATATTTTAGACATAATCAACTACTTTCATACTCTAGCTCTGGGTGATGCGCTTTAATGTGATTTCTCCAAGTGACTTTTTGATTAAATTTCATAGAGCACAAATCACATTCGTATTTTTTTACATCACTGTGGATCCACATATGGAGCGTCAATGTGGATTTCCTACAAAACGATTTACCACATACTCCACAAGTATGATTTTTCTCCTTGGTATGAGTTAGCATGTGCCTCTGCAAGGCTGGCATAGTACGAAACTTATTCAAACAAATGGTGCATACGTAGTGATTGTCCGTGTGCTCTGTAACAAAATGAATCCTCAAGGAATCCCGCTTTTCAAACACCATCCCGCATTCAACACACGGAAAACTGTTCTTTATACCGTGTACCTTTTCCATATGGACCTCCCTTAACTTCAAATAATAGAATCGGTCGCTACAAAATCTGCATTTGAATATACGACACGCTTTGGATTCTCGAAAATGATATTTAAGGTCTTCTGGATACAGAAACTGTTTTTTACATCTTCTACACGTTGGTTGAGAGATAACATGCGTTTCGAAGTGTCGCCTCAGTGACGCTATAGATGAATAAGTGTTGCCGCATTCTTTGCAAGTTAAGTATGAAAAATGCGTTTGAGTGTGTCTGGATAGCGCGCAAATGTTGTCGTACTTAAGTTCACATTGTGTACAATGGAAAGCATCATTCTTCATTATAAACGGCACCAGTCCTGAGAACAGTTGGGCATCCATGTTTAGTTCTGTTAAATCATGTTCGTAAAATAAATGTTCAGCGGCATCTTCTAAGCTACCAAAAGGCTCATTACAAAGGCGACATTCCATCCCTGTGCAGTCGACTTTGACTTGCCTGGTTACCGGTTGGTTTATGAAAACCTTGGAAACGTCAAAGTATGTGTGTTCTGTTTCCATATGCTGTCGGAACAGCGATGACGTTTCATAAGAATCAACGCAGTACACACAAGCCAGCTTCTGGTCCTTCACCTTGAAGGGGTAAGCGGTAGTGTATAGCAATAAGATCGTTGCGTTGAGTCGCGCGATGTCTGCCTGACTAACCCCCTCTAGAACAAACAAAAATACTCCGGATGAGTTTCGTTTCTAGGCATAAAAGAACCCCATGAAATCTAAACGAGAGGATTAACCGACAAATCATCAATGTTACCATCAGTAAGTTACCACTTTATAGTTAGAACAGAACTTTCTTTTGGGTCATCAGTCGTAGTAGTCATAACGGCTTGCTTTACAATGTATGTTCTGGTTAGCGCTATTCAATACTTCATATGACATTCCATTTTTTAAATATCCGTTGGTTTGTGGTTGTTAGTCGATGGTGAAACAGTTTTTAGGCCATTAAACGTTTTTTTTTGTACCTTTTTAATAAATGGAGACATCCGGATGGTACGTTTTCATGTGAGTCTTCCATGAAACTCTCTGATTAAACTTCTTGCTACAATCCGCACATTCAAATCGCATGTGACTGTGAATCCACATATTATGCTGATCTAAAGTCTTTTTTTGGCAAACGCTTTGGAGCATACAGTGCAGGAAAAACCTTTCTCATTTGTGTGTACTATCATATTGTCATTTCAGATCTAATTTCGTTTTGAATTCTTTGCAACATTGGCAAGGAACACGTTTGAGTTTAGTATGTTCTGCATTTAAATGTTTCCTATAACCACCGATCCAAGCGAATACTTTTGAACACTCAGTACAAACATAACCGAAATTAGACTTTCTTTTGCGAATCATTATTTTCCAAATTATCGTAAGTGTGCTTAGAAAGATGTACTGGTAGTGTACTGAAAATTAGAACTAACTAATGGGCACTCCAGGGTGATACGACTTCATGTGAGACTTCCATGTAACTTTCTGATTAAACTGTTTATTACAATCGACACATTCGAACCTCTTGTGCTCGCTGTGAATCCACATGTGCTGCACTAGATTCTTTTTCCGAGAAAAGGCTTTTGAACAAACCGTACACGGAAACAGCTTTTCCTTTGTATGTACTACCATGTGTTTTTTCAGATTGGATTTCGAGTCGAATTTCTTTCCACACGTGCAAGAGAAATAATCGTTTGTATGCGTTGTGATAAAATGCATCCTATATTTTTGTCTGTCCGGAAAAACTTCTGGGCATTCGGGGCAGACGTACTCCTTCACTTGCATACCATGAACCTGGGTTCTGTGAGCATTCCTCAGTGCCGTCGACACGAACCTCTCGCCGCAAAACTTACACACGAACGACCAACAACGAGGCGACTCCAAAACGTGTTTTCTCTTCTCTTCCAGAGATTCAAACGTCTTTTTACATTTCACACATATCCGTTGATCACCAATATGGGATACCAGTTTGTGGGCTCGAAGCGACGATACTGAAAAGTACGACTTTCCGCAAGATTCGCACGTGTTTTTTGGGAAATGTGACTGAGTGTGCCGACTCAACGCGCGTAGTGATATAAATTTACTTTCGCACATAGCGCAAGCCCACTTCTCATCGGGCAATATGAACGGCTGCACTCCGAGATCGCAGCTTAAATCTATATCGTGGTTGTGTTCCTTGATCAAATGGTCGACGGCTTCGTTTAGTTTGTTGAGCTTAACGCAACAGATTCTGCATCGAAGATCTGTGCAGTCGATTTTGATGTATCCTTCGGGGATATGAGCGAACGCGATTTGCACTTTGACTTCCGGATGACATTCGGTCATGTGCTGCCTAAACCGCGGCGGGTCGTCGAAACTGTCGCAACAGTACACGCACACCATGAACCGTTCCGGCAGCTTGAACGGATACGCCGTCGTATATCGGACTATGGTCTTGGCGTTGTACTTCGCGTTGGACATCGGACTATATTCTAGAACAAAGAGAAAAGCACTTGGTCAGTCTTTTCCTCTTCAAGGCTATAGGTATATGTCGTTGACTTGACAGTCTGATTGAGGGCAATAAATTAGTACACATTTGAATGAACAAAATATTGTACATGATAAGGATCAGCAGCGCTTATATTTTTAGGACTTTGTATTCAAACCATTGAAACGACAATTTTTCCAATGATTACGAAACTTTTCTCCTCTAGGCAACACATCTCTGCACTCAGGACACGCTTGTGTGCGCTTATGGTGCTGAACGATAGAGTGTACTTTCGCCAGGTGGTTTATCCGCTGGTTCCACGTCATAAACCTATCGCCACAGACTTTGCACAAATGAGCCCAGCATTGAGGGGATTCGATCCAGTGCTTCCGTCTCGCTTCTACAGACTTAAACATCTTTTTACACTTCCGACAAAGTTTATTGTCGCCTATATGAGAGATTCGCAAATGAGCTTTTAACGAGGAGTAAGTCGAATAAGACTTTCCGCACGACTCGCACGTGTGTTTGAAGAAGTGACTCTGCGTGTGTCTACTGAGCGACCGTAGGCCGGAAAACTTTTGTTCGCATATAGCGCACGTGTATCTAACATCGTCCAGTACGAACGGTTGTAGTCCGAGATCGTGATCCAAGTTGAGATCGGTTATGTTGTGTTCTCGTACTAGGTGTTCAGCAGCGGTTTTTAAGTTTTCTTGCGGGACGGAGCAGAGTCGGCACCGGAGTTCTGTGCAGTCGGCTTTGCCGTACCCCTCTAGGACGTGTGAGAACGCCTCGTGTACCGGAAAGTCCTCGTGCTCACTATCCATGTGCCGCCTGAACGAGGCCGAGCTGGCAAAGCTCTCGTAACAGTACACGCAAACTACGGAACACTCCGGCAGCCTGAAAGGATACGCCGTTATATATTTGATCAATATCTCAGCGTTCTTCTTCGCCGCGCTCATCGGATCGTGGTCTAGAACAAAGAAATGTTCTTGGTCATGTATCTGTTCCGTAATAGATTGTTGCTGCTGATGAATTAAATTCAAAAATTCATTTAACAGACAGACGAATTTAAGTTCCATAACATTTCCTCATAGATAATCAAATACTTCCATGTATATTTAAAAATACGATTAAATTAAAAACTATATAGGTGCCACTTATATTTCTATCTACTCATCACATTGGTCGGCTTGCGTGACGATGTCCAACCCTGGATGATGAGACTCCATGTGTGTCCGCCAACTAACTCTCTGGTTGAATTGTTTGTTACACGCGGTGCACTCGAACCTTTTCTGATCGCTGTGGATCCACATGTGCTGTTTAAGATTCTTTTTCCTAGCAAACGCTTTCGAACAAACACTACATTGGAGCGTTTTTTCCTTTGTATGTGTAACTTTATGGTTGTCGAGTTCCTTCGTGGTGGTAAACTTGAGCCCGCAATCGGAACAAGGAAAGTAATCATCAGTGTGGTTCAATTTGAAATGTTTATGGTACGTCCAGGCGTTAATAAAGACCTCTCCGCATTCTGCACAAGCATACGTTCTCTGCACACCGTGCTCGCTAGCCATGTGACGTTTCTTATGAGGCCATGAGATGAAACGTTGGTTGCAATCTTTGCAAACGTACCGCCAGCAATCTGGTGATTCGGTCAAGTGCTTTCTCTTGGCTTCCACCGTCTGGAAAGTGCTCTTACATCTAACACAGTAGCTCTGATCGGCTAGCACATGAGCGTCTCTGTTGTGGGCCCTTAATGATGCTTGACACGGGTAAGACTTGCCACACGTATGACATGTCCAGCTCGAATAGTGGCTCTGAACGTGTCTGTTCAGCATTCGGAGTCCAGTGAATTTTTCATCACACTTTGAACATTCAAAGCGGTCTCCACCCAACTTGAACGGAACGATCCCAAGATCGCAGTCTAAGTCCAAATCATTCATACAGTGGTCAAAAAAGAGGTGTTTTGCTGCGCATTCTACATCTTCGTGTTTCATTGAACAAATACGGCATTTTAGGTCAGTACAGTCCGCTTTTATGGAACGACAACGAAAGAAAAGTTTACGCTTCAAAGGTAAATTTATGTGTTTACGGTGTTTATCATCCATGTGTCTGCGGAAGACGGATGAATCGTCAAAAGATTCATTACAGAACACGCAAATAACAGAGTCCTCTGGGAGTCGGAACGGATAAGCTGTAGTATATCTCAATATCGTTTCGGCGTTCCGCTTCACGACTGCATTGTAGTCTAGAACAAAACAAACAAAATGTTCGTGATCATGATGATTTCGTTACTTTCATATTGATACTTATAAATATGTACATACAGCTTTACAGACTTTTAATTCGTAAACAATAACTATTCGCCTTAGTCCTTTTTATAACATTTTTTATTTATCTAAGAAAAACTATTGCACAAGAGCTGCTTATGAACTTTGGTCATTTTTCATAGTGTATTACACCTTATTCGATTGAAACCAAATTAATTAGTTTTTAAGACGGAAAGCAAGATTTTAAGATTATTATTTTTTCCCTCATCAAAGGCGCTGGTCGACTGGTAAGGGGGAATGTATATTTCAGGATGGTAAGATTTCATATGCGTCTTCCAGCTGACCCTCTGATTGAATTGCTTATTGCACAGAGTACACTCAAACCTCTTATGTTCGCTGTGTATCCACATATGCTGGACTAAATTCTTTTTCCTAGGGAAGGATTTGGAACACACAGTACAAGGGAATAGTCTCTCTTTCGTGTGAACCACTCTATGCTCGTTCAGATCGCGTTTCGTTTCGAATTTCAAACCGCAGCACGAGCACATAAAATTGTCATCGGTGTGAGTTATTTTGAAATGTGCCCGGTACTTTTTCCTATCTATAAAGACCGATCCGCATTCCGGGCACACGTACGACCTCTTTCCAGTGCCGTGAACCTGAGCGAGATGCGCTTGTTTCAAGTTCCACGTGACAAACCGCTCGCCACACACGTTACACACATGTGACCAACATTTTCTAGATTCTTTCAAATGGTTCCGCTTAGCTTCTAACGTACTAAAGGTGGCTTTGCATTTCCTACAAATTCGTTGGTCCTGAATGTGCGAGAATCTTATGTGATGGTTCAGTGTAGTCATGGTGGCGTAGGATTTTCCGCACGCTTCACACGTGTACTTCAGGAAGTGGGTTTGTGTGTGTCTGCTCAGTTGTCGAAGGCATAGGGACTTGGAGCTGCATAAGGCGCAAACGAATTTTTCTTTCGCTAGTCTAAAGGGTTGAATTCCTAAATCTGTGGTGAGGTCGATCGGTTGACGGTGGATCATTTGTAAGTGTTGCGCCACGTCCTCCAAGCTGATCAGTGCGTCGGAGCACAGCCGACAGCGGAGGTCGGTGCAGTCCGCTTTGATGAAGCCCTCGTGGCAGTGCGCGAACGCCATTCTGACTTTGAACGTCTGATGTTCCGTCTCCATATGTTCCCTATAGGACGCGGAGTTCTCAAAGCTCTCGGCGCAATACACACAGACCATGTTATCCTCGGGCAGTCGGAACGGGTACACTGTCGCGTATTTCACTATTATCTCGGCGTTCCGTCTCGCGATGATATTAGAATCGATTTCTAGAACAAAAAGAAATGCCCTTGGTCATTCAACTATCCTGGCTGATCGAAAAGTAGTTGTAGTTAATAGGAAATTATTTAGCGACCGGATTCTAAAGATTTATTCGTATGTTAACGTACATTACAATATTTTTAGCAATGATAAATAGCGGTGGTATTTTGCGTACGTGCAGACGACTAGTTTGGATATAGACAGACAATTCAAGAAATATAAACGTTTAGATGTTGTTATTATTGTAGGATAGTGAATAATATCAACGAAAAGCTTTAGTACCAGCAGCCAGCCGTAACAGGCAGTCACAGTAGATCTCAGTGCCCCACATATTATATGCAGAAATAGACCATTTTTTAATTCGTTGATTTCTCTGGGTATGCCTTCGGATACGCATCAGGGTGGTGTTTCTGCACGTGCATCCTCAATCTAGACTTAAAAGTAGACTTGTAAGTGCACTCCGTACATGAGAATTTCTTGCTGTCATCGTGTATTCGCATATGGTTGCGCCACGTTTTCACCCTAGCGAAGGCTTTGTCACACACGTTACACACATGTGGCCGCTCCCCTGTGTGCAAGTTCAGATGCTCGGATAGCTCCAATTTAGTGGCAAAAGTTTTCTCACAATAAGAACATTTAAGATCCTTTTTGTGTTCAGCTTTAAAATGAAAATACAGGCGCATACGTTTCTCGAATACGATCCCACACTCGGCACAAGGATACTTCGGTTTTGGGATACCGTGCACGTCTAACAGATGCTGCAAACGTGTTTCAGATGACGAGAAACGACCATCGCATAGATTACAACGGTGTGTAAAACATGTCTTGCTATTCTTATTGTGTTCTTTTCTAGCTTGTTCAGATGAAAATTGTTTCTTGCACACAAGACACATGTGCGAGTGTTTGCGAGACATGTGACCGATAATACCTGTTTTGGTTTCGCAACATTTTCCGCATATATCGCAAATGTGCTGGTAAAAGTGCGTTCCTGTGTGCAGCGATAGCGGCGTGTACCCACTGAACTTCTGACTGCACACAACGCACTTGTAGTGTTCTCCGTACAACTTCAAAGGAACGATACCGAGACTGATTTGCGTGTCGATTTCCAGTTTGTGTACTTGGGTTAGATGTTTCGTTAAATGTTGTATAGAAGCGAGAGAGGTTTTGCAGAGCAAGCAACGTAGATCAGTGATTTCGACGCGAACCTGATCTTGTTGGACTCCTTTTTTAAGACAAGACGTCCGGTCAACAGATTCATGCTCTTGATTCATATGAGCTTTGAACAGCGCAGGATTATCGAAAAAAGCTATACAAAAATAGCATTTTAAATATCGTTTAGCTACTCGGACGGGGCAAGCGCTGGAATATCGGATAATCATTTCGATATTTTTCTTCACACGTTGGCTTGTCGTCGCACTAGATTTCTCTGTTGTCGCTTTACTGCAGGCGGCATCACTCCCCGTTTCTTGTTTTATTTCTAAAAAGAAGTAACCATTTTCGAGTTTAAAATAGCTTTAAATTAAGGATTACGGCAGAACAAAGGTTAAAGCTATGTCTATAAATAAATAAAGTCAAAGTCAGAGCGTAATAAATAAACAGCTAAAGCCAATAACTGACCGTATTTAGATGCCTATGTAATGTTTTAATTACTGCAACAGTCACGATTATAAATGAAAAAATCGTCATAATCATTCTAAAGTACATAAACCTTATACTACGAGTATAACTGTAAGTAATTCATATGATTTTGAAACTTTTCTATCAAGGCTGGCTAACATTTTCATCCGCCATTTTAATTTAATCCTCCAAAAGTCGATAACTCACGTCACGTTACGATGCTTCGAAATTATTTTAAAACCTTATAAAACCCCAGGTTTTCGAATTATAGCCTGCTTCAAATCAAATTCAACATTTCAGTTTAAAACGTTTTAAAACAATCAATTCTAAACGTTGCACGTAACGATAAAGAATAAACAAATCTGTTCGGTATATCACATGTATTTTCTTTAATCAAACATAATTTTAAAAAAGAGTGCACAATTTCAGTATGAATACTAAGAAACGTGTTTTTCTAAATGCCTATTAAGCCTCGAAGGTGTGGCGAACTTGAGACCGCAATGTATGCACAGGAGACAGTCCTGAGAGTGTCTCAATTTGAAATGATCATAAAACGCCCTACGATCTTCGCATACCCAGTCGCAATTCGAGCATCGATAAGTCTTTTTTTGCATTCCATGGATTTCGACCATGTGTTTCTGCTTCATCTCCCAATTGGGGAACCTTTCAGGGCACTCAAGACAGCAGTGGAGCATGCAACTCTTCTCAGTTCTCTGATGTATGGCTTTAGCCTCCATAGACGGGAATACTGTCTGGCATCGTCTGCAGAACGCTCTGTTCTCCACGTCATGTTTAGCCCTGACATGCTGTACCAAACCGGTGGCGGCTTTGTAACTCTTGCCGCATATCTCACATATGTGGTTCTGGAAATGCGTTATAGTGTGCTTGTTCAGATGTAGAAGTGATGGTAAGCTTTTGTCGCAGATAGCGCATCTCCAGACGTCCTTTTGCAGGAGATACGGCATGACGCCTAGCTCTGTGTTGAAGTTGATCAGTTTGCCGTGAGCGTCACTCAGGTGTTCGGCGATTTCTTTGAGCGTGTTTTGTTTCTGCGAGCAGATTCTGCACTTGAGTTCGGTAATGTCTGCTTTGAGTGGTTCCGTTTTGGGCAGTTTGATGAACGCCATGGCTATCGTGAACGTTTGGTGCTCGTTTCTCATGTGCTCCCTGAACTGGTCTGGGTCGTCGATCAAGTCTGCGCAGTAAACGCACCGCAGAGACTTGAGGTTGACGCGGAACGGATACGCGGTAGTGTTCTTTATGATAATCTCCGCGTTTCTCCTCACGAGGTAGTTTGGCGTGACGTCTAGAAAAGGAAAAAAATGTGCTGTAGTTCTTCCGGTTTGGTACTGACAACGTTGCAGGGCTGATCAGCACTCGGTCAAGCTGTTCCAACAATGCCAGAGCAGTATTATAGTGAAGGTTAATTGTTAAGGGTGGTTTTCAATATTTTGGTAAGGTTTAACATGTAACATTTATATAGTGGTATATTATGGATAGATAGCTTCCAGTTTTCAGTAAATGTAAAGGAAAAAATAGTTTTAGTCAGGTCAAGCAACGACGAGGTCGTGGCTTTGCAATATTATTCATATGAGATCAAATACAGCTTAAAGGTTTACTTAGAGTAAAATATATTTGCTAAAATAGTAATACTTGTGTTAATACCTAGGTAAGCCTACACGACATGTTTCGACATGTGCCGCCGTAGCCGATACCGCGATAGAAACTTCAACCCGCAGTGTTTGCACATGGCACAGTCCTCCGAATGCTGCAGTTTAAAATGGTGATAATAGGAGTTCTCGTTCGCAAACGTTATATCGCAATCGGCGCACCTATACGTGCGTTTGGACTGACCATGCTCTACCTCCATGTGTCGCTTCCTCGACTTCCAATCTGTGAAGCGTTCGTTGCATTTCGGACAGCAGTAAGGCATACAACCCTTTTCCGCCCTTCTGTGCTTCTCTTTAGCTTCCATCGTGGGGAAAAACTTGCCACATTTCTTGCAGAGCACTTCATAATCTTGGTGTTTGGATCTCATGTGTCTGAGTAAACCGGTAGTGGCTATGTAGCTGCACCCGCAAACGTGGCATACGTAGCTTAGGAAATGCGTAATAGTGTGTCTGTTGAGATGGAATAACGATGGAAAGCTCTTTTCGCAGACGGCACAAACGAAGGAGTCCTTTTGCAAAAAGTACGGCATGACTCCCATTTTCGATTTCATGTTAATCTTTTGGTTATGAACTTCTACGAGGTGTTTCGCCATAGCTTCCAGATCGTGTTTCTCGGAGCAGAGTCTACATCTTAGGTTCGACAGATCGAGCTTGATGAACTCCGGTTTCGGGAGGTTATAGAACGCGACCTTGACACTAAACTGATTGTGTTCGTCGTCCATGTGTCTCCTGAAGACGTCGGGGTCGTCGTAGAGCTCTTGGCAGTAGACGCACAGTATCGACTTATCATTGACGCGGAATGGGTAAGCGGTGGAGTACCGCACGATGATTTCTGCGTTGGCCCGGACGGGGTCGTGCCGTTCGGCTAAAAAAGAAAACATTCTCGTTGTATGGAGGTGGCGGCGGCTTACGGCTACGGCGAGAGCGAACGAATCTTCTAGCGTTATACGTAACGAATGGTTAGATAAGTTGGATAATAGAGGTTGGTGTTTCAAAGTGCTTTAGGGAGCACAAACCCAATATTTCAAAAATTTCAAATCCGACAAATGCTTAGACTAAGAAATAATAACTATGACAAGTAACAGAACACAGCTGTGAATCGCAGTACTCTTTCATCCGAACATTGATTACTTGGAAAAGTTATAAAACATCACAGCGGTGTTAAGAATTTGTCGCTTACATTAATTAATTGCTAGATCGATTGGAACTTCAATAACAGAAATAAAGGAGTAATCCTCTTATTTAATGTAATATAATCGTTCTAGCAACCTGATCGATGTAGATGGCTTTTGCCGCATCATATGGAAACGTCTCTTTTCTTTGTCAATTTAACAATGTATCTCTGATGACTACAGCCCGATTCCTCAGGTTATAATCACCATATAATAAACAGAGCTCTCTTATCAAATTAAATTGCTAACACTTACCTGGAAAGTAGATGAAATGCTGATGTTCAGGGATTCGAACCCTTTTGAACGCTTACACTGATGCAATTCAGACCTCGTAGGTTGTTGGTCCTCGTCCCAATAAGCCTAACCCTAATTAACTTGAAGCCTGAGCTGAATTAGAAGAAGATTAACGAACTCAACAGACATCTCAACCATTGAAAACTCTGTTACTTAAATTCAAAGAAAAACCCAACTAGTGAAGACTGTGTAATCTGTGAGACAAGATTTATAAATCCAGTAATTGAGAAAATTCAACTGTACAGAATGAATTGTATCATTGATATATTAAATTATTTAAAAATATAGTTATTTTAATAAGAAGCAAGGTATAACTATTTCATTACTTGTGATAAAAAAAAGTTCATTTTCATTCTGACTAATAGCAAATCGAATATACTGAAGAAACTCGAAGTCTGATGTTCATGCTAAAACCTAGAAATCCCTGTGTCAAGCGGATTAGTACTCGAAATTATCAATTAACGCTGTACGTCTAATAATTTTATACTGTTTTGGAGAGAAATCAATCGATTAATGTATGTACATAATAAGATCAAAATACAGGTTATCACAAAAATGCCAGCCTGACTATGGTTACCTTTAAAATAAAGATAACATGACTCAAACATAAGCCTCATAGTCTGCGAGATAATTAAAATTTTTGGACAGTTAAATATTGAGACAATTACATTAAAAAAGTGGGGTTATTGGCTAAGCTACCACCAGTGTTAGTCTGGTGTACCAATTTTGGGACACCTTGAATTTTTTGTTTCTCTCCTTTAAGAAAAAAAATACATGTCCGCTTGACATAAGGCTGGATAAACACGCATTGTATAAAAATAAATATAACGATCATAAAAAATAGCTCTGCATGCCTCAGTCAATATACACAGCCCGCGGCGGCATCAATCTAATAGCATCTGACAATCTGGCTATCAAGTCAAGCCAAGCAAGCCGTTGGAGCCACCATTATACAGTCACGAACTTCAATTTGATTATTTTATTATTAAAACTAAAAGGTGCAATGGAGGACGTCCACCGACAAGGTGGACAGACAAACTTGTAAAGATCTCAGTATCACACTGGATGCAGACCGCTCAAAACTGGTCCCTGTGGAAAACCGTGGAGGAGGCCTATGTTCAACAGTGGACGTCCTTTGACCAATAATGATGATGATTCAAACTGCATATAATGTTAGCTGTATTTTTTTATTGATGTGCAAAACTTTACAAGAACCATGGCTGTGAGTTTAAGCAATTATTTAATGTTCCTGGATGAACTTCAAATATTGCAGCAAACTTTTTCGTTGGAGTAAAGCCTTCCGTAAGTTGTTTTTTCATTAATTAAATATGGTTAGTTCCATAAGTAAATGACTTGATAACCTAATTTTTCAATGATCATTATCATTATCATCAGCCAAAGAACGTCCACTGCTGAACATAGGCCTCCCCCACAGTTTTCCATAGCGACCTTAAAGTATCAGTTCTTCGCGCTACATTTCAGGTAAAACGAAGGGTCCTATATTAATGTTCGTGACTGCACCACTCCGTAAATATTTGAGATGGTTATGTCAAAATACATGTTACAACACGGTAAATATTCTGTATTTTTTATAGTTTATAAATCCACGTTTGACTGAGGCATTCTAATAAAGTGAGACATGTCCATATGATGCTATTCTAAAGAAAGTGCACACCAATAGTTTATTATAGATATTGACAGATATCCTGCGCTGAAATAGCATCACAATAGAATTTAATTTAAAAAAATGCCACAACTCGGGGTAAATTTTTGGTACTTGAAAAATATATCTATAAGACTGGCTGCTTGAGAAAGAGTAAGGTAGATAAGGAAGATACTCTATCTTATCTTGTTCATCTTAGATGTAAAAAAGTAGTGTTAGTTAGAACACTTAACTCGAGAACAGTTAGACCGATTTATATGATTTTTACTTTATTGGATTTGTATCCGTCCTGTATATCGAATGTATAACGAAATAAATATTAAAACGGGGACGAGGCGGGACAGATCCGAAGAATAAGTTTCGCCTGGCCCACTGGTATCACGCAGGGATGTTAAATTTTTTGTGCAATCAGTGAAAAATATCGTCACCGGAAATATGAATTGCTGTAAAGGACAAACCACAAGTTTTCAGGAGAGCCAAAAAACGATAACTTTTTTTTTTAATGTGTTATATTTTTTGAGTTTTTAATGCTATTGAAATGACAACTACAGCAAAGTTTCTTTACATTTAAAGCTCTATTACATAAGTTTACTAAAAATGTTCTAATCTTTATAGTTTTAAAAATAGACTGTCCCTTACGTTATTTTTATTGTTTTAAATGCTACTTACACTAACTTTTTTTGAAAATGAAAAAATGAGATTTAATGTAAGTCCTTAGAAAACTTTACTTGTGTTAATGTAAAAAAACACTAAATTAGGTATTAGAGTTACGTTATTCGAAGTGTTTAAAGGAAAATGACACTTAAATCTAAGAAGTTAAAGTTTAATTGGCTGCTCCCAACAAAAGTTTCAGAAATTATTGTAGTAACTACGATCTATCGACTGTTTTCCTCTTTATAAGTTTATACCATTATGAATAAAATTACTGTGTACAAATCAAATGTTTATTTATTTCTTTCATAATTAAAAAAAACATCAATTAGGGCATAACATAAATAAGTATTACACTTAACAAAATCACAGCCTTACAATAAATGGCTTTTCTTAAAAACAAATAGGATCATCTCTAAAAACAAAAAAATATTTACTCCGTACGTAATTTAAATATAAACAATCATAAAATACCTGTGTTCTGATATTTATTCAATTATTATTATTTATAATAGGTATCAGGGATGGTTTAGGTAGTAAACACACAATAAACATAAGCAAAACAGCATTTTTCTAGAAAAAATATTGAATATAAGTTTGATAAGACAGCCTCTTACAGCAGGAAACTTAATTAACAAAAAAAACAAGTCGTCTAATACAATACTAGGTACATAACACTTCAATAGCATACCCATTTTCATATAAAAAATATTTAAAACGTAATCAATACTAATATTTTCAAGGCAAAAGTTTCAAAAAATAAGAATTACAAAAATAATTAATGAAGTATTTTTTTTGACAACATTAACCAAATAAATCTTTTTCTTTATAAGTAATTAAATATCCTCATTTTTTTTTTACTTGTCTCTGCCTTTTCCTCTTCCTCTTCCTGTCCCTTTCCCTCTTCCCTTTCGCACTTGCTCTGGTACTCTTTTTCCCTTTTCATCATCAATATCAATTATCTTTGGTACATTTTTCTTTAGTCTCTCGTGTATTATTTCCCTATTTTCCTTCAATTTTTTAATGTTTTTGATTCCTTTTTGTCTAACCTCTTCATAGTCTTTGTCTAATTTCTGTGGTGTATTTTTTTTTTGTTTCTTCGGTGTTGTTTCTGACCTTTGTTTCAATTCTTCAGTGTTTTTTCTTTTTCTTTTATTATCTGGTATGTTTTCATCTTCTTGCGTCACCTCAACAGTTTCTTCTTCGTTGTCACTTACAGTGTCAATGACTTGTGAATCATAGGGAAGTGTTAGATAGTCTTTGTGGTAAATTTTGGGGATAGTTCCATCTTCACACAATTTTTTTAGGTCTTTGTATTTAAGTTGAGAAATAGGAAGTCTTGTTGGATATAACTTTGTTGACATTGCGTCAAAAGTTTCGATTTGACTTAAATTTCGATTGGACTTACCCTTTCCTACTCCTTTTCCTTTAGACCTTATTTGTTTTCGTTTCTCTGCAAGTTTCAAAGGAATCTCATATGATTTTCCATCTTCTTTCATCGTATATTTTACTTCCATTATATCTAAGTTTTGTTTTTTAAATGTAGCAACTCTGAGTTCCTTGATTTTTAAGTCTTTGTTCGATAATGTCTCAGGAGTAAATATTTCGTTAGCTTTTATCAGCCAATGGATAAAATCAGTATGATCCAACACGTTTACTTCATATGGATGAGGTGTTTTTCTAGCGGTTTGCATAAAAGTTGGCCATTGTGTTGGACTCCAAACAATAATTTTTCGGACTTCACGTTCGATAACACTGTGCATGCTGTCTACTGGCATATAAGTGTGGCCAGGCAACAGATAATTTATTTGTATTACTTCCAAATTTATCGAAGTTTCTAAGAAGTTTCTTAAAACAGATAAGATTACTTTGTTTTTGTTTTGTCCGCTGCATGAGTCACAGTACAATATTAAATATTTAATCCCTCTGCTGTCAACTTTTTCCAAATATTTATGCAAACAAGTACCAATTTCGGCACTACCGCGCTTGCCATCAGCTTCTCCCCATGTATAACAGTAGCCGTTTTGGGTTCTTGATTCGTACACTGTTAAATTGTACATGGTGTATTTTCGACTATAGTATAAAATCATACTATCTCCATGTGGTGTGTTGAGTACTTTTTGAAGATCAAAACTGGCTGTTAAAACTGTTTTACTTAAGAGATTTCTATGAATTTCACATCGTTTGTAGGTTGCTTCTTTTTCATCTTTGTGAATTTTATACTCCTCTATATCATTCAACGTCTTATCCTCGATATTTTCATATTTTGTGCAAAATTTGCACTTATCTTTTTTAGGAATATGGAATGCAATGTTATATTCACTCCGAAATAGATTAGTGAATAATCTTTCACTTAAAATATTATCTTTTTCATTGTTTTCACAGTGCTTTTTGTAGAGTCTATACAAGTTTGATAGGTTTTTAAATTCTTGTGGTAAGTATAATCTGGTAGAGTTTTTTCGATTGTAATGTGATGGTAAAACGGGTAAGGTTTCTATGTAGTCTTTAGCATATTTTTTTGTAGGCTCATCATATTTATTAACTGCATTACGTCTACGTTGATCTTGTTGAGATATTCCTTCTTGAGTCTTAGCAGCGTTATATAATAAATACGTCTGTGAAATATCTAAACTGTTGAGTAAAAACTTTTGGCAGACTTGTCTTTTGCCTTCGCCTTCATTTATATAGTACTCATAAGTTTGGCTGCGGCGGCTAATAACAGCGTCAGTTTTTTTCCTTTTTATTGCCTTACGTCTAGAGCAATGTACAATAAATTCTTTTTTCTGTTGGTCGTTTAAACTCCAAAAGTAATTAAATAAAGATTGTCTCCTTTCTTCCGGGATTTCGAAACATTTTTTTAAACATTTGTCTTCCTTGCAAGGATTATCTTTCATTTTTCTTGGTTCTTTAATTTTCCCTGATGAAGTTTCGTAAGTCAAGCCTTTTTCTTTTAATTCTTTCCTTTTTTTAATCTTATTTTCTCGCTTATGTTTCTTGATAGATAGTGGTGTTTCTGTTGTCTTATCTTTATTTTTCTTTTGTCTTTGTTTTTTCAGCTTTTTCTTTTTTCTTTTTTTCTCTTCGTCTGTTAAATCGTCGCTATCAAAATCCTTCGGAGACCAAAGATCGGAACTTCCGTCAGAATAATCACCAACATCTTCTGGCAACATAAAATCAATACAAGATTTAGTAAATTTTGATGCATTAGCATTATTACACATTATTAATTCCTTTTTTTCTGGACATGCAATAGTTTCAGGTGTAGAATAAGCGTCCTCAACGGGGACGTTAACTTGTTTGTTACAGATGTCTTCTTCTGTCTCAAGCATAGACCCAACATCATCAGCGGGTGCGTTACGGTTAACAGTGCAATTTATTTCTATCTTTGTTTTAGGTGTAGATTCAGCATGTTCAGCGGGCGCATAGTGGATATCGGTGCAGCTCGTTTTTTTCTTTTTTTCAGGAGTAATTGCAACATCTTCAGCGGACGCATTGACATCAACGATCCAGCTTCGTTCTTCCATTGTTTCAGGTGCAGGTTCAACATCTTCATCAAACGCGTTCAAGTAACCACTGCAGCTTTTTCCTTCCTTTTTTTCAGGCGTAGGTTTAGCATCGATAGCGGGTGCGTTGACGTAATCACTGCAGCTTTTTTTTTCATTTGTTTCAGATGTAAGTTCAACATTTTCAACGGGCGTGTTGATGTCTTTGCTACCTGCTCCGATGCTCTTTTCGAATGTAGTAGATCCATCGTTTTCATTAAGTGAATCAATGGCATCTGTAAGTTTAAATATTATTCATTGAATACAAAAAAAAAACTGTGTAGTGACGATCTGTAAGTTCCCACTATGTTTTTTTTTATTAATTTAAAAACATTATCCTTACGATTATCGACGACCTCTATATCAGTTACATCCCGTAAATCAAAAAAAATGCTTTGATCATTGCTAGCAGCTGTGATGTTATCTTCTGAAATGAAAATAAAAAAAATCAATGTAAAAAATACAATAGGTACATTTTAGTAGTAACCTACTTAGTTATTAATAACCCAGTAATTTTAAAGCTTATTTAATTTTAACTAAGATTTATTATAGAAACCTAAAATAGAATATATAAAACTTAAATGATTATTTTTTGAATTAACTGTTTGTTTATCTGTAACATTGATAGTAAAAAAATAATAAATTTAAAAACTATACGGACCTGAACTGGATAGTTTTTCTAACAGTTCGACTGTTATTTTTTCCTCAAATTCCTTTAAAACAGGGTGTTTAATATTCTTGTTTATTGTGGTTTCTATATCTTCAGACAATTTAGATGCTCTTGGGTTTGGGGTACTTTGACATTCTGGAATCTTGAAGCTACTTTTTTTAATAACTTTATCAGAAATAACGGTAATTTTTTTAGATAAATTTATACTTGATAATTTCTTGCCGTTGTACTCAGATGTGCTATTTTCACTGGTCAAATTTGCTACTGTTGGTGTTAGAAACTTTGAATTTTCTATTTCAAATTCTGTATCAGAATAGCTATTATCAATTATGCTATTTGTGCTGTCACTCGAACTCAATATCTTATCTTGTTCTTGGCTTTTATTCGTAATTTGTTTCCTGCAAAAGCAATAAATTGTGTTTAGTGTTAATTTTAATAAGTAGGTAGGTACCTAATTATACTGAAACAATTGTTCCTTTAGTTAATAAAACGAACTCGGTACGTGTATTAGTCATTATTATTATGTTAGTTCTATGTCATTCCAGCGATCCTTTATTATTATAAGATATTTTTTAATTTAAACTTCTGCTAAATTCTGCAAAAAAATAAGCAACGAGATAATCAAAATCGAAATTTAACAGTATGCTCGTGCCTGATTCATAAGCATACCTAATTTAAGTGATTAAGCCCAACGGCTAGGTTGCAATACCTACCTACACGGATCCCTAGTTGTCCTATGCTGGCCATAGGTACCCAGGAAGCGAAACAGCTGGAACATTATGTTTTTGTATCGCCCCCAGTCAGGCATGTGAGGAATTAGTAGGAAAATAAAAATAAAATAAATAACACTTACCGATTCCGGGCTATCTCACGTTTCTTTAAATTCAAAAGCTTGGTTTTTCGTGCTAATAACGAATTTAAAGTGTTAATATCATTTTCGTCATTCATATTGACCCCTTACATCTAATACTTGCACTCTAAATAGTCACAAACACTCACGTAATTATTTCACAATACTTCTGTCGCTCAATACCGCACGTGTCAAGGATTAACAATACACTAAATGAATCAAAACAAACAAACACGTCGCCGCGAGCCGCTTGCTCTGGAGCTTCATTGTCACGGGCGATGTTTCGCGCCAAAATGTCTCACTCTAACGCGTGGTGGCAGTGGTACAGAGAGAAAAGGAAAGCAATATATTCCCTGTTAATTTTAAAGTAAACTGTTGTTCTAGGAGTAGATGTTTTCAAATAAGTAATGTAAGCATCATTTACTGAATAGAAATAATAATAAACTTAAAGTAAGGGTCCTGGTGACTATTTAGCTTCTCTAAAACATTTAATGTAAAGGACAAAAATAGATTTTTCCTTAATTTATCATTGATGTAAAGGATACATTGTAAATGAATATCGTAAAAAGTTTATTGTAATGGACATTTTTTTTTTAATCATCAGCTGGTCGACATTAACATCAACTGTTTATTTTAAGTTACTTTAAAATACTTAATGTTAAGAGACAAAGTTGAGTTCAAAGCATGAGAAGAATAATGTAAACGGACATTTGTCTTTTACAAATACCTTTTTAACTATCAACTTTCTCAGACTGTTGGGGGTATATTTTTTTTTATGACAGACGTTTATAGTAGACACTTGATCACCAGATAGTAAGCAAAGCTGTAGTCTAAGATGGAGTGCGCTAGCCTAAAAGGAACGTATTCACTCTTGACTTGAAGGCGCCCAGATTATATTTGTCAGGAAACAGAGAGTTCACGGAACATCTACCATGTAGCGGTAGCGCTTATTTAAAATATAATTCAAGAAATGAATGTAACGTACACTACTACGGAAATTGACTAACTTATTTTAATGTAAAGGACACCTAGCAACACCACATTCCGTTACATTAATTTGTTGAAAAAGTAAAACGTGAAAATGTATTTATGAGTTTAATGTAAGGAACAGTTTTGCAGAAGTTCAGTAGCTTAGCTAATGTAAAAGACAAATTTACTATGTTAGTGTGTTTACAGTAAAAAGTTAAAAAATAAATACTACGTTACATGAATCAAGAATTCTACACAGTTCTTACACGTACTATGCATTATTTTTTATGTTTATTTTTTACCAAATAAGTTGTTGTAAGGGACATCATTTTTAAAGATATCCAAATTCTAAATATACCATTGGATAGAGCGGAAAATTTGCAATCGAACTGTATATAAAACTCAATTTCGACAAATTGTCCTTTACATTAATTCATATTTCCGGTGACGATATCTGTCAATATAAAAAATCGGTAGAGAGAGTTGCCATCAATATAACTTTTTCGATAACCATTTGAAATCAAAAACTATACAATAAAATTATGTGGGTCTTTTATATATAAATTTTCAAACTCTGAAGTGGATTGATGATATAAAATACAGGATGTTGTAAACTTCTTATTGACTGTTATTTGAAATAATATCTATTATTTTTGTAAAATTAAATAGGAATCTCAAATAAATATTATGACCATCAGACTGTAAGAAGTTTAATTTAGCTGTATAAATATTTTAAAAAAAATAACATCTTCCCACCACAGATTAAAGTATAACATATTCAAAGCAACTGTCTCTACGATCAGTAAACATATCAAACGAATGCCTACCTTTCTTTTTCTTCTCAGTCGGTTTAGTCACTTTGCTGCTGGTCGCTTTGACCACTTCCTTCTTAGTTTTGGCCTTCTTGGCGGGCCCAGCTTTGGCCTTAGTGGTGGATTTCCGTTTCTCAGCGGGTTTGCCAGAATCCTCCAATAGTTCTAGGATGTCGTCAGACTCCTTTTTGGGCACTTTGGTGGCCAACATGGTGAGGGGCTGGTCGTCGACTAAAAGGAAAGAGAAGTGTGACTATTTGGTGACGACACGTCTGGTGTAGTGGTTAGCGCTCCTGACTACAATGCTAGTGGTCGCGGGTTCGAACCCCGCAAGGGGTCTGCCCCTGTTTGTGTAATGAGCACGAACTTTTGTACCTAAATCATGGATGTTTTATAAGTATCATAAATTGTCTGGTATTCATAGCACAAGGAAGAAAATTCCTTACTACGAAACAGAGACAATTCGTGGCGCATATTTATTTATTTATATCAAAGACATAACATTTTCAATAAACAGGCCACAGATGTAATTTTAGAGATTAGAGCATTAAAATAAACTCTTTAGCTTATTCAGCCCAAACTGTATCCATGCATAGATTATACAGGGTGTAAAAAAAGTACGAGCTGAATTCAAGAGGGTTATTTTTTTCTGTTTTCTAGACTAACCAACCCCTATATAAATTTCACTTGTAAAAAGCAAATGTGTCAGACAAGGAATCGAACCCTGTGTCTTACACTGTCCGGGCGCATGCTTGCCTTAACCACTCGACCACCGACACATTGGCGAGCCTGTTGAATTTTGCAAGTGCTTTCTTTTAACGCGTAGTCTGCGTCACCTCATCAATGATATAAAATCGCTTGCTAAACATCCAAAGGTTTTCAGCTTCATTAAGACTTTTTTTACACCCTGTATAGTGAGCTAGTCGTCGAGCTAGTTACTAGATTGTACCCAAAGTCCGAACGAATTACGGACAAGCGAATGTTAAGTTTTGAGGGAGCACAGATGTTTAACAAACTACCCGCATATTTGGAAGGCATCGACTCCCATAATACTTTTAAAAAGAAACTTACACATCATGTGCAGCAGATTACAGAATAAGCCTACTGTAGCAAACCTTTGTATTAACTACTTTTTAAACTTTGTTTTAAAAGACGTGCGCGAACGATGTTAATAATTCTTTTTGTCTGTTTCTGTTCTCAATTTAGTGACATAATGTTTTTATTGATAAAAAAAGAATCTTTAAACCTAATAATAGTCCCCCTAGCCGTTTTCGACTAAGGTGGCCAGTCACAACGACTAACTGCGCGGGACATATTATAGTGCACACTGTGCGCATACACTGCACCTGTGTTCCTCTCTATTCCTTTCACTCTCATAGTCCGATGGGACAGCAATCTGACACCACCGGGGAGAGATCAGGCGCAGGACCAACGGCTTTACGTGCGCACCGAGGCACGGGGGTGAAACACCGCCAACTTCTAAACTCCGGGCTACCCTGAGAGTTTCTGAACAGAAAAATCTAGGTACTATATTATTTTCTGGCCCGACCCGGGAATCGAACCCGGGACCTCCGGCACTGCCGTCGCTTTAAAATGCGACCCTCTCACCGCTGCGCCACCGAGGCAGTTAAACCTGTGTATAGATTAGTATAGAACAGCAACTCACGATCGTCATCGTCATCATCAAGGAACTCAGGCCGGTCATCAAAGTCAGCCACATCGCTGCCGTCCTCCTTCTCAGTCTTAACCTGTTCCACCTTCACTTGAGTGTCCAGCGGCTCCAAGTGGATTGACACGCGGGATTCTGTTGAAAAACAACGCTTTTAGAACTATATATTGACCACAAATTACTGATTGATTATGAAGATTTAGATAGACCATGACCGAGAAACTTGTCAGCAAAAAAAATATATCTCTCTAGACTGTTCCATTACCGACCAACACCATCGCGTGTCATGCACGGAACGTGTTAGCACCGGTAAAATACGCTCTCGCTCTACATAAAATGGTGAGATAGGACGCTGTAGATCCGTTTAGTGTTTTGGGTGTGAAGAGAGTACATAATATTGTCAACTAGCTTTTGCCCGCGACTTCGTCCGCGTGGAATAGTGACTTATGAATCCGCGAATGAAGTCCGCGTGAATATCTTTGCTCCTATTGGTCGTAGCGTGATGTTATATAGCCTATAGCCTTCCTCGATAACTGGACTATCCAACACAAAAAGAATTATTCAATTCGAACCAGTAGTTTCGGAGATTAGCGCGTTCAAACAAACAAACAAACAAACTAACAAACTCTTCAGCTTTATAATATTAGTATAGATAATTTTACTAACAATCCAGAACTGGCATTTAAAAAAGCATAGAACATTAATATCAACAAAAAAAGTTTTTTTTTTAACTTGTTTCAAGTATTATAAAAATAGGAGTTGACAAAAATGTGTCCACATGTTACACAATTGAGTAACTTTACTTTATAGTTGTTTTTTTTTTTATAGTGTTTTGTCACTATACTTGTAACTATGCTTTATGGCCTGTTTTACAATATTTTAATTAGTAAGTAACCATCCAGCAATGTTACTTGCCAATTACTTCATACTAAATGATGTTCAATTAATCAATTATACATTTATTTGTTGATGGTGAAACTAGCGCTTACAAAATAACAATAAACTATTAGACTCCTGACCATCAAAGTCTGAAAGCGGTTCACTCCCCGGATCGAGGTACTGCATGAAGGTCTTCTCGCACTCTTGGACCTGCCGTTTGAATTCGGAGGCATCTCGCAACCGGGATATGCAGGGTTCACAGATGAGTCTACTGTTGCTGTTCGGGCCTCCTGATGTGGAATAGGCAATCTGGTCGGCAAAATAAAATAAATAGTCAGTTTCTTAATACAGTTTTTGATTTGTATGGTACATTTCTCATGGTGACACTTCACAATAAAACTTATATCTAGCCAATAATTTACAAATCAGTGTGAAAGAAGGGAAAGGTTTTATGATAACAATAATATTATCACTTAGTAAGTGCTTTACTAGAAAATATTAAGGCATAAAGAACAGTTTGAAGTCTGTAAGGGCAACAATATGATGCTCATACAATATGATGCAAAAGTATTTACACAGAACATAAAAAACGAGTAGAAGTAGTAAGTAGGCGGGCCCCGTGTAGCGACGCATAAGCCAAGCTTGGCGCATCTTAGGTTCCCGCCCCTTTCCACGCGCTTCAGACGGTGACAGTTGCTCGAACTTTTAGGACGTTTTGCTGTACGAACAAAAAACTTTAAATATGCCGACCTGGACTGTATTAGAGTGCAAAAACACAAGCACTACAAACAATTTATCCAAAGGAGGCGTAACATATCATCGGTAAGTAATATTATATCATTATTTCAATAGAAATTGTAAATTTTGCAGAAAATAACAATCCATATAAATTACAACCTAAAACCATTTCACTGTTCATAGAGATAAGGTCGAAACTATATTTTGACTGTTACTTATTTTCGAAACGCTACTCATTTAGGGAATGACCAAATCAAAATATCGATAAGTTAGCTATCGATACTTGTTATTGTATGACATAAAAAAGGAAAGTTTTTAAAAAGGTTTTAATAAATTGATGTTTTTTTTAAATAAATGTAAATATAATAGCGAATGGATCGATCGATCGATGGATAGATCTCATCAGAGATACTACCGGATCGACTGCCATACAATGTGCTCGCAATGCAGAAAACCGGCAGAGATGGAGAAACATCGCCAGACGTGCTGCAGCCCTGAAAGTGAGCGGTGTGTGACGGCGAGCCGCAATCCTGTTCATCTACAGCCACGACCACTCTGTCAAGAGTGCCCGACTAAGAAGAAGATTAACGAAATTCTAAAAAATAGTAAGCCTAGTACTAAGTAAAAGGTAATTAAATATACAGGATCTTTGTACATCGCATGCCAAATTAAAATGACTTACTGTCGTTTCCTGCCATAATTTTTTACGCCCTCCAGCTTTAGGGATTTCCTTTTTTGGTTTTTTTTTCGTATATAATTAATAACTTGTTTAAATAAATTAATAAACACATTTAATTAATAACTTAATATTATTTTCATAGTGAATAAATGTAAATTAAATGTCTCTTGTACATAAATACAGATTTTTTGGAGTGCGTTTATCTCTTCTCTTAATGAACATTGCCTTTATTCCGGTATTTTTTGTCATTTATAGCTTACAATAAAGAAGTCATTTACAATTTGTATATTTTTTTAAATACATGATTAAACATAATGCTGTCTCATGTTCCATAACAAAAATATCGACATGAATATCTATCTAGTAAATGTCCCATCTCTAGCTATGAATGATTCTTAAATAGCATCTGTCGTCAGGCGGCGGAACTATCTGCTAGTGAATAAGAGGCATCTAGTGTCGGGTAGCGAAACTATCTGACATTGAAAGGTAACCAATCGCTACAAGACATTCTTGGTGTGCGTGATAATGTGATATAATCACAAATGTGTTAGTTTGGTCACACTGGTTTTCATACAAATAGGAGTTAATACTACTTCTATCGTTTTTTATGTTCTGTGAGTATTTACTCCTAGAATTTCCTCCTTGTTTAGAGTGTGACCTGAGTTTTCATCAATAAATAGCATCAATTTCAATAGTGCCTCATAAAAAACATGAACAAAAGATGGCGTGTCGCCGCAGGGCCGAAGCTCCGTATTGATTTACAACCCGGCGGAACTTAGAATGCGCAACGCTCCCAGCCCAAACAACGATGCGCATGTCCCCGCAACTTGGCCGTGTAACCATGAAACCAGCGGCAGCTCCTGTTGTGAAGAAAATGGTTGCCATGATGATATTAAACTGGAATTTATACTCACAGAAAGACTGAAAGTGTTGGAAAGCATTTCTGAATACACTTCCCGCTTGCCCATCCAAAAATATTCCGTAGAAATGTCTTTGTAACAGCCTTCGGAGAGACAACATCGGCAGACCGTAGGCCCCGGTCGCCAGTCCGTCGTTTTTGCTGCCATTATCACTATCTTATCCGTATTCTTAGAACAAATTGTATTAACATAATAATTGTTTGTAACTAGCTACTAATACTTAGCAAAGTAACTGTCTTGAAGTATTTAATTTACGTTTACACATCACAGAAAGAAATCGACGCCATCGGCGAAAAAATGGCTGCTGCTTGCGTAGTGAAGTGACAGCAATGGAATTTTATCGATAAGTAGATTCAACTCGGGCTCGATTTAGATGTCGACTGAATCGAATTATTTATACATTACCATTTTTTACCACGAATGAAGATTTGCTAGGTTTTCCTTCGTGCATTATTTTTGTGGTTTGACTTTCAAAGGTGGTCAACACTTTTTTCATTAGTTTTTAGGTAAAAGTATGGTATTACTAGCTTTTGCCCGCGACTTCGTTCGCGTGGACTTCAGGTTCGTCCCGTCTAGTAGCGCAAAAAATGTGTTTTTTTACGACCTCACATTAGAAACCTCAAAAATTGTAACCTATATGTTATTCTGATGTATAAGCTATATTGTGGTAAAGTTTCATTCAAATCCATTCAGTAGTTTTTACGTGAAAGAGTAACAAACATCCATACATCCATACAAACTTTCGCCTTTATAATAGTAGTAGGATTTTGTTGGTAGGTTAAGCATTTTACTATTTAACGTAGAACTATAAAAAAAATAGCAGATAGTGATTTGTAGGTTTTAAAAAACTAAGTGCTCTTAGGAGTTAATGAACGAGTGGACGGTTTTTCATATTTTTTACTTTATTGGATCTTTTTTCCCCAAATAGAACATAGGGAGAGGGAAACTTAGTTCAGCGGAACCGCTACTTTACTAAATAAATGACAAAACATTGTTTATTTACTATCATTTTATTCACATCATTCAATCTGGTCCAGCATCACTGACTGATGTTTCGCTCTGATGTGATGCTTCAGATTGTTACTTTGTGTGTACGAAGCGCTGCAAATCACGCACTTGTACTTTTTCTCGGTATCGTGCGACTGAACGTGGACACGCAAGGCACGCATTCGAGGGTAACTCTTCCCACAGTATTCGCATCTAAAGTTCCTCTCACCAGTATGCGAGGCCATGTGGTCCTTCAACGCAGAGGGCAAGTAAAATTTCTTTTCACAGATACTGCACTCGTGTTTCAACACCTTCAAATGGTTCTTCCTGTTGTGTTCTCTAAGAGACTTTCTCGTGTCGTAAACTTTATCACAATGCTCGCACGGAAACGTTCTTTGTTCTCCGTGAACTTCTATCATATGCCGATATCGTAGACTGTGTGAGAATAACACTTCGTCGCATTTGTAGCAAGGGTATGCCGGTTGCTCACTGTGCACTCTCGATATATGATAATATCTGCCTTGTTTCGATTTAAATATTCTCCCGCAATCTTTGCAAGGGAACAACTCTTCAGTTTTCTGCGCTTGGTGAGATTTTTGATGGATGATAAGCTTCGCATCTTCAAAGAAATGCGCTCCACACACGTCGCATATCCACGTACCAAAATGCTCGGCCATATGTTTTTTCAAGGCGTGAAAATACGTAAAAATATTACCACATTCAAGACACGACAAATTACCTAATTTTAAGCGAAATTTTAAAAACTCGTTCCTTATATTTGGATAAAGCATTTTATCGTGAAAACTAGTGATGTGACTATAAAACTCTTCTAAATCGTCTATTGGTTTCGGGCATAATCGACAATCGATTCTTGTTATGTCTATTAATAATGATTTCTTATACGTCACTGTGTCTTGATAAGTATTAGGATCATGAGTTAGCGTGTGTTCTCTGAGTTTGTCTGGGTCTGTGTACATTTCTTTGCAGTAAACACAGTGGTAGTCGCTAAATGTTGTGACAAACGGACAGACATATGAATTCTCTACTAATATTATCGTGTTATGAAAAGCCTTGGCGCTGCTGGACTTCCACGGCCGCAATGACACTGGTACTTGTGGTGGGGCCATATCTGTATCTGTAAATAGATCATTATTTTATTAATATCGTGATTGGCCAGTATTAATTTGATACGATACAATATCGATAAAAGTCCGATTTAAAATTCCGGCAAACATCACTCATCAATTTCAGTGAGCTCTTACAAGTGGAGATTTTTCAAAGATATTTCCATTCCTCATAAAATATTCCTTCCTTTCCATCATTTATTTATTTATTAATCATATAAAAACGTGCTGGAGTTGTACTCGTATACATAATCTTCTCATACCTACACTTTTTATGTATTTATACTTTATTGCACTGTTAGTTGTACAATTCTTAAAAGATGAAATATGAAACCAAAAATTGCGCACGGGCGGGACTCGCCAGCATCTTTCTGGCTAACCGGGCCAACTGCTCTTCCAATTGAGCTACCGTGCTGTCGGTCCGACCGCGCGAAATTCTTGGTTTCATTGATACGTCATTGCGTGACGTTAGCGCCATCTACCCGGAAGAGCAGTTGGCCCGGTTAGCCAGAAAGATGTTGGTTCGAGTCCTGCCCGTGCGCAATTTTTGGTTTCATATTTCATCTTTTAAGAATAAAATATGACACTGTGAGTGTTAAAAATATTGTATAACTATATATATATTATATAAACCATAGTTGTATAATTGTTCTGCCATGGCCCGGTAATTTTCACCCTGCCCTTTCGTGACCCACTTAATACTTTTAAACCCAAGCCCAAGAGTTTATTACTATTTTTAAAACAAGACGGGAATGTTGCGATCCGGTAATTTATTTTGATGGCCCGGTACCTGGTCGCGACCCGGCAAATGGGACACGTTGTCTAAAAGCATTCTCTACCAGTCAACCACTTGGTAATGCAGAGTTTAATCAGTAGCGGAATATTAACAATTACTTTTTGAATAAGCTAAACTTCAGAATAGGCAAGGCGAAAGATTTTGAAATCCTCTTCCGTAATGCAGATAACCATCTACTGTTTACAACAAAATCTTTATTTCGGTAATAAATTTAAGATTTTGGAAATTTAAAGCCATTTTTATAATCATTTTTAAATATTGCGCGAAAACAGCTCGCCGTGTCATGGCGTCGTATGTGACGTCATACTTACGTAAACGTGAAATTTGTTTACGCGCAGCTAGACAGCAAAGTGAACAAACACTGCGTATTTTTTGTGTTAAAAATGAATTCTAAAGTTTATAAGTGGTGTGCAGTGCCTCAGTGCAAAAATACATCAATAACGACACCCAACAAATTCACGTTTACGTAAGTATGACGTTACATACGACGCCATGACACGGCGAGCTGTTTTCGCGCAATATTTAAAAATGATTATAAAAATGGCTTTAAATTTCCAAAATCTTAAATTTTTTACCGAAATAAAGGTTTTGTTGTAAACAGTAGATGGTTATCTGCATTACGGAAGAGGATTTCAAAATCTTTCGCCTTGCCTATAGTAAATCTGTGAATACCTTCATTCTGCAACTGCCTCAGTTCATCTTTCATTTTCTTAATATTGACGAGCATTTCTTTTTTAGCACGATTCTCTTCGCCCGTCTTCGCCAATCTTCTTTTCGATCGACGCTTTGGGATTTTCTCTTCGGTTTTCCACGTGTCGTCTTTCACGTCTTCTGGAACTAGTGAGAAAAAATAATAAATAATAACTAGCGGTCCCAGCGAACTTTGTTTCGCCCCGGCCCCGTCCCGCCCCAGCCCCGGCCCCATTGAACGGGATAAAAAGGATCCTATGTCCTTCTCCTCGTTCTAAGCTACCTCCCCACCGTTTCGCCCCGGCCCCATCCCATCCCAGCCCCGGCCCCGTCTAACGGGATAAAAAGTATACTATGTCCTTTTCCTGGCTCTAAACTACCTCCCTGCCAATTTTCAGCTAAATCGGTTCAGCCGTTTTTGAGTTATAAGTGGTGTAACTAACACGACTTTCTTTTATGTATATAATAAAGATAAATACCAAATATGCGCCAGACAACACACCAATTGTCTGGTTTCGTAAGGAATTTTCTTCCTTGTGTTACGAAGTAACAGACAACGATTATGACGGGGGCGTCTCTCATAAATTCTTAAATACATACTTATAACATCCATGACTTAGGTACAAACGTTCGTGCTCATCACATAAACATTTGCCCCTTGCGGAACTCGAACCCGCGACGGCCGGCGTAACAGTCAGGAGCGCTAACCAATACACCAAACGCGTCGTCATACTATACAATAGCGTGTAGGAATACTGTTCAATAAATATAATGTACGTACAGATAATTATTAAGACCCTTATTCCAAGCGACACGCGCAAGTTCCTCACAGAAATTATCAGCACTTTTTGAGTATCATGTTTGTCCGAGGTCTTTGCCACCTTACCACTTACACACAACAAACGAAAATCGCCTGCACACACGATCAAAAAACGGGCGTCACCATCACACGGCACAAAAACGGGCGTCACTATAAGCAAAAGACGACGGAAGGTGTAAGCGATTTTAGTTATAAAGGTGGTAAGGCGGCGGTGACCTCGATTAAACTGTTTGTGAACGAGTGTCGTAATCCCTATGCCTATACCTAATAATCTTTTACCCACTAGCTACTTAGTTAGACTTAGAAAAAAATGCAGAATAGACAGTGAATCTTAAGTTAGAGCCAGGTAAAACATTTGATTTACAGAGTAAAATATGCATTAAATCAATCAATCAGCCTGTTGCAGTCCACTGCTGGACGTAGGCCTACCCAAGGCACGCCAAAATGCACGATGCTCTGCTTTTCTCATCCAGTCACTACCAGCTACCTTCTTTAGGTCATCGGTTCATTTGGCAGGGGGGTGTCCAACACTATGTTTGCAGAAATGTGGTCTCCATTCAAGAAAAGAACCCTCCATTCAAGAGAAGTTCTTGAATGCATTAAATAAATAACGAAAATTCTAAAACATACTGGTGTCATCATAGTTGTCCATGTGATCTGGATCGTCTGGTAGTGAGTTGCATATGTCTTCGACTTCCACTTTTATTTCCACTTCTGATTTGATTACATCGCCTTCGTCTGGAAACAGTTTCAAAGCATAAGCTGACCAGGAAATGTATAAATAATTCAATGACCACAAAGTAGATTTTTTTTCGTTATGATGGTGGTAAATCTTTGATAATTACGATATTATAGTGCCCAGATGTGTGCGCAATAGACAAGTGCACTCTCTGTTCCTTTACTGACCAATGAGAGATCAGTCTTTGGCCGTCAGTCTCTTTTCATCAATAAACTAGAGATGTACCGACTAGTCGCCGACTAGTCGGTAAAGCCGACTAGTCGGCCATTTTTGTAGTCGGCGACTAGTCGGCGATTAGTCGGCTAAATCCGCCGACTAGTCGGCCAACTTCTGACTCATGTTAATATGCTTAAGAAATTGAGTGATTGAAATGAAATTGTATCTTTACTCTTGTTATTATAAGAATAACAGTTTCAGTTTACAATACAATTTAATAATTGGTAGAAAATTTAAATAGGAACTCTTCCTTTAGTCTTTTATAAAATAACAAAATATAGGTTAAAGCAAATAATCCTTGGTAATAAGAAGGTTCAATTATAACATAAAAAATAGGAACTCTTCCTTTGACATCCCAAAGTTATTAAATCTCGAAATTAATAAAGATTAATAAGAACCTAGTTGAAGCATCAGTTGTGAATGTTTGCTCGTAGTATTTGCCTTTTTCCCCTGACCACCACGAGAAATAACTGCTTGACACTGATTGCACTTCACTTTACTGCTATCTTCTCCCTCCAACTCGTCAAAAAAAACCGAATGCGTGTTTTTTTTTTCGACATGACGCAAACAATCTTATTTAGTTAATTTCACTATTAATTCAATTATTTGCATTGTGTTAGCTTAGTAATTTTTTTTTTCATTTTAATGTAATTGAACGTTATATATTCTTTATTTCATTAAACACCAATAAAACACACAGTGTGAGGAGAACCCACTTACTTATTTGCTTATGATTGTCGATGTATAAAATTTGAAAATTAAAATGTAGATTCGTTATTGGCTGTAAGTTTAGTTACACGGTAATATATATAATCCTACTACTATTATAAAGGCGAAAGTTTGTAAGTATGGATGTATGGATGTATGGATGTATGGATGTTTGTTACTCTTTCACGTAAAAACTACTGAATGGATTTGAATGAAACTTTACCACAATATAGCTTATACATCAGAATAACATATAGGCTACAATTTTTGAGGTTTCTAATGTGAGGTCGTATAAAAACACATTTTTTGCGCTACTAGACGGGACGAACCTGAAGTCCACGCGAACGAAGTCGCGGGCAAAAGCTAGTAACAAATAAATAACTAGAGCTGTGAATCTTGTAATATAAAAAAAAATATAATAATAATAATATAACTCTTTATTGTACAACACAAAGTAAATATCGTCGTCACCCGGATTTTACCGAAAGTAATGATCGGCCTGGCCGACTAGTCGGCCATTTTACTGCCGACTAGTCGGCTAGTCGGCTAGTCGGCCAAAGTCATAGTCGGCACATCTCTACAATAAACTCATCTGTACGCAAAAACGGCCGTTACTTATAACATAAGATGGCTGGATGCAAGCGATTTTGGAACTTAAAGTGGTAAGGCGCCAAAGACCTCGACAGTACAGTTACCCACCGTGTACTTGCGCCTGTAGCAGCTTCTCCTCACATTGCAGCACCTGCCGACGGAAGGCACTCGCGTCCCGCAATCGAGACACACATGTGGCACAGATCAGACGCTCTGATGGCTCACCGTCTAGGTGTGACAACTGGAACGAAACAAAATACACAAATTTTAACATCAGATAATGATATCAACATTGCTGAAAATAGACCTCAACCACAGTTTCTTACAGAAACTAGTTACAGGCATACCATAAAACAATTTTAAAACAGCAAAAATAAAATATTGGTTTCAGAAATTTTACAATGAATCCCTCACAATGATGTTTATCAACAATGTTTTGTTGAGGCGGCCTGATTTAGCTGACAAGTAGCTGAAGTATGAAGATTCAAAGGGTGAATAAAAATGCAAGAAATTCTCATATTGAAGTGTACTACTTTAATGCTAAGGAATGTCTCGTATTTTGGTGTAGCCTACGGCAAAGGCCTCATCTAACTCTTTTATTGTTTTCTGTCTGCCGACACTCTTGTAGGGGCCAGGGACTGAGCCTGGGCATTCAGTGACACTGCGGAAACTGTCAAGCAAGTCACTAAACCACCAATCCAGACAGGTTAACAAGAGGTCTGGTGCCTACTAAATAAAATAAGAATATTTTTAAATATTGCAAGGAAACAATAAATAAACCATGGCAGTATGTGTAGATGCAATTAAAATAACAAACATTGAATTATAAACTTACTTACTATACAAATAATAGAGAAAAGGACAAAATATACGGTACAGAAAGGGGTTTTTTGAAAGTTTACAAGACATCCTACTGGAACTTTTGACTATGATAGGTAGGTACGTAAAAATGAAATTATAACTTCAACTTGCATATTAACAAGCTCGAAATACTTACGCAAAGTCCGAAAGAATCCAAAAACATATCGGCATACACCTCTTTTTCCCCACAAAAATTATATTCAACGTTCAGCAGTCTACAACGCTTCACGAGACCGCAGCACCTGCATAGCCCAGCGTCTATCACTGGGCCTTTTTTAGAAGCAGTCACTTCCATTACTTTTATTTTATTAAAGGAAATAAAATCAAGAAAATAATTTCGCGAAATCTTTGATCAACCAACATCAATAACATAGTTAAGGGATGTCCGGTTGTGACAAACAATATTTATGTCGATATAAAATTCAAGCATTTCCTAAAAACGAATTAATCTTTTCAATAATACAATATCAGCTAAATTATGTTTTCGTCAAATTTTGCTTATTGATCTGAAGCTTTCAAATAAGGTGATAGCACGCGATTTACTTTATTGGAGTTTGGTCAACTAACTAAGATCATCGACATGTCGACAGTATAATTAAATCGTCGAGGGTCGATGTCGAGATTGTATGGCCCCCTCACTACGAAATGGCTAATGTGACAGCTAGACTTTTTAAATGGAATGTTGAAGAAAGGGGACAAAGTACGACCACTCGGCGGAAGATGGCACTAATTCGTGATTTGTGTTTCTTTTGGTAACAGCGCCATCTAGTAGATGACACTGTTTTACTAGTTACAACTACTCTACGATAGATGGCGTAAAACGAAGACAACCAGTTTATAACTTTCGGATAAAGCGCTAATTAACCAAGAACTACTCGGCAATTCATGGCTGTACTTCGTTACCAGGGTTCTATTTCAGTCATATATTAGCGTTATTATTAAGTGGGCGATAGCTATGGTTTCCCTATGGTTTTAAATTAGCAGTAAATGATTTTACATCAGTATGAGGTATTTCATTTATTAATTTACTAATTGAATAATTTGTTTTTAACTATCAAAGTAACAGGCAACAGGATTAGAAGTCTCGATATTATTATATCTGCGCACACAAATTCCTGTAGGGCAAGGAATGTAAAACATGTTTCCTCGTTACTTTTAAGTAAAAGTTAAAAATATTGAGAAAGAACCATCACAGTATGTAATCTCTATCTTCAAGTCTCCTGCGAGCTATGTGATTGTATGTGCAGTTTCAAGTAGTGCAAACGCGGATAACTTTTCCCGCACATATCACAACAGAAACTCCTTTCGTTCCTGTGCATCGACATCACATGTTCGTTCAACCGCGACGGTTGAGCGAAACCTCGATCGCAAATCCCACATCTGTGCTTAAAAATCTTCAAATGAACCGTCCTATTATGATCCCTCAAGTTTTTAATATTAGTATAAACCTTTCCACAGCTATCACACGGATACATCTTAGATTCTCCATGCACATCCAACATGTGCCTATACCGTTCTTTACACGAAAAGAGAACTTCATCACATTTACTGCACTGAAAAGCCGCTTCCTTCTTATGTACACTAGAAACGTGTATGCACATGCTGTGTTTATTTTTGAACAGTTTCCCGCATTCATGACACGAGTATTTGTCCTGTGATTTGTGTGAATTCTTCGTATGCACATCTAGAGTTCGTCTATCGAAATAGTGAGCGCCACACATATCGCATACAAACGAACCGAAATGCTCTGCCATGTGCCTCTTTAGTGCATGGAAGAAAACGAAAGATTTATCGCATTCAGTGCATGTTATCATTCCATTTTTCAGTCGAAACGTCAACAACTTCTCCTTGATATCGTTAATCTTTTTGCCGTGCTCTTTTATATGTGACTTAAACGTTTCTATATCTGCAATTTTCGCGTCACATAATCTGCAGTCAATTCTTTCTATATCTATGTGTGTGGGCTTTTTATTGCTGAATACATATCTGAATTGTTTCGGGTTATGTTTGGCGTTGTGATCCCTGAGTTTGGCGGGGTCAATGAACCTCGCTTTGCAGTATACACAGAAGTAAGTGCTGTAAGACGTCTGGAAGGGACACACGTACGAGTTCTCGACGATGGCGACCGTGTTCTCGAATGAGAGTGTTTCTTCGTCCACGAACTTGTCGTAGGCAGGCGGTCTGTACTGAGGTTTGGGTGGTTTTCCTGAAAACGTAAAACAGCGGGTTTTAATGAAAACGTACAACAGCGGGTTTTAATGAAAACGTACAATAGCGGGTTTTAATACTTTGATAAATACCTAAAACAGATATTATACGAGTAGGAGCAATAGAAAGAGAACACAATAATTAGGCTATTAAAGAGGTTACAAAATCATGAGAAATTATATAATACTATGCTTATTCTAAGCGGTTAAGTTATAGAGACAAGGGCGGAGGAGAGAATGAGATTTTGTAACATTACTAAGCTAGAAACCCAACGCCCGTTCAGGGGACAATTCTCATGCAGTTCGTATTTTTCGAAGAAAATAATGTTTTTGCTTTATTAGGTTCACGGTTTCTACGTGTTTCGATTCTTCCAAGCGGTGGTTTTTTTACATCTGAATATTACTTTGTTTATTCAGATTACTTGATTTATCAGCAAAACAGTGAAACTCATAATCAAATGAACACACGACAAAGTTAGATTGACGCGAGAATCGAGGCCTAGGGCCCCAATTCTTGCATTCCATGGAAGTCGTGTCTCTGATAGAGCAAACACAGTTTTTTATTAGAAATAGAAAATTATTTTGCTGAACTTTTTTCGAATGCTACTGCACGAGAATTGGGGCCGCGCACACCACAAATTATGGCGAATAAAAGAATCACTTACTAGCATGTTGTATTTTCCTAAGTTTCTCCTTCATCCTCTGTATCTTGAGCTGCAACTGTCGCCTCGCCAGCTCGTCTTTGGAGGGAGAAGTATTTTTCGAGCGCTCCAACTTAGCAGTCTCCTTTACTTTAGTTGAGTTGGATGGTCCGTTTTCTGCAAACATAAACACATTAGAACAACGTAAAATTTAAATCAATACTAAAGTAGAGTACCTCCTAGCCGATTTCGACTACGGTAGCCAGTCACAACGACTAACCGACTGCGCGGCACAAGTGTGTGCGCAAACACAGGTGCACTCTCTATTCCTTTCACTCTCATAACCCGATGGGACACGACAACGCGTCTATTACAACCGGTCGCTGTAAAAAACTTTGGGGAAGATCTTTGTTCAGATGTGGACGTCCGTTGACTGATAATGATGAGATGTGATGATGAACCTGGCCGGGCTGTTCACAAGCCGCGCATTGCCAATGCTGCTGTGCGGGATTGCGGATTTGAAGAAATCAACTATCCACCCTACAGCCCGGACCTAGCCTTTAGTGAGTAACTATCTGTTCCAAAATCTCAAAAAAGAACTTCGAGGCAAGCATTGTTCCGTAGATGAAGAGTTAAAGGCAGCAATTAAGGAAAAAATAAGTAAATATGGAACTTAACATGGATGTTTCAATATCTATGGGCTTTTCTTTCTTCCTATGGGCGTAAGTAAGAGTCGTAAGTTATGATGATTTCAATGTCATCTTCTTACCATTTGCCTGCACATCATTGGCACTATCCGCATTGTCACAGCAGTCCATGTGGTCTTCGTCATTCTCCTCTTTAACGATGACCTCTGTTTTTAAAACCATTGGTGAGCCACATGTCTCTGAAAGAATAATAAAATCTCGTGTGACATTCAAAAACTTATGTAAACATCAACTTATCAGCACAGCACATTAAACTAATCTTATTATCACTATATTTATAATTTAGCCTCCGACGCTAAAAGAGAGGAAGTGTTCTAAGTTAAACGTGTCTGTCTGTCTGTGGTCGCCGTATCGTAGCTCCCAAGCAAACGGATGAAACGATTTTCGTTTAGTTTCTTTTTGTGTCATAGAATAGATAATTTTCATCCCGCGTGTAGTGTTTAATGACATGGGTCATGAAAATCTGTTCAGCCGTATTTTTTATTTGCAACAGGGCTTTTTTTTAAATTAAAATTAAATGAAATAATTATTTGTATTTTTGGTCTATTATATCACGTATTTAATAAAATTACAAATTGAAATATCATGGAGTGGTACAATTTAGGCGATAATATACTATTGTTAAATGACAAATGGCTAAATGTAATTACGAAAAGTAATTAAGAAGAAGAGAACACGACAATCCACGAGACACGAGAGACGACAATCCAGGACAGAATTGCCTGGCGCAAATTAATTAGGAGAGCCGACCCCACCTAAAGTGGGAAAAAGGCAAAGAAAAAAAGAAGAATTAAGAAGAAGAGAAGAGAAGAGAAGAAAATTTAGAAGTTATTTCAATTTATTTTACTTATTAATAAAATACGTTATAATGCATGTTACTGCACTAAAATTGGTAAAGAAATGGTGAATATCTGTGCAACTTTTTTTTGTCACTGTGAGCACACAGCAAATAACATTAAGTTTAGCACTTTCCCAATGGTTGAATAGTAAATAATGCATAGGTTGCCTTGGCTCCCCGTCCCCGTTACCATTTACACAACAGAATTATAACTAGTACAACTTAAACATGTTACTACTGACTGTGCCACAAAAAACGTTTACCACAAGTTTATTTATTAATTTATTTATTTATACTTTATTGCACAACCAAAAACTGTACAAAAGGTGGACTTTACGCCATATGGCATTCTCTACCAGTCATACCTTTGGTTCTAGAGATAAGCTTATATTGAATGTTTTACCTTCATCATGGACATGAATCCTACTTTGCAGCAGTTTCTCCTCGCACAGTAGCACCTGCCGGCGAAAGGAGCTCGCTTCGCGCAGTCGGCTAACGCACGTCGCGCATATGAGCCGGTCTGATGGTTCTCCTTCTAGATGGGACAGCTGATATGGTAAAAAACATTTAGTACAATTCACTAAAAGTCACACTCAGTCATGGATAATATGCTTTAGGCATATCTTTTATTTAAGCTTAAATATTTTAACAGCTTTTGGAGTATGTACATCATCATAATAAAATTTTCTTGTCGGTGGAGTTCTTTTCCATATAAATTAGGGAAGATTGTGCAGTGGCAGGTACATTTTTAACAAAATATTTGCAGAATACAACTGACCTAAATCATATTTACTGTATTTCTAACTTTAACTCTATATAATTGATATTTAAATTAATGTGACAGGCATTAAAGGTATCTAATTAAATCTATTATTGTTAATTTAAACGACAAAGTAATAGTACAAAAACTATAAAGTTATTGCACCGATTGCACGTGTCAGTGTATGAATCTAACACAAACTTCACTTACCACCATGCCAAAACACTCGACGAATAAATCAGAGTAGATTTCTTTCTGATTCTGATAATCATACTCCACATTCAAAATGCGACACTTTTTACTAGCGCCACAACACCGGCATGTTCCAGGATCGTATACAGGTCCTCTTTTGTTGTTAATTAAACTCATCTCCAGTTTTAGAGGTTTCTTTTTATATATCACAAAATCATTAGACGAACCCAATACACGCGGAAAACAAATCGACCGACAGCGACACAGAGAGAGATCAAACGTACGACATTACAGCTGATTGCAGTTTTTTTGACAGTAGTAGTTGAATTTATCTTAGAGCCCATTTATTCGGGAAAGGCAATGGAACAGAGCCATACAGCCGAGTGTTTGACTGCTACTTTAGAAATGCGTTTAGTTCTATCACTAACAAATTCTGTTTGCTACTAGGCACTAGCAGCGCAATCTGGATTACAACACACAAACAACAAGAAAACTTTAACGCCATCTAATTCTAGTGACAAAAAGACGACTACTCGCCGATAGATGGCGTTGACTAGTGTTCAACGTACGACATTACCGCCATCTAGTTTGCGACACTAATTTACTATTTCAACTACTCGCCAATAGATGACGTTAAAACTTTAAAGGTAGCAGCGCCATCTAGATAACGACACCGAGTTGTCGATTACGACTACTTGACGAAAGATGGCGTTAACACCTTTACTATATTGAGTTTTCGATTATGACTACCTGCCGATAGATGGCGATAACACCTTTAAGGTAGCAGCGCCACCTAGATAACGACACTGACTTTATGATTGCGACTACTCGCTGATAGATGGCGCTAACACTTTAAAGATAGCAGCGCCATCTAGTTATCAAAACTGACTTTATGATTGTGACTACTCGCTAATAGATGGCGCTTATGGAAGCTGCGCCATCTAGTTATGTTTACTGTCGAACAAAGTACAACTACTCGGCGATAGATGGCGCGAACTCACCCCTAAACCACATAACTTTTACTTTGTAACTTAGTCGTGCGTGCTGTCACTGCACTGTCATCTGTCACTTGATTTGTTTGTTTGTGGTTCTATCCTCTTTGGTTTGTTTGATGGCGCACGCACACAACTAATTTTAGTTTTTTGGTTTGTTGAGGTTTTTATGGAAAAAATGTGATAATTTAAAAAAAACAGTAAATATATTAAACAGAAAAATGACGGCGACAAAGCCCAAGGGGCCGATCTTCGACCCCGGGCTTTGCAGGTGCTGTGGAACCATGAAAAGATGTCGTGTTTTGAACGTCGAATATATGAATTCTGATCAAATAGAAGTGTACTCTGATATGATTATGGACTGCTTTGGATTGCTGGTGAGAATATATATTTTCAGCTTTATACCTACTCCCCCATTAAATCTATAATTTTACTGAATTTCATTCACAAGTTAGGGATAAATCCAAGTCCTGTGAGCATAGAGCTTCTAGCAGATATTTTTCATTAAACGCTATTTACTTGTGGTTCATGTAAGTTTTCTCGCCATTCATGACGATACATGAACATGCACGATAATTCCCTCTTACTTTTCTTTGTAAATGTTTATGTGTGCTTGTAAGAGTTTCTTCAAATGCAGTTTTATGTCTTGTGTTATAATATTGTTCATAATTGTATGAATTAACTAATTAGATGTTTTGTGTATTGACACAAAACATCTAATTAGTCCAAATGTTTCGTTCCCAGCTCTCTCACCTAGATGGCAAGCCATCGGAGAGGCTGATATGCGCCACCTGTGTCTTGAGGCTGCGTGAAGCGCTCGCCTTCAGGAAGCAAGCACTACGCTGTGAGGAGGCCTTTCTCCAGATGAAGATGCTGGACTGTGATAATGAAGGTAATTATGAATAAATATTTGCTTTCCTGCAAAGTATTAATCTGTGTGGCAAAATCTGGAACTACCTGTGAATGTAATTGTTTTCAATCAAATCATATAATGAAATTAGAGATGGGCCGAGTACTCAGTTAATACTCGGTACTCAGCGTACTCGGCAGGTTTTTTGATACTCGTACTCGGCCGAGTAACTCGGTTTTAATGCCGAGTATACTCGGTTTAAATAAAGCAATATATTTAGGTAGATATCATCTAAACGACTGGGGAAATCTTTCACAACCTCAATTATGATAATGAATGAGTAGAGACAAAATGAGGAAAACGTTAATAATAATAATAATTATATATGAAATTTTATAAAGTTAGATTGTGTTGTGGTGATGCAAAGCTCTCTGCACGTTCTAGTAACAGACAATTCCTGTTTTCTTCGTAGACTTTACCAGCCTCCGAAAATAATCAGTCGCTGTGAATGGTGCTTGCAAATGCTCATAGAAACACTCTTTCTAAGCGTGCCAGTTCTGAATACCTTGTTCGGGGCCCTGCCCACCACTCGAAAGGACTCTTGTCTTTTGCTAGCAAATTTTCTTTGAAACAGCGACCTTATTTTCAATTTAGTAAATAAAATATAAATCCGTCATTGGTCTTATTTTATGTTATCATCATGTTGTGGATTTTGTAATATAAAAAAAAAGTTATTGGGCTTTTAGGATCATCGCGCTCTAGTGGCTTGATGAAAGCTTATTCTGCGCGAACCTGGAGGTCTACTACGAAAAACGAAATTCGTCAACACGATTATCGTTTTTCGGATCCGAAATATTTTTAGTGTGGAATCCTCACTACGAAATGCTTCGGATCCGCAAAACGATTATCGTTTTGACGGATTTCGTTTTTCGTAGTAGGCCATCTAGTTTGTACTTGTTTACACACCAGAAACAGAAATTTGATTGAACCGAGTTACTCGGCCGAGTACTCGGTTGGAAAAAAAATGAACCGAGTAATACTCGGTACTCGGTACTCGGCAAAAGTGCTACTCGGCGCATCTCTAAATGAAATAATCAATATAAATAATATGATATGTGTAGTAGGAAATATTCTTGTAACATCTGTTTTGCCATCTTAAGTAATGTTCTGTAGGTTTTTAATAGATGTTTATAGTCTATGTTTATTCAGAACTAATCTTAACATTCCAAAAACTACTTACTACTAGTCAATAATGTAATGAATTCATTATTTATTTATTAGTTTTGTGCTTAACTTATTTCTATAAAAGTTTACTGCACACACAAGTCTTATGTACATACACCGGTCAATGCTAATGCTAAAAGCATTATCTGTTAAACTTTTGGGCTGTGCAAAAAGAGTGCAATGGGTTCTGCTGAATTGCTTATGTTATTACTAAGTGGTTTTTATTGAAGACTCAACTACTTCATTCATATGATAGTTTTAGAGACCTATGCTGTTGATGTATTCTGTTTCACATCATTTCATTCATGTGTAGGTGGAGCCCTGGTAGCCCAAATGGCGGAGGCGACAGTGGAGGGCGCCCCCGGCTCTCTGCAGGTCAAGGACGAGCCACTCGATGACGATGATGGTGGAGATATGCTCGCTGACGCTCAGGACAGTAAGTGCTGTAGTTCAATGTAGCCCACGTAGTTTAAATATACATGCTCACTGAAGGGTTGAAAAGTGAGTATTGTAGCTTGGTGTAGCCCACATAACCCAGGCATATACATGGTTAATAGAGAATCTCAAAACTATAATGTAATACCTACTTGTTGTAAAAGATTAAAATATTATTAATTTCATAACCCAAATGGCGGAGGAGACTGTAGTTGGTGCTCCGGATTCGATGCCATTAAGTATAGTTTGAAATCTTTACTGATAAAGTTTTTTTATTTGTGTAAAAAGAAACCTTATAAGTATGAACAAGCTCCTAAATTCTCAGAAGACGTGTCTTATTTTATTTGTTACATAGTTTTTAATAATCCTTGGTTTTCAACAAGTCAAATATTTTTGACGACTTCTGTGTGCCGTATGCTGGAGGACCTATTCTCATAATTACAAAAACAGTTCAATTATATAAGTAGAATAGATTTTCGTTCAGCATCAGTCATTATTATATCACTTTTAATTCGTGATTTCGCGGACGGTTACCGGACACCAAGTTGCGCTACACTACGTCGGCAAAATAGTGTCATTTATTTTAATGTTGTTATTGTATGTATGTTAGTCTTTAAGGTATTTATTGTATGGGCCTTAGTTGCCTGAAATGAATGATTAAATTAAATTAAAAAATTAATTAGTCTTCAAAACGAACTCTTCCGCAGGTGACAATGAAGTGAAGATAGAAGCGGACGACTCTAACGACGACGACATGCCTCTCGCGCGTCGGGTCCGCAAGCTGAAGCGAGCCAAGGTCGAGGTCACCGAGGTCGCGACCTCGGAGCAAAAGGTCAAAATCACAGGTGAGATGTGAACATAATAATCTATACTAATAACATTATAACGCTGAAAATTTGTGTTTGTTTGAACGCGCTAATCTCAGGAACTCCTGGACCGTTTAAAAAAATGTTTTTATGTTGGATAGCTTATTTATCGGGGAAAGCTTTAGGCTATAAAACATCACGCTGCGGTGGGAGGGGAGGGAGCAAACTAGTGTCTTATGTCTGATAAGTGGTGTGACAAAAACGAAACCAACTTAGGCACCGAGATTCGGAGATACAATTGTAAATCAATTGTATTCGTGTCGTTTTGGCTTGTCGGATTAAATAAGTTATTGCATTATTAAATTTTCCAAGAGTTAAACAATATTATTTTCTTTGTTTAAAATAGTTGGAAGCAAGAAGTTAGCAGCTGAGAAATATAAATCAATGACAACAGCAGACCAAAAGAAATTAAGTATGTAATAAATCTCATTTTTTTGTAAGATGCATTTATTTACTCAACAAAACATGTGCAGTCATGTACATAACAGGTTGCTTGGTTTTTGTATCAAAAATGTCTTGCCGATAGCCGGCATGTAAATATTAAATTGTCAATAAATACACATTACAATTCAAATACAAATCTTTCAATTATAATATTCTAAGTTCACCTACAATAGTTTAAAATGCTATTATTTATTCCGCAGGTCTCCAAACATCGCCTAAAACCAAGTCTAGTCAGTTGAAAACAAATAATAGAGCCGAGTCTCAAACACAACTCGCGGTACCTACCATGAGAAATAGTAAGTACACACATCAACACTGTCTAGAGATATTTTAGATTTACTCGATTAAATCAAAATTTATTAAAAATAACATACTTGACTTAATCTGGAGTCAAGAGCAAACCCATACGAGTACTTCATACAAAATATCCCTAGACTATGTTGAGTAGTAGGTATATTTTAAAGTGTATATTATAAAAATAATAGTATAATTTTTTTATTTTATTTTTAGGAATGCCTTTGGAATTGATTTGATCCTATATTTATTTCTTTCTATTTAATTAAAACAATAACTAAATTAATAAAACTAAACTACTTACATATACATATACAAATTAATTATTAATTATTTATTAATTTCTATTTAATTTATTATTCTTAGTGCATATAAAAAATATATTATTAAAATGTCCATAACTATAAATATTTTCCATTCCATTTCAGGACTGGGACCCAAAAATCCGGTAAGGGTTGTCACAGCGCCCACGGCCACGCAGTTGCTGCAGAGTGAAAGTAAGGACGCTCGATAACTAATATGATGTTAGGCTTAACTATTTTTTTTACCGTAGGACGTCCACCGCTGAACATAGGCCTCCCCTGAGGCTTTCAATAGCGAACAGTGTCAAGCGGTCTGCACCGAGTAATAAATAAAATAAATAATAAATAAATATGCGCCAGACAACACACCAATTGTCTTGGTTTTCGAACTAAGGATTTTTTTTCTTTTGCTACGAATACCAGACAACGATTATGACGGAGGCGTCTCCCATAAATACTTAATTACATAGAAAGATCCATGACTCAGGTACAAATGTTCATGCTCATCACACAAACATTTGCCCCTTGCGGTTTTCGAACCCGCGACTGCTGGCATAGTAGTCAGGAGCGCCACTACACCAAACGCGTCGTCAAATCACTACAATTTTTACAAAGCGTCTGTCCATGTTGTCTTATCGGTGGACGTCCAACGCTGCGCTTTTAATCAAAGGGTCTCCAATCTTGAACTTTTCTGTCCCATCACAGAAATAAAATATTAAAAGTGCGAGTCTGTTCAAAATTTTTTTTCTTGTCTATTTCGGCTAAGCTGATTTTGATAAAAGTGAGAGTAAAAGTATAATAATTATTATAGTATTTTTGTCAGTAAAATAAAATCACGTCCCGATTTTTTCAGTTCCATTTAAAAATCTTTTACTTTCTTTTCCAGAACTGCCAATGTCAAAAGTACAAGAGATGATGCGAGAGCGAGACCCCACGTACATGATAGAGACGAACGCACTCACTATCATCGAATACTCCTACGTCTGCCCTTTCAAATGTCGCCACAACCATTTACTATGTCACTATTGCGGGCAATCATACTCCGATCCGATATTACTAAGACAACACACAGAATCCCAACACACACCAAAAAAATTCAAAATAACAGAACACAGGAACATGATAAAGGTTGATCTGACGAGAATAGACTGCCGTCTATGCCCCGCTACCATAGCCAATCTAGATGACTTCAAGAAACACATATCTACGGTTCACAATAAGAAGTATTACTACGATTTCAAAGACCTGATTCTGCCGTTCAAACTGAACAAAGACGAGATGAAGTGTGCGGTCTGTGATGTGATGTTTCCGTATTTTCACGCTTTGAATAAGCATATGAATGTGCATTTTAGTAACTATGTGTGCGAGACGTGCGGGCTCGGGTTTGTGGACAAGGGCAGGTTCGTGATGCATCAACAGCGGCATGAGGAGGGGGACTTTCCCTGTGAGACCTGCGGGAAGGTCTTCAAAGCGCAGTATAATAGGTGAGTTATCTATACTAATATTATAAAGCTGAAGAGTTTGTTTGTTTGTTTGAACGCGCTAATCTCCGAAACTACTGGTTCGAATTGAATAATTCTTTTTGTGTTGGATAGTCCAGTTATCGAGGAAGGCTATAGGCTATATAACATCACGCTACGACCAATAGGAGCAAAGATATAGGGGTAAATGTGTAAAAAACGAGAGAAAGAAGTCACTATTCCACGCGGGCGAAGTCGCGGGCAAAAGCTAGTTATTAATAGTCATAATTTATAATAATGTTTACCTTTAATTCTAATTCGTCGTTGCATTGGATTTTTTTTAGACGAGAATTACGCAGTTTGGCAGTTTCGCGGTTTTAAAAATATATATGTCATATTGTTAAAACCGCGTGGTTACAATCTATCTGTTTTAAAGTCGTTAAATTGTAATAGGGTAAAACCAAGATAGATGCCCCACTTTTTGAAATATCCCTCTCATTTTAAAAATATAAATTTCATATCAATAATTGTTATGAATTAAGTTAGTATAATTCTTCATGTTTAACTGTGATATGTATTTTTGGATCTACAAATCACAGATTTTGCAAATTTTAGCTTTTTGTGGTCCTCCTTTTTTGGGGATAGATGGATACCTACCTCCTTATGGATAGTTGCCCTACCGTAAAAATACTAAGAAGGATAGATGCCTTTGGCGCATGACGTACTGTAATAAACGAAAAACTCAACCAAACTTTTATCAGGTTTTGAGAACAAGAGGAGGTGTTTTAGCAGTAGAAGGCTATTCCTAAAACAGAAATACTTTCCAAAAAATATGGTTCTAATAATAGGCAGTATTTTGCAGTTTTTAAAGTCTTTTGGTTGCTATCATTAGCATATAATTCTACATAATTTGAGATCAAATAAAATAACCCTAAAAAATTATCCCCATGGTATTTCCGTCCATTTCGTCGAAAGCTTTGTTCTGTAGTACATACCTATGTTGATTTATTCTGATTCTGCATTCTGCATTCGGCAATTCATAATTATTCGACTACGGCCAAGGAAATACCCTAACCCTCCCTGGTTATGATTTTGACTTGCAGTCGATTTCAAAGGATACTTTAACTTATTTCAGAGATCTGCACAGCGACCGCGTTCACCTAAAACGTGGCCGCGTTTATTGTCCCAAGTGCGACGTCAGACTCATGTCCTACCACCAGAAACTCAAGCATCTTGTAGAGGTAAGCTCAAGCGTGTTGTAGAGGTAAGCTCAAGCGTCTTGTAGAAGTAAGCTCAAGCGTCTTGTAGAGGTAAGCTCAAGCGTGTTGTAGAGGTAAGCTCAAGCGTCTTGTAGAGGTAAGCTCAAGCGTCTTGTAGAGGTAAGCTCAAACGTCTTGTAGAGGTAAGCTCAAGCGTGTTGTAGAGGTAAGCTCAGGCGTCTTGTAGAGGTAAGCTCAAGCGTCTTGTAGAGGTAAGCTTAAGCGTCTTGTAGAGGTAAGCTCAAGCGTCTTGTAGAGGTAAGCTCAAGCGTCTTGTAGAGGTAAACTTAGAGGTAAGCTCAAGCGTCTTGTAGAGGTAAGCTCAAGCGTCTTGTAGAGGTAAGCTCAAGCGTCTTGTAGAGGTAAGCTCAAGCGTCTTGTAGAGGTAAGCTCAAGCGTCTTGTAGAGGTAAGCTCAAGCGTCTTGTAGAGGTAAACTTAGAGGTAAGCTCAAGCGTCTTGTAGAGGTAAGCTCAAGCGTCTTGTAGAGGTAAGCTCAAGCGTGTTGTAGAGGTAAGCTCAAGCGTCTTGTAGAAGTAAGCTCAAGCGTCTTGTAGAGGTAAGCTCAAGCGTCTTGTAGAGGTAAGCTCAAACGTCTTGTAGAGGTAAGCTCAAGCGTGTTGTAGAGGTAAGCTCAGGCGTCTTGTAGAGGTAAGCTCAAGCGTCTTGTAGAGGTAAGCTCAAGCGTCTTGTAGAGGTAAGCTCAAGCGTCTTGTAGAGGTAAACTTAGAGGTAAGCTCAAGCGTCTTGTAGAGGTAAGCTCAAGCGTCTTGTAGAGGTAAGCTCAAGCGTCTTGTAGAGGTAAGCTCAAGCGTCTTGTAGAGGTAAGCTCAGGCGTCTTGTAGAGGTAAGCTCAAGCGTGTTGTAGAGGTAAGCTCAAGCGTCTTGTAGAGGTAAGCTCAAGCGTCTTGTAGAGGTAAGCTCAAGCGTCTTGTAGAGGTAAGCTCAAGCGTCTTGTAGAGGTAAACTTAGAGGTAAGCTCAAGCGTCTTGTAGAGGTAAGCTCAAGCGTCTTGTAGAGGTAAGCTCAAGCGTCTTGTAGAGGTAAGCTCAAGCGTCTTGTAGAGGTAAGCTCAAGCGTCTTGTAGAGGTAAACTTAAGCATCATGTTGAAGTATCTCGTTGCATAGATATAAAATCGTACTTCTCGTAATATTATAAATGTCTACATTTTGTGAGGATGGATGTATCGATATTTGTTATCCTAACCAATCTACTGAATGGATTTTGAAGAAACTTTACAATATTAAAGTTCGTACACTGGAATAATACACAAGCTATAATTCATAAATATTACGCGGTCGAGGCCGCAGGGAGTTGTTCGTAAATATAAAATGTTTGCACACGCAGCCTATGGAGGGCGTTTATATGCAATTATAACAAAACCCCAACCGCTGCTTCGGGACAATAGTAATCTAGTGCTGTTATGAGAAGTAAAAGTAAAGTAAAGTTAGCCTGTAAATGTCACTGGGCCATCATATCATTATCGTCATGTGTCATAAGAATATTAAAGATATAGATTGTCTTTAGCACGTGAACATTCAATTTTATTTAAGAAACAATTTATTTATATCATTTATTATCTTCCATTTCAGGTGCACGGTGAAGAGCCGCTATCGTTCCAATGCAACATGTGCGAGAAAGTGTTCGAGACACGGCGCACGCTCACCATACACCGGCGGAAGGACCATCTCAAGGACTACCGGTCAGTCGAGCTTATATTAAGTTCAGTGAACGAAATTAATGTGATCTTATAAAAACTCACTAAAGTCCGTTTAGTAATTCCAATATTGTAAACAATCTTTTATACCATAGTTTATTTTTGTTTTTATAGTGTTTTGTCACCATACAAACTTAATAATATAAATTGCACTTGTAAAAAGACAACTGTGAACCTGTGACATACGAGGAATTCCTCGTATAATTTATATATAATCTTTTATACCATTTAAAATAATATCAATTGGTCCAGACTATCGCGTCTGAAAAAGACAATAAAAAATGTCAGAAAAATACATTTTGTAAAGTAACTAATTTGTGATATTCTGAGAAAACTCTTTTCTCTCTTACCTATTTCCCTCTGTACACATGTTTAAGTCAATAAATATATCTTATCTTATCTTAAGCCACCACACTATCTTCCATAATTTAGAGTTATTTAAGAAAAAAAAACTCCACCGACAAGAGCCTAGTTCTTTAATTTGATGATGACAATGTCATAAAAATTAACACTAATACAATATCGGGGTCGGGTAGGGTCTGTACACGGGCGGTCTGTGGATCCGGTATGAAAAACAAAAATTGGTTGTTTGTAAAGTAGGTTTACGATCGAGATGTTTACGTGATAACTAGAGTGAGAGAGACGGAAGATCGGTCCACTCGCTCGAACGCTATGCCAGCCTCCGCTCGTGAGGATTCCGCGTGACAAGTTTCACGGAATGACTGGCAGCGCTCGAGATGAGACGGGAGATCGGTCCGTCTCTCTCTCGTTGTACCTGCGATCGCGCTCGTGAGGTTTTGGTGTGACACAAGTTTCTGAACATGTCACCCGACTAAAACGATTTTAAAGACGTTATCGCGTCAAAATCGCTGAACACCCTGCGAGTACAGTACAATAACGTTTTCAGGATGATGTTGGCACTTCCCCGCTTCTGCAGTGCATCTGGCATGTTTGCGCAGACACGAACTGACGGCTTTAATGCTTTAATTCGGAAAAAAATAGCATCGCTGATGGGAAGAATACGGAGGAGTGACAACAGCATCCTGAGAAAGGTGGCAGATGACCCGCATGCGCCTATTGTGAGGCATTTCGTGCGATTGATGAATCATACAGTGGACGATAATTTTCCTAGGTTCCAACCGCACGGAGTGCCTCTTAGGTACATGATAAATTAATAAAATCGGTTACACGAGTCATGGTCCCGGGGTGACTCGTGTAACCGAGTCGAAACGTCGGGAAGGTAAATACGATGTTTACCTTATAAATAAGTGTCGTTGCATTGAATCCCGTGTATTAATTATTTTAGTACAAATAGCAACAAAGTTTTAAATCATATGGTAAATTAATTATAGTATGTGTTTGTAAGTGCTAACACCTAGTTTTTTAAACATTAATTTATTGTAATTACTAACCCATGGTTTTTTGTTGTCCGAAATAATTGAATTTGAATTTGAATATCTCTTCTCTTTTCCAGTTACATATGCCAGTGCTGCGGCCAGAAGTTCTTCACCCGCTTCGCGCTCAACAACCACATGCCAGTGCACACCGGCGCTCGGGACTTCAAGTGCAAAGTCTGCGACAAGACCTACCCGCGGCTGAAAACCCTTAAAGATCACATACGGATACACACCAATGACAGGCGATATAGGTAAATAGGACATAAAAGTATTAACAATAGTTGGCATAATGTACCTCCTTGTGGTACACCACACAATCCACCGACGTACGCTATCGCAAAAATTAGTTAAAAATACGGAGTAAAATCATGGATCTAACTTAATGACAGGCGATATAGGTAAAATTATTATTTATTTGCAATAGTGGGCATAATGTACCTCCTTGTGTTATGCCACTCTTACCACCGACGTACGCTATCTAGAAAAAAATAAGTTATAAAATCAGAGTAAAATCAAGGATCTAAAACATCATGTAGTTATGTCAGGCTATCTCACTCAACGAAAAATAATGGGTCTATCATGCGTCCTTGTGGAACGCTACACGTTATTAAGTTATTATATGTACGTTGATTGACTATCTGAAGGACGCCTCGCATATACGCATACTTTCTGTAGTATTTTAACAATGATTTGTCTTAATGTTATTTGAACATCGAAACAATAAGCTGCCATTTGAAACAAATATGTAGGTATGTTTTTAAGCGTAAAACATACCTACATATTTGTTTCACTTGTCCAATAATCATCTATATTTGTTCTACAGATGCCACATATGCGGTCAAGCGTTCATACAAAACTGCAGTCTCAAGGGGCACATGAAAAGTCAGCACCCAGAGTATGGATAAACACTGTTTAAGTTTTATTTTATGTTATGCGTTTTATTTATTAAGAATTGAAGTATGTATGTAGTAACATTGTAAAAAATCACATATTCAGAGTGAAAACAATAACATCACATACATATTGGAAAATATTTAATATAAAATAAAATACAAAATGAGATTTTATCATCCATCATGCATAATAATAAATAATCATTAAATTATGTACCTGTGTGTAATACTTTTATTAATTAATTTTAATTTTAAAATCGTGTGTATATAGCTCTTTTGATTTGTATATTTTAATTCTGATATTACAAAAAAAATAAATGCCCGAAAATTAAAATATGGGAGGCAAAATATTAAGCAAAAGTCACTGATTGTATATAGATAAGTTGTAATAAAATATTGAAATGTAGAGAAAACCAGTTATTTGTCGATTGTTTTAAACAATACATTCAACAGTTTTTTACCCCCGACTACTGTAAAATTAAACAAAAAGCAAGTTGCTTGCTTAATACCGCATAATGCAGCCAACATAATAGAAGCTACTTCTTTCTATTCCCCAACAGATGGCGTTACCGCATTTAGTAACCATTTCTTTTCAGACTAGTAAAAAAGCAAGTTACTTGCTTAACAGTTAATTTGTAGCTTCTACTCCCCAACAGATGGCGTTATTAGCCAAACCTAAGCGTGTTCCTTCTATTTAAAATAGTAACCTTATTTTTAAAATTACAACTATCTATTGAGCTTATCTGTCTCTTTGTATGAAAACTTTACATGCAATTTTGCAATGTAGTAGTATTTTTAACTCAGAAAGAAGAAAGGAACACGGCAGTTGACATTTCTCGGTGGAGCAGTCAGTGAGGGAAGCAAGGCAGATTTGTGCATTTTTGTTAAAAATCTCAACAAAATGAGTGTAAATAATCAAAAAGGGCCCATTTTCGACCCTGGCTTGTGTCGATGTTGCGGCGCGCTTAAAAAATGCCGCTTGCTGAACGTGGAATACGACTGGCGAGGCCAAAAAGAGGTCTACTGCGATATGTTCGTTGATTGTTTTGGTTTGATGGTGAGTAGCGGAACACAATAATGCTCAAACCCACTAGTTCTGATAAAATCTTATCGTTCGAAGCCCAGGTATGCTTAATTAAAGAACTACTCAGATTTATCAATTCAAAAACCAGTATCAGCAACCAGCTGAAATAATGTTCTTATCGAATCTACTCAGACCTGTTCACGTAAATGCGGTTTTTGTATACTTTTACCTTTATTTTTACCTGTATCTTATTTATATGATCATCATCAAACTCATTCATAATGTGTAATCTCAAACTTCCAGTTATCAAACCTAGACGCAGGCCCACTAGAGCGCCTAATATGCGCTACCTGCGTATCTCGGCTACGAGAGGCCTGTGCGTTCCGGCTACAGGTGCTGAAATGTGAACAGACACTACTGCAGGCAATCCAAATGCATGGTGGTTCGTAAACATTGCCCTACCCTTTTACGATGGGTTCTTCAGGCTTTCATACTGTTGAATTACCTACTATCTTAATTTTTAGCTTATTTGAGAAACAGGCTAGTTAAAAAGTTCATTAATTCTAGTTCAAACTCTCACTTCTTACTACTTAGTTGTCTGTCTGGAAGCACTGTAAAGTAAGATATAATGAAATAATGAGGGCCTATATTTTACATGTTTTTCAAAACAATCATTTATGTTTTTATCGTAATTGGATAAAAAAATCATAAGATTTATTTTGCTACTTTGACAAATAAATTAAATTAATATTATAAAAGTTAATTGTAGACTTTAGCTTCAGCTTTAGCAAACTCAAATAGCTGTCTACTAATGATTGGTCTATCAATATCACTTGATTTACAAATTAGATACCTCTAATGGAATACTTCTAAACTTCCAGATGAGCCGCCAGTTGAAGAAGTTGTAGCTGGCGTTAAGAAAGAAAAGCCTCAATTAAAAGTGGAAGTCCAAGTCAACTCGGAGACTGTTCTCGATCACGATTACACATACTCTTATAACGATGAGCCACACCATGCAGATGATGGGTCCGATGATGGAGCTAATGGTAAGTAAAAGTGTGTGTAATAATCACATAACATGTTTATTTTATGAGCCTGTTATAAAATGATGAGGTAAAAAGGATTTTAAATAAGTTCATAATACCAATGTGCCACACCTTATACATGATAGATGACCTTTTATTTTAGAAATCTATAAGATATGTATCTATCTTTTTCTTGTATAAAGAAAAACGGAAAATTAAAGCAAGTACATTATGCTACAAAGTATAAGTCATATTTTTGCGAAAGAATTTATTCTCACAGAAATATGTATGATGCATACAATTGTTTTTTAAAACCAGTTCGTCATTATTTGCGCTCAGTGTTTTTTGCGACGTTGCCAGCTTACTAAACTTCATTCATAATACGCGCGGCATAGCGCACGCTACGTTGCCAACTTTATCACAACTGCGATTGGCCGCGCGTAGGACACACCGAGTGCAAGGTGATAATTGAATTATTTTGTATGAAACGAAATATTAATGCAAAAATGCAAATTTTAGAAAAATATTTTACCACAACCTCTATTATAAGTCTAATCCTATATGTATATCCTGTATATCCTTAAGTTTCCGGAAAACGAAAAGAACACGTAAAATATCATTGCTTGGAACTAAAACTCGTTTCATAGAGCGGTCCGCCGGTCAAGCGCGTGCTGTTGAACGACGCTGGTCAACGGCGCGTCTCAACGGCGTCGCTCTGAAACCAGTCTAACCCCCTAATTCATAATAACTCAAGCAGTCTAATAAACCTATTTTAGCTATTACACTGTTTTGTCACTTTCTGTTAAATGATAACAGCGCCAAGAAAGAATAAGACAAAACAGTGTAATAGTTAAAACAGGTTTATTAGACTGTTTGCAGTTTTATGATTATGAGGGTAAGTTTAAAATTCCGACTAATACAATTTTCAGACTCGCAAGACGACAACAAGCCACTCTCTACAATGGCATCGCCGAAGAAATCTGCGAAACTCAAAAAGAAAACAAAGAAGTTGAAAGCGGAGAAGAAGAAGAAGAATTTCCTGAGCCAGGAGGAGGAGGACCGCAGACGGATACTGGCCAGCATCGCACAGATTAACGAGCAATTGAAAAGGATGCATGAAGGTAAATTGATTAAATAAGTAAAGTTAGCCTGTAAAAGTAAACTTAAAATTATACACAAAAGATGAGTTTTTTTTTTATTGTCTGTAAGCAGTTGGTCCCGGCTAACATCGGTTGATATCAGTCGTTAAGCCTAGTCAGAGGTCCTATGGGTGGCTTGATAAAATCTGACAGTAAAGTTGGTCGCTTGCCTTGCAAACACCCCTCCGCCAATCCGCACTGAGCCCGCGTGGTGGAGTATGGCTCATACTACCTCATACTTGAGGTAAGGCCTTTGCCCAGCAGTGGGATGCTTACAGGCTAAACTTAACTATAGGTAATTTTACAACAGATCTAATAACCATAAATAGGAACCTGTATTTAAGCCTAACATGCACGCCGCGATAGCGTTTATCGAGTCGATAAAATAATTTTATTTCCTAAACAACATGTTTTCCCACATTTTTTTTCATTTGTCAGGCAATCCTGATTGCTTTTAAGAACAAATACATACATTAGAGTTAGTAAAAACATTTTAAAGTATAAAATGACGTTTGAAATTTATCGCTTGCCTCGATAAATATAGGCGCGCATCTTAGGCCCGCTGGGCGAAACGCAGTACGCCAATGATTTAATATTTAATGCTTATAATTGTTTTTTTTTTTCATTTACAGATGACATCCAACTCAAGCCGCCAAAGACAATCTTAGACACCGAGCACAAAAGTTTCGAGAACGCGGTCGCGATAGTTCAAAACTCGTACGTGTGTCCTTTCGACAATTCCTTCAGCGATTACTACTGCGTCTACTGCCGCGTTATGTACATCGACCCAGACCGGCTGAGGGAGCACACTCTAACGCACGAAACGACAGGATTTAGCGAATACGCCGCCACGAAGAAACATCTCATGATCGATATACAGAGAATCGACTGTCGATTATGCGAAGACAGAATCGACGACATCGATCTACTTAAAACGCACCTCACTAGCAAACATGACATAAACCTACACGGTGACGTTAGGAACGAGTTTTTAAAATTCAAATTAACGGTCAACAGTCTCACGTGTCTCGAGTGTAACGGAACGTTTAGTTTCTTTCACGCGTTGAAAAAGCATATGGCTGAACATTTCGGCAGTTGCGTTTGCGATGTGTGCGGAGCTCATTATTTTGACGAACGAATGCTGAGTCTGCATATGAAGTACCATCAGAAAAGTGACGTGGAGTTCGCGTGCGAGGAGTGCGGGAAGACGTTCAAGTCGAAGCACAGCCGGGACCACCACGTCGCGAGGATCCACAGGAAGGAAGCGGCGTATTACTGCAGCAAATGCGAGGAAGTGTTTTTTTCCTACTCTCTGAGGTACTGTACAATTGTTTATTTTATAGTTGTATTATAATTTTCTTTATTTTATTACTAGCGGTCCAAGCGAACTTCGTTTCGCCCCCAGCCCCGTCCCGCCCCGGCCCCGTAATGATTAAGTATTCATTACACATATCGAGTTTTCATTGTTTTTAAGATGTATTCTGCTATTCGGGAAGGAAACAAATCCAACAAATCAAAAACCATGGCAATCGGTCCAGCCGTTCTCGAGTTATAAGTGTTGTAACAAACACGACTTTCTTTTATATATATAGATTTGCGGATTTTTTCTCAAGCCAGGTAAAAAGCAGTTTTTTTTTTGCCTTGGTAAACGATTTTTTTTTCTATTATTTTATTTATTATACAAACAGCGTTTTACAGATAAGTGTACAGTAGTCCCACAAAACTATTTACATAGTTTGTCTGTGGGATCACGGGTCTCAACATTCCAAATTAAAACTTAAATACTAAATTCAGTTTGCTAAAAATACTTTTTAAGTTTTCTTTTAAAATCATTTGTATCTTGTTCCCGGCGTATATATCATTTTAAAACGTCTGGGTATTTTGTTGAAAAAAAAAAAGTTTTAAACACTGATGATGACACATCTGATGTATGGACGACAGCACGTCAAGCTAAACACTGCGGTATCTTATGCAACAGGAATAAGGGCTATTTTTCAACAAAAATTTAAAGTCTTTTGCTGGCGACTGTACTTGGATTCGAACCCGGGTGTCCAAGTTCCGACCGCCTAGTTTAACCGCTGAGCTATCATGACTTTGTCATTGGCAGCAAATTTAACTTTAGAAGCCCATCCCATAGACTCGCCACTACATTTTGGTAATCCTGCTGCTGTTTGATCGGGGACTTATTCAACATATTCGTAGCTTCATTCACTATCCGCTATCCGCGACCCCGCTAGTAGCCTACAGGTCAGCCCTAGTCAAAATGTAGTGTAATCTACTATATAAAAATAAGTCGGGTTTTCCTTCCTGACGCTATAACTCAAGAACGCACGAACCGATTTCCACGGTTTTGCATTCGTTGGAAAGGTCTCGGGCTCCGTGAGGTTTATAGCAAAGAATTATCCATAAAACGGGGCCGGGGCGGGACGGGGCTGGGAGCGAAACGAAGTTCGCTGGGACCGCTAGTTTTCTATAAATAAAAATAAATACTTTTGCGCCAGACAACACACCAATTGTCTGGTTTCGTGGTAAGGAATTTTCTTTCTTGTGTTACGAAGTACCAGACAACGATTATGACGGGGGCGTCCCCCATAAATACTTAAATACATATAACATCCATGACAAAGGTACAAAATGTTCGTGCTCATCACACAAACATTTGCCCCCTTGCGGGATTCGGACCCGCGACGGCCGGCGTAATAGTCAGGAGCGCTAACCAATACACCAAACGCGTCGTCTATGTCTTTGTATTTACGCTCTGGTACATATTTGTACCAGAGTTTTTCTGTTCAGAAATTCTCAGGGAAGCCCGGAGTTTGGAAGTTGTTTGTGTTTCACCCCCGTGCCTCGGTGCGTTGGTCCTGCGCCTGATCTCTCTCCGGTCGTGTCAGGTTGCTGTCCCATCGGACTATGAGAGTGAAAGGAAGAGAGAGTGCACCTGTATTTGCGCACACACTTGTGCACTATAATATGTCCCGCGCAGTCGGTTAGTCGTTGTGACTGGCCACCGTAGTCGAAATCGGCTAGGGGGATTATTATTATTATATGTATTTACGTTACTGTTGATTTTGTGTGCTAATAAAATATTATATCTTCCTAGGTACAGACATATGAGAGAAGTACACGGCGAAAGAAGAACATTCTCTTGCGATTGCTGCGACCGTGTGTACGACAGCAGAAAGTCTTTGAGGGAGCATAACAGGCGGTCACATTTAAAAATATTCAAACACCAGTGTGAAATTTGCGATAAAAGGTTCTATTTGCCGTCTAGATTAAAAGAACACATGGCAACACATACGGGCGAAAGGAACTTCCGATGCGAATACTGTGGCAAGTCGTATCCCAGATTGAGGGGTCTAAAAGTTCATATGCAGAGCCATAGTGCAGATAAGAGGTACAAGTGTACGTTGTGCTCGGCCTCCTTCACACAGAATGTCAATTTGAGAAGTCATATACGTAGGCAGCACCAGACGCCGGAAATGGATGACCCGTATCCGGAATAAGATGGCGGTTGGATATTGAGTTGAATAATCAATTGAGATATAAAAACCGGCCAAGCGCGAGTCGGACCCGCGCACTGAGGGTTCTGTACCACCCTTAAACTAAATTCGGGGTCCACTTACTTCCACCTAGCGAAAATATCACAATATCATTTGGTTAATGAAAATGTGTTATATCTCAAAAACTACCAGTTCGATCTCGTTCATCCCCCCCCCCCCCCGCCCCCCCTAAAATATCATTATTTTTTACTTTTTGTATCCGAGTCGGAAAGCGGTGAACAAGATACACCTACCTACCAACTTTCAGCAGTGTGATGCTAATAGTTTCAGAATAAAGTGGCTGTGACATACGGACGGACAGACAGACAGACTGACAAAACTATAAGGGTTCCGTTTTTTGCCATTCGGCTACGGAACCCTGAAAAATTTATCTGTTACTGCGCAAGAAAAGTGTGCATTAATGAACTGTATAGACACGACACGGACGAACGCGGGTGGGTGAGCGGGGAAGCGGGAGGGGTGTTACATTAAAGGTCCATTCTTACTATAAACGGGTAGTGCTTTTAAAGTGTCACGGATCGATAGAACGCCGGCGGTCGCGTAACAATAGAATGTTGATGAAAACACATCGGTCATCGTGAAACTGAGAGATCCGAAAAAGGGATCTTTTTTATTATATACAAGTTTAACGTCCTTGGTCACAAAGTCATACAGACAATCAACATTATTCAAAGTTCAATATTTACTTTACTAAAACGAACACCTATTAAATTATCTGTGCTAACACTAAACTAGCCCAACCTAACCTAATGCATTGAAATGCGATGCTGGTTCGCATTTCAATGCTCAACAAGGGAGTTTAGCACGAGAATGGCAATCCTAATCAGAAGACTTTATTTCCCACTTTGTTTTCATTGTTTTCTTCAATAGCACAAAATATAATGATGATTCCAACACAATACCACAATAATTAACTCGAAAAAACCAATTACTAAAAATGATGAAACAAGATCAATCTTCCTCTTCTCTTTTCCCGCGCTAAACTCCCGAAAAAGGGATGGTAGAAGTAATGTTGTTTTTATCAGATAAATCAGTGATTAGATCTAGACCAATCTCATTTTGGATGGAGTGAAAGAGACAATGCTCTACTCATACATTTTCTGTTCATGGTGGAGAGAGGGAAACTAAAATATAAATAAATATTTAGTGCATTGTAAATAACATCATATTATTGTACTAATACTATTTCAGTGATATTTGTGTAATATGTTGTTAAATAAAACAGTATTATGAGATAAACTATGTGTATATGCGTTTTTATGACCCTTATTTGATAGGTAGTAGCGGTTTCACTCAGGTAAATGTTTCAACTCATGATATCAGAATCAATTATAGCCTATGATGTTCTATTCCAATGTGTGAGCTATATTATTTTAAAGTTTCATCAAAATCCATCCAGTAGTTTTTAGGAGAGTAACAAACATACATCCATCCTTTCGAATTTATAATATAAGTAGGATGATAATAATATGGGTTGCATTTTGAGTTTCCTTAGAGCGCAGGCTTTTTATCGGGCGTGATAGTCTAGCTAGACTGGTTTCAGAGCGGCGCGTTTGAACAGCGCCGTCCAGACGCTTAACGCTGGGCTCTAAGCGCTCCTACGCACTAGCGTTTAACCGCGGGGGCGGCAAACCGCGCGGCTTGCCGCTTTTATGATTTAATACGCAACCGCCTGTGATTGTACGCACTTAACCGCCACAAAATTTCAACCGCGGCGGTTGAATGGAGAGCGGCCCGCTTCGCGGCTGGCCGCCGTCTTGTATATACGCACTGGCGATTTTAGTTTGCGGCGAGCCGCCGATGCATTTGGACATGAGTTTTGTAGAAATTCGTTGCGTGTTTCTAGCAAAGGATGAATCCAGTACCTTTTTTTTTCTTTTTCTTTCGTTGTTTTTGGGAGTAAAAATAAATTACACAAGCTATCTCGACGGCATCCATTTGTTTGTTTATGATCGACGCGCCTTTGAGCAGTTCAATCGCTTGTAGTATTATATTATCTGTGACCGCTTAGCGCGGTTTCATCGCGGGCCAATCCCAAAGAAACCGCGTTAAGCGGTCGAACCGCTCTAACGAACCGCCGAGGCGGTTAAACGCTAGTGCGAGAACTCACGGCGCGGTTTCCACCCGCGCCCGCCGCGGTTGCGGGCCCGCAGCCTCTGTAGAATGCAGATTTGTTCCCGCCGCCGTGGCGGGTGCGGGTGAAAACCGCGTCGTCGCGCGGTTTAGTTGAAATAAGCTTGAAAATTGAAGCCGCGACGGCTGCGGGGCCGCAAAAATTGGCGGGCTCGTGAGTTTTAAAATAAAACCGCTTTACCGCGGGCGCGGATGGAAACCGCGCCGTGGGTTCTTAGCGAGTATAGGCGTACGGATAAAAGAATATATAGCTGACGTTAAACATAGACGGAATGAAATCTGCAGTGTGTGAAAATGCCTTAGACAAACCCAACCACTTCATACGTTTTACTTTTGACCAAATCAAAAAACTTTCAAAAGTAGTTCATAGTCATGCAGCTCGAAAGCGGATCAGTCGGTCTGTTGGTTGCGTATACGATTTAATCGACGACGAAACGCTCCTATGAAACTATGTACTTTTAGCGCTTCAACGTATTTGACAGCGCGCGACTGCATTGCGTTCGTATCGCAAACGGCTAAACAAAATGAAGAGTAATTGCAGTTGTATCGCAAAAAAAGTCTCAATGTATTAGGGCCCTCCTACTCCAAATAAAATACGAAATCCTTGAGTATCATATTTGTAATAAATAAAAACATCCACACACACACATTCAGCTAAAACTCGCATCCAAATCGTATCCTTGATGGTGGCTTTTCATGTGATTCTTCAGACTTCCACTTTGAGTGAACGCAGAGTTGCAAAGATCACATTTATATCTCCTCTCGTTACTGTGAGATCTGATATGTTCTTGTAACGATTGTAATCTCGGATAGCTTTTCTCACAAAATTCACATCTGAAATTCCTTTCCCCGGTATGCGTTGCCATATGTTCTTTCAACCTAGAAGGGAGATAAAATCTCTGGTCACACAAATCGCACTGATGCCTGTATACCTTCAAATGGTTTCTTCTATTATGTTCCATTAGTGTCTTCCTCCTATTATATACTTTATCACACAATTTACAAGGAAACGTCCTTTTATCTCCGTGCACTTCGATCAAATGTCTATTCCTTAAAGCGTAAGACAAAAAACTCGCTTCACATTTATAACAATTCACTGTCGGTTTCTTTTCGTGGACCGTAGCTACATGGAGATATCTACTGTACTTCGATTTGAGATTCTTCCCGCATATTTCGCAAGGGAAATTCGCTTCGACTTTGCTGTGAGATTTTATGTGAGTTCTTAGTGAGTTTTGTTCGAGAAAGCAAGCGCCGCACATATCACAAATATACGTCCCGAAATGATCTATCATATGTTTCTTTAGCATATCGAAATATGGGAACACACTATTACATTCGGTACATGTTAGATTATTGGTAGTCAGTCTGAATTTCAAGAACTCGTTATCGACAGGATAAATAACTTTTCCGTGTGTATTGCTTATGTGTCGTTTAAAATCATCGATGTTATCGATTTTGTCCGGACACAATCGGCAATCGATTCTCGTTATATCGATTTTCGGTATTTTCTTATTCTCCATCATGCTTTCGAACGATTCTTTGGGGTCGTGTGATAGTGTGTGGTCTCTCAGTTCTATGGGGTTTACGAATTGGTCTTTGCAGTAGTAGCAGTAATAGTTGCTGATCCGGTTGTGGAAGGGGCACACGTACGAGTTCTGTACGATTGTGACGGCGTTGTTGTACGCCATGTTGTCTTGGTCGAGCGCTTCTTTCTTCTTTGATCTTGTGTTCTTTTCTCTCTTTGGCGGCGGTTCTACTGTAAACAAGAAATAAAAAAGTAAAAATCAACCACTTCTTTAAAAAAAACCGGTTAAGTGCGTGTCGGACCCGCGCACTGAGGGTTCCGTGCCACCCTTAACTAAATTCAGGGTCCACTTACTTTCACTTAACGAAAACATGACAATATATTGCGAAAGCAAAAATAACTTTGTTTTTCATAGTGTTTGTATGAAAGACAAAGTTATATTTGCGGTTGATAAAAATGTGCAATATCTCAAAAACTACGCGTTCGATCTCCTTCAAACCAATTTTCGTTGCAAGTTTTTGTTGAGATCTACATCATATATTTTTTTCAAAATTTTCACTTTCTTAGTTCAAAAGGTAGATGGGGGGGGACGCTTATTTTACCACTTTGGAAGCGTCTATATCTCAAACCTTACACTTTTAGAAAAAATGGTTTTAGAAACCTCTACATCATTTGAAAAGACCTATCCATAGACACCCCACACGCATAGGTTTGAGTAAAAAAAAATTTTTAGGTTTTAGTTTCATGTATGGGAGCCCCTCCTTAAATATTATTTTTTCTTACTTTTTCAATCTGAATCGGAAAGCGGTGAACAAAATACACCTACGTACCAAGTTTCAGCTATGTGATGCTTATAGTTTCAGAATAAAGTGGCCGTGACATACGGACGGACAGACAGACAGACTTGACGAAACTATAAGGGTTCCGTTTTTTGCCATTCGGCTACGGAACCCTAAAAATGTACCAATACTAAGATTACCCGACCAATTAGAAAAGTATACCCCCTATTATTGAATGTTGTCATTTTATCATGAAGTTTTTGGAATAAGGGAGAAGTACGAGTAGTTTAACTGTAATAACATCATTGATAATATCGATTCATTCTTGACTACCTCGTTGGTGTAGTGATTAGCTCACTGGTTGCTACCCAAGTAGTTCCGGGTTCGAATCCCGGGTCGGGCCGAAATTTGTTTCTGGGGTTTTCAGCTTTGAAAATACTCGGAAACAGCTCGGAGTCAGGAAGTTGATGGTGATGACACCCCCGTGCCTCGGTGTGAACGTAAAGCTGTTGGCCCTGCGCCTGATCTCTCACCGGGCATGTCGGAGCCGTCTCTCCGAATTAATAGGAGTGAAGGAACAGAGAGTGCACTTGTGTATTGCGCACACATCTAAGCACAATAATATCTCCTGCGTACCTATCTCTGTTGAGAGGGGCCGCCATTAGCGGAAATCGGAATATTCATTCATCATCATCATTGTCAGCCAAAGGACGTCCACTGCTGAACATAGCCCTCCCCTACGGTTTTCCACATCGACCGATCACAAGCGGTCTGCATCCAGTGTGATCCTGCGATCTTTACAAGGTCGTCTGTCCATCTTGTCGGTGGACGTCCTACGCTGCGTCTTTGGTCAAAGGGTCTCCAGGAGAATATTACTTACTATGCATAGTTATTTTATTACCCTATATTTCATCACAGTTCAAACCTTCCCTAGACTTCCACGAATATTTACGAATAATAGCCAAATCGGTTCAGCCGAGACTAACACAAATAACATTTTTATAAACATATATAGACATATATTGTTACTAACACTATGGTCCATAGTCTATGGACCAATGTCTGAAATAAAATATTTGAATTTAAATAGATTATTATTACTCACGTGGCCACGTGGTGGGAAGCCGCCTGGATTCACAGACAACCCAGGACAGTGTCCTAGCGCCATCGAACGAGGATGGCCGACCCCAAATGAAGGGAGCAGGCAAGGAAGAAGAAGAAGATTATTATATTACTCACCAGAAGCCTCCATCATATGGTCGAGTTTCTTCCTCAGTTTGGTCATCTTGGCGAGTAGATCCCTCTTGCCTAGCTTGCGTTCTTTGCGCCGCGATTTGTAGACTGTGACTTCGTCCTGTGAGGGCTCCGGTAACTCCAGCTTCGTGTCTTCGAGGTCTGTAAGTACGAGAGCGTTTGTACACATTAAAAAACCTGACAAGCGCGAGTCGGACCCACGCACTGAGGGTTCCGTACCACCCTTAAACTGAATAAGGGGTCCACTTTAATTACTTCCACCTAGCGCAGCACCTTTTTGACAGCAAAAGTAATTTTGTTTTTATAGTGTTTGTATAAAATACAAAGTTATATTTGCGGTTGATGAAATGGTGCTATATCTCAAAAACTACCGGTTCGATCTCGTTGAAAGTATTTGTTGAGATCTACATTATTATTTTTTTGCCATTCGGCTACGAAAAAAACCAGAAGGCCTACTGAGGGAAACAAAATCCGCCAATACTGTGTAGCGCACAGTCAACACCGAAGTTAAGCCTGCCGAACGAAAGACTACTAAAACTCGATAAACGACGAAGCAAGATGCTATTTTGGCTCATAAACTGGTAAGGCGGCGGTGTCCTGTACATTGTGTATTAGTCATCAATCAGTGTAAGTAACAACGCGTGCGACAACTGTACCCTTACCATGAGTTTACGACGGTTTTACTCGCTAGCGACTACGTAAAAAAGTCTATGGAAAATTGCACAGCGCCCCTAGCGGTCAGTTGCATAACTAAAATTATCCATACAAAAAGTTACGTCGTCGCTAGCGAGTAAAACCGACGTAAACTCATGGTAAGGGTACTTAGCTGCCTGAAGGGGAGGCTCGGAAGGACCGCGCGCACTTCGATAGTGCTGGCTGACGGCGCGCATTATTTTTTATTACTAGTTTTCTTACTGCTCTTGACTCCAGACCAAGCCAAGTACGACTAAGACTAACTTGATCGAAAAAAAAATAAAAAATATATATATATATGTATAATTAATCTTTTTTTAATGCCAAGTATAAGGTCCTTTAAATTGAGACTTTTAAAGCGGTTTTCCATTTCGGCGACCTACACGCGACATCGCGCTGCCGATAATTTTAACAATAAACGGTAGCGCGGCAGTGGCGCAGCAACAGCGCTGCCGGCTTTAATGTAAAGGCATCCGCTTCTGCAGCGCTGCTGACGCCCTATTGGAAGGCGCAATTAATCGCTCTTTACTAGCTTTGCGTATAGGTAATTCAAGATAAATATTTTTTTTCTTCAAGTAAGTAAATGAGAGGTCTCTGTCTGAAGACGATATTTATTTATTTAAAGACTATTGCACAAATCATGGTGTACAAAGGTGGACTTAATGCTAAAAGCATTCTCTGCCAGTCAAACCTTTAGGTCATGCATAGAGATGGCAAATGAAGCAGCGAAAATAATAAACAGAAAAATAAAATAAAAAAGCAACAATTAATATTTATAGTAACAAATATAGATATAGATGGAGGAGTTTGGGAGAGTCCTTTGCCCAGCAGTGGGATGATGAGATAGGCTGTTGTGACCATCTGAGTGCTGGCCAAAATAATTAAAAAAAACAAGACATTTACCAGGTTCATCCATCAATGCATCACCAGCACCCATTGAGTCGGAATCATCGCCAGGAGGCTCCGGTTTGATGTCCAGCAGCAACTTAGTTTCTAAACCTGGAATGTAATTTACGGTATACATTTGTATAATAATTGTATTAGGTACACAAAAACATTTATTAATTTATTTAGTTAACACAGTTATTTAATTCAGAATACAAATGAAAAATGTAAACAAGAAGGTAACTCTATCAGACCATCTGTCTTCATTTTCAGAGAGTATAAAGTCATACATATGTTTAAAAAAAATAATTCGTACTATTCGTAATGAATGAATACATGAATGTTTGCTATGAGTTAGTTATTCCCAGTCATTATATTTGAGTAAAAAGAATTAATTCATGTAACAGAAAGAATTGAATAATTAAACAGCTTGATATCAGCAAGGTAAAACTGCCTCGGCGGCGCAGCGGTAAGAGGGTCGCATTTTAAAGCGACGGTTGCGCTGGAGGTCCCGGGTTCGATTCCCGGGTCGGGCCAAAAATATGTACCTGGAATTTTTTTGTTAAGGTATTTTCAGGGTAGCCCGGAGTTTGGAAGTTGGCGGTGTTTCACCCCTGTGCCTTGGAAAGCATGTTAAGCCGTTGGTCCTGCACCTGATCTCTCTCCGGTCGTGTCAGATTGCTGCCCCATCGGGCTATGAGAGTGCACCTGTATTTGTGCAGACACTTGTGCACTATAATATGTCCCGCACAGTTGGTTAGTCGTTGCGACTGGCCACCATAGTCAAAATCGGTTAGGGAGACTGTTATTATCAGCAAGATTAAATTACTCAACTGCAGGAAATCATAACTGGTGAGTTCTGACTTTGACCACTATAATTATTCACCTGATTTGTTCTCAAGCCTTGCGCTAAGGAACACCTCTTCGCTCTGCAGTACCTGACGGCGGAACGCAGTGGCGTCTCTCAGCCGGGACACGCAGGCCGCACAGATGCAACACTCTTTGTTGCCTTCGTCCAGGTGGGATAGCTAAAATAATATTTTTATTTTATTAAGAAACCAATATGCTTATATAATCTTTGGGCAGTAGAGAAAATACTCAAAGAAACTAAAGTCAAGATGTTAATAATCCACCCGCCTGTACCCCGGCTCCGACGGCATCACGCGCGTTGCAGACGTCACCACCGCGACGGGAGTGATAAGACGAGCTTACAATAGACTGTGTTTGCTACCAACAGAAGATATCTTGGAACCATAGGTTCCAACCCGGGGAGCATGTCAAAGCTAAACGCGTGCCAACGCAGGAACCAGTTTCGTGAACTCGACGCCCACTGCGACCGGCCGGCGCTCTAACCACTCGCCTTACGACACTGCGCAGGACGCACGTACTAATCGTCACATACTTACGTTGCTCTGTAAAATTAATTTTTTATTTAAAGTAAATTCGTTGTTAAACGTCACAAGTCTTGTTCATTCATTGCTTTCCTGGAACCTGAACCTGGTTGCCGAAGAAGATTCCCATCACAATAAATATTAAATTTTACAAGTAAACATTTAACAAGTAACATATTTTACAAGTTTAAATTGCACAAGTAAGGACACAAATAGCAAAAACGTGTTTTTATGTAGTGTAGTAGCCACAATATAGCTTTTGTAAAATTAAGCAGGACTGGCCTATTTGTATTTAATAATTGTAAAGAAAGACAAGAAGAATCATGTGCATGTACTGAAACTTTACTGAAAACATTCAAACTCCCTATAAAAAATATGATGGTCATTCATAACAGGTATCTAATAAAGTTTTATGTATGTAGGATTTTTTTATTTAAATTATGTAGCAGCAATTTATTGTGGAAATTGTTTTGCTTACAGTAAGTAAGCTGAATTGAAGAAATGTACAGCTTTTTAATCTCCGATTTCCAAAGCTTATACGAGGTTTCTGAATATGAACTGTGGCGTAAATCATGTAGCTAGTTTAGAATGAATGAAAAATTGAACACTTACCAGTAAACCAAAGCAATCCATGAGCATATCCGAATAAATTTCTTTGTCGCCATTCCACAAGTATTCCGCGGTGAGTAAACGACATTTTTTAATGGACCTGCAACAACGACACAGCCCAGGGTCCAATATTGGCCCTCTATTTTTCCCTGATCCCGTCGCAGCAGCCATAACGTGATTGTTTTTACATTTATTTGATTTTCTACCACCACAAATAATATTTTCCCAAAAACACAATTTAATTATGACTGTACTCCATTATGTTATTTTTATTACTATCGTGGTGATTTTCATTTCTTTCACTGTAGAGTTCTTATAGAGTTTGATGTCAAAAAATCCGTTTTAGAAACGTAAATGTAATAATCATTAATACATTTTCCAACAGGAACACGGCCATGTCTCTACATGACAAACGTCAAATGCGTTTTATTTTTGCTGTAACTCATCACCACATTCATTAAATTTACAAATACTCGATTATGATTTTATTTTACCACACTCGTTTTAACTAGATCATCACCTACTGCAGTCACAACATAGAAATGGTTCTCTGGATGAGATCGCCATAAGACCACCAAAATTTTATTTCTGACCGGTTCAAAAAAAAAGTTTTCAAAAAAAAAGGTTCTCTCTCTCCGCCAATCTCGCGTTTGGCTAAACCGATTTTGTTAATTAGTCTGATAGTTATATTTATTTTGTGGTGTCTGTTGTTGTGATAAATGTATTTAAAGACTATTTGAAATATTTGATTTCCTTAACATCCGATACGCTCTTTGAGTATATAGCCCTAGGGCTATATACTCAAAGGATACGCTACATCCTCTTTTGTATTTCAAAAACATGCAATAGTATTAGTACAATCGCAATGGGTATAGTTAAGCCAATGATTACTTACTCAGTGGTTAAGCCAGTAGTTGTTTCATCAAAGGCCAGTTAACATCCCACTGCCGTGACAAAGGTCTTACCGCGCAACAATGAGGTTCAAGGCATAAATATTTTTTGATCACATTTTAAATAAATTAGGCTGTAAAATAAAGCTGTAATAAAATACAAAAAGTAGGCAGACTTTTACATTCTTTTAATTAAAAAATGCTTATTAATCGTAAAAACTATTTAACTCGGATCATTTCTATTTTATGAATTATTATACCTACTTATCAGAAGCTATATAATTATATTTTTTTCATTTAATTACTTATTTTTACTATAGTTCCACACATTTCAAAACGCGCACTTCAATCAAGTTCGTAGACAGACAGCAGTTTTTGTAAGATTCATCATTTTGTTTTTATTTCAAGTAATAAAATATTTACTTTCCCAAATATCTTCCAGCGGCAATCAACGCAGATTATGGGCACAGATAAGTTATTGTCCTATAAATAAATAATTTTAAGAAGCACATTTTATTGATCATACAACTTAATATGTTACTTAATGCTAGTGAAATTATATTATGGTACAATACAGAACTATATAAAATAATCTCATGATTAATAGTTAATTGCTCCATGTATTGTTGTTGGCATAGCATGATTTGCATTGTGTAATATCTACCAATTACTAAATAATGTGTTTTGGAATATGTAATAATATGTAACAATCTTGTTGTCAATAAAAATATTTGTATTTGTATTTATTTTGTATTTAAGTAATTTTATTCATTAACTTTCCAACATCCTAATCTACTTACAGGTTTAGTAGATCGAGAAAAACTATACAATTATAGCAAACATACATGATATAGGAAATTAATAGGAAATATAGTATTAAAATTGTGATTGTGAGTACTCGTGTGATGTTTTTACAATTTTATTTTAATAAGAAACGAAAACATTAAATTTACGAATAATAAAAATAATAATAAATTTATAGAAACCACAATGATCAGTTTAATAACTAATAAAAAAAATTAAATCTTATCTTAGCTAGGTAATACTGATTCGCTATAAAATAATCTCCAGACATGAAAATACTTATTGAAAAAAATACTGTGAAAATAAATGTTACGACAGACCAATGATAAATTCGACAGGTATTAATATTTTGTGTGATCAAAACGAACAGATTGTGATGATTAAAAATACACGAACTTCAATCCATCTACAATACATGATAGCTTCCATATGAATCCACACACTTTTATATAAAAAATTGAGTATATAAAATAGTTACTACTAGAAATAGCATCCTTCGATGTCGCATTCAGGGTGATGGTTCTTTATGTGCGACTTTAGGCTTGGATTTTGTATAAACGCTTGCCCGCAAATGTGACATCTGTACCTTCTGTCGTTCGTGTGCGTTCTTATGTGGTACTGGAGCGACTTCAGCCTAGGATACGACTTGTCACAGTACTCACACCTAAAGTTCCTCTCGCCGGTATGTGTCGCCATGTGTTCCTTCAAACGGGATGGCAAATAGAACCTTTGATCGCAATACTCACATTGATGCTTCAGCACTTTCTGGTGATTTCTTCTCTGATGTTCGGTTAGAGTTTTCTGCCTATTGTACACTTTGTCGCACAGATTACACGGATACGTCCTGTTCTGGCCGTGCGCTTCGGTCAGATGTTTGTTTTTCAACGCGTAAGACATGAAACACTCGTCACACCGCGGACACCGGATTATCGCTTTCTTCTTGTGAACTATATCGACGTGCATGTCCTTGTAATGGTTCGACTTGAACACCTTCCCGCACACTTCGCACGTGTGTCTCTCGTCGTCTTTGTGCCTCTTCAAATGCGCGTCTAATCGGGGTTTCTCTAAGAAACAAAATCCGCAGATATCACACGTGTAGTTACTGAAATGTCCTATCATGTGAGTGCTGAGCGTGTTGAAATCTTCGAAGACATCGTTGCACATGACGCAAACAAGATCGTTCCATGTGAGCCTGAAGAGGAGCATCTTATCTGGCGCTTCGAAGTAGATCTTCTTGCCGTGGACTTGGTCTATGTGTTGTTTGAAGACGTTCAAGTCGTCTATCTTTGCGGGACAGAGCCTGCAGTCTATTCTTGTGATGTCGATTTTGGGCATTTTCTTGTACCCCATCAGGAGTTGGAAGGGTTTCGTGTCGTGTGTCGCTGTGTGTTCTCTCAAGTCTTCTGGCTTGGGGTAGTAGTCCTTGCAGTAGAAGCAGTAGTAGTTGTTCCGCCTGTTTTTAAAGGGACACACGTAGGAGTACTGTATGATTGTGATCAGGTTTTCTTCTGACATGCAGTCGAGATCTCTGTCGTAGTTGTTGCGCTTTTCTACGGGTGGTTTCTTTATTTTTGGCACCTTTTTTGAAGAGGCTGAAACATAAAGAAAAATCATTGTTACTATTTTCATAACACAACTTAGATCTAAAGGGCCGATCGGTAAATTTAAGTCCGGTTTTCTTTGCTTGTCGAATATTCTAAGCTATTTTTTAACTTTTTTTAACTCTTATAATTATATCCGTGAATAAAATGAATTAAAAATGTTATGTAGGTCGTGAGTTTTGTTGTGTCCATCTAACTTTTAAATAAATCATTTAGTTTATAAGGTATTTTTCAGCATCATTTTGTTTACAATATTCACCCAGCAAAGAAAATATAGGAATTTCGGTTTCTATACTGTTGGTGTCGTATCGTATCGTACCAAACTACTGATCGAAAATGAAGGTATTTTGTTCACGGGACCACCGGCGTCCTATAGACCCGTGAGGCTTTGAGACTAGGTATATTTTACTTTAATACTATAGGTTGACTGCTTCGATGGAGGATACGTGAGACAGCAATACTAATATTATAAAGCTCAAGAGTTTGATTGTTGGTTTGTTTGAACGCGTTAATCTTATCATCTACAAGACCGATATAAAAATATTTTTGTATTGAATAGCATATTTATCGAGGAAGGCTTTAGGCTATAAAACATCACGCTGCGACGGGAGGGGAGGGAACTAACTTAAAGGGCACAAACGCAGTCGCGGGGGACCGCTAATACTGGATAATGTCAAAAATCTGATAATATAACACACACCGCAATTACATTCCTAGGCCTAAATACCTGTTATTGATAATATTCTGGGAGGAAAAACGTACCAAAAAACTTACCAGCTTTCTCTTTCTTAGCCTTAGCCGTCTTCTTCTTCTTAATAGAGCTGTTGCTCTTGGTGGAAGTCTTCTTCTTGCTTCTTTTCCTCTTAATAGGCTTGTCCGAGTCAGACGAAGACGCGTACGAATCACTGTCCTCTGTGCCACATTTGGGTAGAGGCTCCGCGTCCACTGGCTGTGTTTCAGCTTTCTCTTCTTTTGCGTCCGGCTTGATTTCTGTTGGGAGTGTTTATTTAATTGTGTGAGATTTTTTAGAATGTGTTAAGCAATTGGTCCAGACTAGTATCGGTTGATATTAGTCGTTAAGCTAATAATTTAGCCGCCGAGAGAATACAAATTTGCAGTGTGTCAAAATAATTTTGGAACAAAATAAATGGGAAGAATATCAAACTTCCTGGTCAATTACCTATACATTTATTCAATGGCATTTCCGTATATTTCAGGTAATTTATGGTGGTTAAAGAAATGGCTCAGAATAGAGATGAATGGAGAAACTCCACCGACCAGAGCATAGCTCTCAAATAAAGAAGAAGTCGTGTTATGTTTGGCAGACAACGCTTTTCGTGGCTAAATTTGCGCAACAAGAGAAGTCGACCATTTATTACCGCTGTGAATTTTTTTACGTCAAATGCTCATTTTCTGCGCGATCACAATACAGTTCACTGGTATATTTACCGCCGTAATCAGCGGAGTAGTTGTCGATCGACATCGCGTCGTCGTGGTCCATGCCGCCGACAGAGTTGTGCTCGCTGATGTCATCCTTTGGCTCCACTTTGGGCTCAATGTCCAAAGCTTTCTTTGGCTCTGTAATTATAATATTTACAGTGTTATGTTATAATAATCTAGTATGTAAAAATAAGTCGGGTTTTCCTTCCTGACGCTATAACTTCAGAACGCACGAACCGATTTCCACGGTTTTGCATTCGTTGGAAAGGTCTCGGGCTCCGTGAGGTTTATAGCAAAGGATATTCCCATAAAACGGGGCCGGGGCGGGACGGGGCTGGGGGCGAAACGAAGGTCGCTGGAATCGCTAGTTATTAATATAAAAAATATAAAAACAACCTTGCAAGCTAAACGTAAGAATAGCGAGATACTATAGAGGTAACCACCGCCTTACCACCCTCTTCCTTTTGTCTCTTTAACACTTCCTTCGCGTGGCCTCTGTATAGACCTATGGTAGACCGGTAGAGAATGCTTTTAGCATTAAGTCCGTTATATGTACCTTTTGTTTGTGCATGAAGTGTTTTAAATAAAGATATATAGGAGCCAACATCGCTTGCAACTCTTTCGCGCCCGAAGGTAAGGCGAGACCTGGACCGTACACAGTTTAAAAGCTACGTAATGTGGCAGCAAATCTCAGCGAGGGCATTTTCGTAAACAAAATATTGCAGAGACTAAGTGTGATGTGAAAATGAAAACTAATTTAATAAAACACAATTGACGGATAATTTCGCGATAATTTATTTGATTTTTCATCCCGACGTTTCGAACACTTTACAGCGTTCGTGGTCACGGGGTAGACTTTTTTTTTACCAACGGGGTTTTGACCAACCCAAAATACTTTCAAAAGAACGTCGGTTCGTTCCTCGTATGTTACGTGAAGCCATAGAAATTAGAAAACATCCAAATTTCAACAGAGAAGATGGTTGGAAAATTCCGCCAGCATGGGATCCGGTTCTATCGAAGACCCAAGCCAGACCACTCACTGCAAGATCTCAAGACACGGTTAGCTCTTTCTGCGTGGATAGGAACGTAAATTAATTATGAGTATGATGGTAGTTTAATATTTTTTCAAAACTATGTAAATGACAAATAACATCTTAGTCTACCCCGTGACCACGAACGCTGTAAAGTGTTCGAAACGTCGGGATGAAAAATCAAATAAATTATCGCGAAATTATCCTTAAATTGTGTTTTATTAAATGTGTAATATTCGCGTAAACTTCAAAAATAAGAATGAAAACTAATTTTCTTAAAACTTTAATCCTACCTTCCGGGTCTTTATCCTCGAGCTTGGCGTGCAGGAACAGCTCCTCGCACGTGAGCACTTGCTGCCGGAACGCGCACGCGTCGCGCAGCCGCACCACGCACGTTGCGCACACGCCGCTGTCGCGCTCCGAGTCGTCAACGTGGGAGAGCTGTGGTGGAGGAGATGAGGCACATTGCAAGGTGTATTGTCTTAAACTTTCGAGCTGCCTATTCACTATGGGTAAAAATATATTTGTATTCTTAAAAGATGAAGTAAGAAAACAAAAATTGCGCACGGGCGGGACTCGAACCAGCATCTTTCTGGCTAACCGGGTCAACTGCTCTTCCAATTGAGCTACCGTGCCGGTAAAAAGATATATTTCTTTTTCCTCCCCGTTCACACTATGGAATATGTATTTTATTCATTTTGTATGGGATCGTTCACCGCCGCAGAGCAACACGTGGGGCGGAATGGCGTGCGGAGGGCGGAAAATATATATTTCTGGTATCGCCCGAAAACATATTACAGAGGTATAAAATATTTATCAGTAAAAAGGGTTTCAATCGAAACTATGGTGAGCGATATCGAATTATATATCGGGATATAAATTTCATTGTCAAAACATGAGCACCTTTTTTTTGTATGTAGTATCAATTATAAGTATACCATGTTTTGAGCAAATAAATGATTTATTTATTTAAAATGCAGTTTCATGGTCACTAACATTTAGATACGGGATTGCTTCCATGTACCTTCTTATTTGTAGCAGTAAGGTACTTAATATTTATTTTAGCATTTTCTTTTATTGTACAGGAATTCGTCCCCTATAATTTAATTTAATTATATTATGTATTGATTGTAATTACGTACATAACATTGTCTTGCTAACATAGGATGGTCTACTGAAAGTTACATAAGTAAAAGAGTTTCCAGAATTTCATAAATGGACAAAAAAATATATTTAGTACAGCAATCAGTGTCGCCAATTACTAGGCACAAGAAAAAGATGTTTACCATGGACACGCTAAGAAAAATTTTATAGTCTGTAATTAATAAATTGCACGTTTTATGAAAATGAATAGGAGAAAGGATCAAATTTCAATAAAAGAAACCCAAAATAACGAAAAAATACACTGACCACATATGATTATCAATAAATTAATTCTGTCTTATTAGTATTAAAAGTGATAAATAATACATGTTAATAAAAAGAAGTCAGGAAGACATGGACTTGATTAACAGGAGGAGAATTAAGTTCCTAAAACCTAATTTTAAATCAAGTTCCAAATAGTATTTCAAATTGATATCTCATCTCTGTGAATAATTGGACCAAACAAAGCATGTGTGGGCTAAATAAATGTCAAAGCTTATAACAGCCTAAACAGGTTATGTACCTATATGGTAAGTTTGCCTGCCACTTTTAAGTGTATTTTGGAAAACTAATTTACCTAACTAATTAAAAGTAATTTTATGAACAAAAGTCATACTTATCAATTTGAATTAAAGTGAAAGTGTTTGTATTAATTTCAACTTTGTCAAAATTTCAATTATGAAATGCATTGAAAATAATAAAACTCACCAAAATACCGAAGCAGTCCATGATCATATCCGCGTACACTTCTTTTTTGTCCATCCAAGTGTATTCGGCTGTGAGTACTCTACATTTTTTAATGGCTCTACAGCAGCGACAGAGGGCTGGATCTATTATAGGCTTGTTGGTCTTAGTGGCACTCATTTTGAATGTTTGTACAAACAATAATATTTAACTTTCAGTAATAACTATTCCTTATTACTGCACTGGATGATTTTGGGATGTGGCCCAAGAACAAAAATAATGGACCGCCCGCGACACGAAAGCTTCCCCAAAACGACAAAATGTCAATAAAAAGAGCACAGAATAAAAACTAAAAATGCCAGTGCGTTTTGTTAATCCTGAAATTATTAAGTTGAGTGAAAGACCGTTGCGAGGAACTCGATTATGATTTGAGATATTTTCACTGCACATCACTAAAATTAATTGACACTGCGTGAAAAAAAAGTTTTGTCTATGGGCAAGAAAGCAACCTAAATGATACCTACACAAAACATTTCCAAGAAAAATGGGAGTTAAAATTCGATGAATATTTCAATTAATATAACACTGCTGAAACCTTATATTACAAATGGTTTAATTGTTTTATGATTTAATATGTATGTAAATATTTTTTTAAAACACACCAAAAACAGAACTCATGTTTTATGGTAAATTATTATTAAAATCTATTTAACTAACAAATGTTTTTTATTAAGTATTTCTCTTGTATAGTATAAAAAACAAAAAAAAAACATTGTGACTGGTATGGAAGGTTTTTTAAACATCTCTTATTGCACCTTCAGTCTCCACTCTAGTCACCTTACATTCTTTCTTTCTAATTTTATGCCATTTCATAAGTCATTCAGATTCAGAGAGTCTATATTTTTTAAGAAAATAATTAAAACACCAATAAATATTGCATTCAATTTGCTGCTGTTCTTTATAAAAAAGTATTCATTTTTTAATCGTATATTTGGTTGTCTGTCAATAAAATTCTGCAGATGGAATTTTTCATTTGTATGATGGTATCCCCAAAAATTTTCTTTCTTCTTTTATTTACGTCACATCTTGGACGATAGGCATTTGGCGTCGCTTTTTACTTTTTATTTCCTAGATTTGGTGCAAATATGGATCAAGATGTTGAAGATGCACTGGAAAGCGAAATAAGCAATACATACGGAAGATGCCGATGCTGTCTCGAGCTCGGCTACGTGAAGAACATGTGGTCGGAGTATTTGTGTGATGGGGCCCATGAGATCTACGGGGAGATGCTAATGGAAACCTTTTCTGTTGCTGTATGTTTTCTTTTGCGTTTTGTTCAGTGTCAACTTTAACAGCTGTAGAATATACTCAATATCCTACTTTACTTTTAGAAAGTGATGTCCTAAGCCCTATGCTAGAGTTTTCTATCTATTTCACTTATGAACTGAAATTCAACAGATTTATTTTAACCAAGAAGTACATACTAATGTGTAATATTATACCTTGCAACTAACATTTATCTGCCAGTAACATCTCATTTAAGAGTTTCATTACTTTCTCTTACTAAGATAAGGTTATTTAAACTAATAAATTCTCCCATCTGAATGAACTTTGCACCTTTTGTTTTTAGTGGGAGTCAAATCAAAATGAAAACGAGCTCATATGTCACATGTGTGTGGACCGCCTGCGTGATGCGCACATGTTCAAGCGGGAGGTTCTGGCCAGTGAGCAGCTTCTCAAGGAAGGTCTTCTAGGTTTGTTTTATTCAATTTAAAAGTCAATCCCAATTTTAGCTTGCTCTGTTTGTTGCCAGTTAATCTGGGAGTGGACAGCTTCCATACAAATGTAGCAATGAATATAAATTCTCCAAACCTCTTTTGCTCTTGTAGCAAAAGGGTATGCTTAGATTATAATAATAAAAGAAACTCATATTACATATCAAAAACAGGAATTCACTTTTCCATAAAAAAAACATGAAAAATAATTTTAAATGATGCAAAATCATTATAATGGCCTTGAAAGCGAGAATTGAAAGATACACTTAAAAAATAACAGTAATATTATAATTCTATTGCATGTTACAAAACTCAGTTCACAGTTTATTTTTTTACAAATTTCTTAATAATATATTTTTTTAGACTCCAAGCCAGAAGCCATAGTAAAAGTTGAAAATCTATCAGACTTAGATCAGTACGAAAATATGTCTGAGGATGTCACCACCAATTTGTATTGCAAGGAGGACTCGGACCAGGAGTTCGAAGACTCGGAACTGAAGGAAGAGGTGGAGTTTGAGGAAGTGGAGTACCTTGAAGATGAAGTGACGCCCGGTAAGAAATAAACATAAATAAATAAATATAAATATTTGACACCAATCACATACATTGCTCTGATCCCAAAGTAAGTAGCTATAGGTAAACCGCGAAATTGAGACCTCGCCTGCGGGGCAAAGGGGTGCGGGGGGAGACGAGAGCGCGGTTAGTAAGCGGCCCGCACCCAGCGCGCGCCTCCCCCCGCGCCCCTGTGCCCCGCAGGCGAAGTCTCAATGAAGCGTTGGTGGTCCTGCGCCTGATCTCTCTCTATATAATAGTAGTCCCCACTATTATAGCTTATTATTAGTCTTCCTCGCTTCCTTGTTTTCTTCCCTCTATTATTAGATACTAGCTTTTGCCCGCGACTTCGTTCGCGTGGACTTCAGGTTCGTCCCGTCTAGTAGCGCAAAAAATGTGTTTTTTTTACGACCTCACATTAGAAACTTCAAAAATTGTAGCCTATATGTTATTCTGATGTATAAGCTATATTGTGGTAAAGTTTCATTCAAATCCATTCAGTAGTTTTTACGTGAAAGAGTAACAAACATCCATACATCCATACTTACAAACTTTCGCCTTTATAATAGTAGTAGGATCCCAATGTAATGATGGTGACCAATTAAAAAGTTTTGCTATATGCTTTAGACCACCAGTTCTCCACCTTTTGTGGTGATGGAACCCTTTTGAAAAGCGATATACTTGATGGAACCCTACAAAAAACAATAGTTATAAAAAAACCGGCCAAGTGCGAGTCGGACTCGCGCACTGAGGGTTCCGTGCCAACTTTACCTGAATTAGGGATTCTTACTTCCACTTAGCCAAAATACAACAATATTTTGTTGACCGCAAATATAACTTTGTTTTTCATAGTGTTTCTATGAAAGACAAAGTTATATTTGCAGTTGATAAAAATGTGCTATACCTCAAAAACTGCTAGTTCGATTTCGCTCAAACCAATTTTCGTTGAAAGTTTATGTTGAGATCTACATCACATATTTTTTTCAAAATTTTCACTTCCTTAGTTCAAAAGTTAGATAGGGGGGACGCCCATTTTACCACTTTGGAAGCGTCTTTATCTCAAACGTTAGACTTTTAGAAAAAATGGTTTTAGGAACCTCAATGTCATTTTGAAAGACCTATCCATAGACACGCCACACATATAGGTTTGAGTAAAAAAATTTTTTTTTGTTTTAGTTTCATGTATGGGAGCCCCTATAATATAATATCATTTTTTCAAATTTTTTGTATTTTAATCGGAAAGCGGTAAAGAACATACACCTACCTACCAAGTTTCATCGGTGTGATACTAATAGTTTCAGAATAAAATGGCTGTGACATACGGACGGACAGACAGACAGACAGACTTGACGAAACTATAAGGGTTCCGTTTTTTGCCATTAGGCTTTGATTTGATTTGATTTGATTTGAACCCTAAAAAGTGTATTCTTTATTAATAACCATAATAAAAGTACCTACCTACAATGATAAACTTGTACGTATTATTACTACTAATTACTTGCTCACATAACACGTATAATAATAGAAGATACTGAAAAACACGAATAGGTAGGTATCGACGGTGGCGGCATAGTAAAATGATAAGCGGTGTCAGAACGGTTTTTTTTTTGTATAAATTCTTGCGGAACCCTTATAGACAAACTTAATTTGTTTTTTTTTTCAGATATGCTCAAAGATATAAAAAAAAAGAGCAAAGCAGTAATTGAAGGCGAGTCGTCTAAACAGTCCGCAGGCCAACGCAAGCGGCCGAAGCGCGAGAGGGTGTTCGGCCTCAACATTCGCAACTACAAGTCAGTAAAGTCCGCTTCTCTTCGCTACTCGAATATTGTTAACAATCCTGACATTCCTTTAAGCGAAAATATTCAGTTTAAAACAAGATAAACACAAAACTCACGACATACATAGCTAATTCATCGTTCAACACTAAAATAATTATAGTAAATAAATTTTATTTACTGATATTATTAAAAAAATATTGTTTACAATGTTGGACTCGCAAAGATAACTGTATTATTATTTTATCATTTATTTCTCGCAATTTTATTACAATCTTATAAAACTACAAGTAAAAATAATTTTTAAACGATTAAAATGAAATAAAATTGTTGTCCTAACTAAAAAACTAAAAAATCCTAATTAATTACAATTTATTATTAAGAGTTTTGTTTGTTTGAGTGCGCTAATCTCAGAAACTTCTCGTCCGATTTGGAAAAAGTTTTATTATATAGATAGATGGATAGCATATTTATCGTGGAAGACATCACGCTGCGACGGGAGGGGAGCGTGCAAACTCAAAACGCGTGGATGGAGTCGGGTCTTTGGGTTTTTTCTATAAAAACTCAAAGCTTACTTCCTTTATAAACTCAAAGCTAACTTCCTTAACACGTTCCGGGACAGTGCCCGCCTACAGGCGTGAAAACAATAAAACATCTATTGTGTCTGGAGTAGTGTCCCGGAACGTGTTAATGGCATTCTCTACCCGTCATAGATTTGAACTAAGCAGAAATGATTGTAGGCGAATTATATCATTAATATCATTCATTCATTCATTGACGACGCGTTTGGTGTATTGGTTAGCGCTACTGACTATTACGCCGGCCGTAGCTGGTTCGAATCCCGCAAGGGGCAAATGTTTGTGTGATAAACATGAACATTTGTACCTAAGTCATGGATGTTATATGTATTTGAGTATTTATGGGAGACGCCCCCGTCATAATCGTTGTCTGGTACTTCGTAACACAAGGAAGAAAATTACTTACCACGAAACCAGACAATTGGTGTGTTGTGTGCGCATATATTTATATTTATTACTCTTTTAAATCATCTAACAACGTAGACCTAAAACTATACTAATTTCCAGGAACTACACAGAAGAATGCCTGCGCAAAAGCATAGAGGTGGCGTTGAAGAGCAACAGAAAAATTTCCGATGTAGCGGCGGAGTTCGGCGTCCCTCGCAAGACGCTCACCGCCCGCCTCTACAACTTGAAGAACGCGCAAAAATCTAGTAAGTCAATTGCTATACTTATTTTTATATTTTCTATAATATAAAAAATAAAAATGAATCGCAAAATGTGTTGGTAAGCGCATAACTTAACAACGCCTGGACCAATTTGGCCAATTCTTTTTTTAAAATGTTTTTTGAAGTTCAATGATGGTTTTTACGGCGAGAAAAATTCGAATAATTTCCGGAAACACCCTAAAAACAGCCCTTTGCCCCAACAGGGCTGGGGGCGAAACGAAGTTCGCTGGGACCGCTAGTTTATAATAAATAATAGTCCCCCTAGCCGATTACGACTTCGGTGGCCAGTCACAACGACTAACCGACTGCGCGCAACATATTATAGTGCACAAGTGTGTGCGCAAACACAGGTGCACTCTCTATTCCTTTCACTCTCATAGCCCGATGGGACAGCAATCTGATACGACCGGAGAGAGATCAGGCGCAGGACCAATGGCTTTACGTGCTTTCCGAGGCATTTTTATATTTATGGCCTTATTGAACGTATTTGGGCCTTTATAAGCGACGGTGGGGCGGATTCTGATACACTGACTAAAGTGAATGTCTCTTTCGTTACTGAGTTAATAAAGGATTCCAATAATTTAGAGATGTCACTAAACAGCGTTTTGTTGCAAAGAAAATTTAACTTCAGGGGACTAATTTTAGAGTCACACTAAATTATCTAAATAATAACACTAAACCATGCATTTTTTTTCTGAGCAACTGTTAGCTTTATAAATCATTGTATTGTTGTAACATTGTTGGTCTCTTTTTATTTATTTAGATGAAAAAGAGACATCTTCTTCGTTTTAGTCGATGCATCACTGGAATTAGGTTTACTGGGTCTCGATGAGCGTGTTTGGGCCTAATTACCGTTTTGGGCCTTAATAGGTATTCATCAATGGATCTAAATGATCCATTTTTAAGGTTGTTTTAGCCTTAATTTACGACTTTGACCCTTGGAAAGTGCATCTGAACCTTAAAGGCCTCTACGCACAAAACAGTGACACGTGCAATGCCGATCAGTAACGTATCCATCAGTGTCGGTGAAAAATTATATTGTAGAAAAAATGATACATCTTCTACGACGCTATCCGCACACTGAACGTCACTGGCCTATAAGGAGCTATGCCGTTTGCGTCACGAATAGCTGGGATATTTCATTTATCCCGCGGATATTTTTTCAGTGTGTAGTGTGGTTAAGTTTTTTGGTGAAAAAGGAATCAAGAAGAAAAACTACAGATGGCAATTGTCTTGTCCGTAGATGATCCGGACGAAACGGCCCGGGTTTCGAGCCGAAAAAAAGCTCAAATATCTTCAGACTCCAGAAAATACAAGGACAATCTCAAAACCATCCTGACCTGGACTAGCAGCACCCCATTTAACGTCCGAGGCACGGAATACGTCTGCTGCTACTGCGAAGACAAATTCTCATACCCGAACGAGTTAAAAAGCCACACGCTCACCCATAAAGACAAGTGCAGGCCATGCAAACTCGAAACCCTCTGCCGATACAACGTCAGGCTCGATATAACTAACCTCCGATGCCTTATTTGCAAAACACCCATAGACTTTGAAACGCTCGCGACCCATCTCGAGACACACGGAAAACTGTACCATACGGACATTAAAAACCAGATCATTCCATACAAATTCGATGAGAAAAACCATTTCGAATGTACATTATGCGAAAAAGTATTCGAATTCTTCAAATTGCTGAGCAACCACATGAGCGAGCATTACAAAAATTTCGAATGCCAATGCGGCAAAGCGTTTGTCAACAAAAATCAGCTGGCGAACCATAAATATAGACACAAGATTGGCGAGTTTGAGTGCGATGTGTGCAAAAAAACGTTCGGCACAAAGACGAGACGGGACGACCATCGGCGAGTTGTTCACGTCAACTCGAACCAATCGTACCGATGTTGGAAATGCGATATGTTCTTTCAAGACGGCGATAAGAAAGCGGAACATGATGTGGAAGCGCATGGAGCACCGGCCGTGGTATGGGCCTGCGGTGTCTGCCCTAAAGTGTGTACGTCGCGAAGGAATCTCAAATACCACGTCGGTTTCCATCATCAAATAGACGAATCGTATCAATGCTCGGAATGTGGTCTGGTGTTTTGCAACAAGACGCGGCTGATTAAACACACTGAGAGACATAGGGCGCGTAACAAAAAAATGCGTGCTGAAACACGAGCGTAGGAACAAAACTAAAATATCCGTCAGGGCGCTCGTTCATCATATCGCCCTTTATTTTTTGTTTTTTTTTTAGGTTTATTTTATTTTTACTATTTATTTCACTACTAACACTATCTCTGGTTAAATTTTAATGTATACTACCAAATGTATGGGTTTCTATCACCTGAAATAAATAAAATTTAATTTAATTTAATTTTTAAAACTGTGGTCTAGTCGAGCTAAAAGTCGGGCGCGATGTGATGTTTTTATGAATTTGTGATAATAAATTTTCAACACGTTATGTATCTATGGTTCCATCCTTTCTAGTTATTTTAAACAGGTTCACAGATATGTATTTTTGTAACACGCTTTATTTTATTTTATTGGTAACATAAACAGACATTAATCGTTTAGAGATAGTACAAAGGATTTTAAAAACTCAGAGAAACTGGACTAATGCCCTAAGATGTTACACCTGTGCGCCAAACTCAGGTTGCGTGTAAACATTGTTAAAATATAATAAAAAAATACAAAATTAAATAAAAAATAATTAAAACTTTCATTAGGTCGACCTGTATGTAAGTATGTAATGGAACCTAAGGTAACTTATTCAAGTTCTAGAAATGTTTCCACTGTATTCAAATATCGATATTATGTAAAGTATCCATATAAATTATTATAATAAACTAAATCGGTCCGGTCAACATCATATTATTTAGTGATTTATACAGAAATTTTACATAAAAAAGAAGCACAAAAATAATATTACTCTAAAGATGATTAGTAGTATTACGTACGAACGACAGTTGAGAATAAGCAGTTCTATTTAAGTACCCTCTTTTTAGGGTTCCGTAGCCGAATGGCAAAAAACGGAACCCTTATAGTTTCGTCAAGTCTGTCTGTCTGTCTGTCTGTCTGTCTGTCTGTCTGTCTGTCCGTCCGTATGTCACAGGCAATTTATTCTGAAACTATTAGCATCACATAGCTGAAACTTGGTAGGTAGGTGTATTTTGTTCACCGCTTTCCAATTCAGATACAAAAAATAAGAAAAAATAATATTTAAGGGGGGGCTCCCATACATGAAACTAAAACCTAAAAAATTTTTTTTACTCAAACCTATGCGTGTGGGGTGTCTATGGATAGGTCTTTTAAAATGATGTTGAGGTTTCTAAAACCATTTTTTCTAAAAGTGTAAGGTTTGAGATATAGACGCTTCCAAAGTGGTAAAATGGGCGTCCCCCCCCATCTAACTTTTGAACTAAGAAAGTGAACATTTTGGAAAAAATATATAATGTAGATCTCAACAAAAACTTGCAACGAAAATTGGTTTGAAGGAGATCAAACCAGTAGTTTTTGAGATATTGCACATTTTTATCAACCGCAAATATAACTTTGTCTTTCATACAAACACTATGAAAAACAAAGTTATTTTTGGTGTCGCAATATATTGTGATGTTTTCGTTAAGTGAAAGTAAGTGGACCCTGAATTCAGTTAAGGGTGGCACGGAACCCTCAGTGCGCGGGTCCGACACGCACTTAACCGGTTTTTGTGATACTGAATAAACATGTTTTCTTTCTTTCTTTCTCTTTGATTTTAGGTACTCATAGAATTTGATATCTCGCACTATGTTGGGGAGTCTAGCTAGGATCATTGTTCTTTGTTTATTATGACGGAAAACAGTATCCTGTTTAATATTCCCAAAAGATACAAAAGATTGCCTCTTGATTATAAAAAAAAACATAGACAAGACGTAAAATAAAACGGCTCATTGTCTTGTCCGTAGATGCGGGTGAGTCTTCGGACGAGACGCCGCGGAAACGACGGGAACTTTACAAAATCCACAAGTTCAGAGCCAACCTGCGGCAAATACTCTCTTACTCGAACGCGACGCCCTTCACCATGCACGGCTCCGACTTCGCTTGCTGCTACTGCAAAGTGGACTTCCCCTCCGCTGACCAGCTCAAATGGCACACCCGCATCCACAAAGATAAACTGGACCACGACAAAATTAGCTCCCTCTGCAGTTTCAGCGTGAGACTCGACGTCACCGACCTAGAATGTCTCGTCTGCAACAAAAACATTGACTCTTTAGAGAATTTTGTCACACACCTCAAAGACCATGGCAAGGTGTACCACACGGATATCGCGAACGAAATCATACCTTACAAGTTTGATAGCGACCAATTTAAGTGTACCGTCTGCGGGAAAATTTTCGACTTCATCAAAATACTGAGCAACCATATGAGTGAACACTACAGGAATTATTTATGTGACGTATGCGATAAAGCGTTCATCAACTACCGCTCGCTGACGAAGCACAAGAAACGACACGCGCTCGGCGAGTACATATGCCGGGTGTGCAACAAATGTTTCAAGACGCAAATCAGACGTGACGAACACGAGAAAGCGGTTCATGTGTACATGAACAAAGCGATCAAGTGCTGGAAATGTGACATGTACTTTATGGACTTTGACCAGAAAACTAAACACGATATGGAGTCGCACGACTCGTTGCCTCGGAGTTGGAGCTGCAATGTTTGCCAGAAAATGTTTAACAGTCCGAAGGGTTTGCGATCTCACATGATCACACACGACACGAGATAAGACAGTCTTGTTCATAGACAGAAGATTTTATGGTTTTTTTAATATTTTGACATTCAACTGTGTTATTTTTATTTTCATAAGATTAAATATGAAAGCAAAAACTTCGCATGCCTGGATTTGAACCAGCAACCTCTGGCGAACCGGGCCAACACTTGCACTCTTACCAATCGAGCTACCGCAAAACTGGTCTCTTATGAAGACGTCATTACGCGGAGGTCAGCGACATCTATCGACAGTATTAAAACAGTTATTTAATCTTATAAGAAGATTCGCTTCGCTTGTCTTGTCTGTGGGACGATTGTGGCAAGATTTTTCCGAGTGAAACACATATAATAGATAGACGTGTCTGAATGAAACACTAAAAGTCAAGAGAGACTTTCAAAACAGACAGAAAATCAGCTAATATAGGTCAACGAATAACAGTTTCTAAGAAAAAAAATCAATAGCACTAAGCATACCTACTGTTTCGAGGGGAATCCGGGTGATATGTTGCAGATAAGGTTAGAAAACATGTCTTGTATACAGGACACAATTTTTTTTCGCCATTGCTACACTCGTTTTCGTCTTTTTAGTATGGCGGGTTATTAATATTTTGGCGCTCGTTCGAGTCGTCTCATATGATTGACGCTCTATGATCTTAGTTAGTTCTATTTGAGTTTACTTCACAGTGTTAGTCCTATGTGTATGACGTTCTCTCGTAATGGTTGTCGTTTTATTCTTATTTTGTTTTAATTGTTTTAAATAAAAACTTAATGTAATTAAGGCTGTGTTATAGCTATAAGCGATATCTTCCAGATTCAGTTGTCCTTTCTCATACATTATAATATGGGACATGAAAACCCGAATAACCAAGATTAGACCGCGGAGAATATATGAATCAAACTACAAATCGGCTATTGTCTTGTCCGTAGATGAACCGGGAAATTCCGCTATCGAGATCGAGATCCCGCCGGATCAGAACACATCGCGCCCACAATCCGAAGCCGCGAAATACAGGGACAACATCAGGACCATCCTGAGCTATACAAACGGGACGCCTTTTAACGTACGAGGGTTCGATTACCTCTGCTGCTACTGCGAAGAAGAATTCACCAACGCCGGCGACGTCAAAAAACACACGCTCGAACACAAGAAACGATGCACGGACAACGAAATATACCACATGTCTCTAAGAAACATGAGACTCGACATCACCGACCTAAAATGCCTCATCTGCCACCAACCATTACATTCGCTCGAAGATCTCCAGATCCATCTCATAGAACACGACAAGATCTACCACGTGGACATAAAAAACCGGATCATACCGTTCAAATTCGACACGGACCAATTCAAGTGTGCCGTCTGCGACAAACTGTTCACATTCTTCAAACTTCTCTGCAACCATATGAGCGAGCATTACGCGAATTATAAATGCGATGTTTGCGGCGTCGCTAAGATAACAAGAAGCGCGCTGACCGCACACAAAAAGCGGCATTTGACTGGTGAATTTTCGTGCGAGATTTGTAATAAAACATACAACGGGAAAGTCAGACTCGACGAGCATGTCAGAGTAGTTCATGTGTATTCGGGCAGAGCTTTGAAATGTTGGAAGTGCGATATGTTGTTTCCGGATGTAGATGAGAAAATGCAACACGAAGTTGAATTGCACGGTGCTAAACCACATGTGTGGACTTGTACTATATGTCAAGCCAAGTTCAACACGCGTAGGGCTTTGAAATATCATACTAACCTCAAACATAAACTGGTCAACCCGCAGTGCCACCAATGCGGTAAAGTGTTTAGCTGCAAACGGGGCCTCGACAGACATGTGAGGCGGATGCATAGCAATTAATCGCTCAGGGCTCGATAGGCTGCCGGCGGTCGCGTAAACAAAAGCATGACAAGAATGTTTATAAACACATCCGTGAGAGATTATAGGTAACTAGCGGTCCCAGCGAACTTCGTTTCGCCCCCAGCACCGTCCGCCCCGGCCCCGTTTTATGGGAATTTTCTTTGCTGTAAACCTCACGGAGCCTGAGACCTTTCCAACGAATGCAAAACCGTGGAAAACGGTTCGTGCGTTCTGGAGTTATAGCGTCAGGAGGGAAAACCCGACTTATTTTTATTTAATAGGTAATTAATTACGTTAGTTTGAGAAGTTTTTTAATTTAATGATTCAAAAATTACATAAATTACTTATAATTATGGAGATGAGACCTAATCGAAGTTTGATTGTGGAATGCCAGAATAATGATTTACAGTAATTAGGAAGACACGAAACACGATACGCTCTACCTTTCCCACTAAACGGATGGATTGACAGCGTTCTGTCTCACCGTTATATATGAAGCGAGAGTGAGAGCGTACCTATTTTGTCGGCGACGGAACGGTTGAGTGGGCAAGGTGTCATAGTTTTCAATAAATTTCAATACAAATAATATTTTTTTCGCCTGGCAAATACTTATAATGAATGAATGAATGACAGCGCGAGGCATGTCACGATACTGGTATTCTGCGGGAACCCTTTCGAATAAGTTTGAACACATAAATTGAATAAAAACAAAAATAAACAAAGTAAATTAGAAAAAAAACGATTAAATAAAAACAACAATATCATCAACATTCCCTTAATATCATAAAAAAAATAGGTAATTACAATTGAAAAATAAATAAATTGCTGCATGCACACTTTAACATACTTTTTTGTGTGGGCTTTAGGCACATACTAGCTGCTATGAAGTAAGTTTTTCTTTGCTTGGCCAATATTGTAAACAATATTTTATAACGTTTATTAAAATAATATCTATTTCAATTTCTTTATTTTTATAAAACGAAATTAATTAACTATTGCATTTTTGGCGCAACTGCGTTAGGAAGGCAAAGGGAAGCGCTTCCCACCGACCGGGTGTTATGGCCGGGGACCAAGGTCCAATGTTCACCGTCTTGGTTTATTCATATGTAGTTATGTCCGATCTAAATCTTTAATATCGCGGTTCAGTCTCCATACATCGACTAACAGCGCCATCTAGTCGTGTCGAGCCGAGTCAGCGTGTTACGACGATATGAAGTGACATCGGTAGATCATAGATGTCGCTACATCACTCCCCTCCGAAGAACCGGAGGTTGATTGAGCCAGGGAGGTTAAGCTCAGCAGTCTGTGCGTAGTGAGCTTGCAAGTGCCAATGTTCGACGATGAGTCGGGATGGGCATGCTGTCCACGGTGCGTCGAGATGCGCGAAGTCCACGGTGAGTCGGGATGGTGAGCTGGGTTAGGCTGCCGAGGAACCAGGAAGAACCGGTGCGGTCTGCGGTGGTGTCCTTAAGGCTGGAACTGGCTTGGAGGAGACTGCTGGCTGGGTGCGGCTGGCTGGTGGTGGGGAGAAGGAGGCGACGCTGACGACGACGGTGCGGCTTGACGGGTTATGGATGGTATCACGTCGGGGTCACCAATTTGGCGCAACAGGGTTAGGAAGGCAAAGGGAAGCGCTTCCTACCGACCGGGTGTTATGGCCGGGGACCAAGGTCCAATGTTCACCGTCTTGGTTTATTCATATATAGTTATGTCCGATCTAAATCTTTAATATCGCGGTTCAGTCTCCATACATTGACTAACAGCGCCATCTAGTCGTGTCGAGCCGAGTCAGCGTGCTTGCGTTGATATGTAGTGACATTGGTAGATCATAGATGTCGCTACACATTTAAAAAAAATGTGTTCAACAATGAATGTACCTATGTAGGTTGTAAGTTGTGTTTGTCTTATTTCAAAATAAATAATTTCGTTAAAAATGAATGTCTAACTTGTTTACAATATTCGCCAAGCAAAGCAAAACAGACTAACCCTCTTATTCATAAAAACGCAAACAGTCTAATAAACCTGTTTTAACTATTACACTGTTTTGTCTCATTCTTTCTTGGCGCTGTCATCATTTGACAGAAAGTGACAAAACAGTAAAATAGCTAAAATAGGCTTATTAGACTGTTTGAGTTATTATCAACATACAGCTATGTTTAGTCGAGGTTCAAAGAAAAATGACACGGAACCACTATGGTCTATCTATTTTATCGTACGGTCGAGTATTTGCCGCCTAGCCACTTTCAAACGAAAATCGCTTACACACGACACGCATGCCACAAAAACAGGCGTCACTTCAACAAAAGACGACGCGAGGTGCAAGCGACTTCGGCTTTTGAAGTGGTTAGGCGGTTGTGACGTGATATTAGATATTTATTTTGTTAATGTTAATAACCTTAATCGGACTATAAACATGTTTTTTTTGTAATTTGTTGCATGTGCTAGTGACGTTATTAAAGCTTTTCCCTTAAATTTATAAGCCCCGCAGGTTGTTAATGAGCTGGAACTTTGTCAAATTAATATCCTCTTTCCCATCTAAAACCATTCCAAAAATCTAATTATATTTTTTATTTTACTGATTTATTATTGTCAATAAATAACATACAAAAAAGATATCGAAAGTAATAACAAAGAGAATACGTGAAAATTATGGCCGCATCGCGCATTAGCAATTGCGTGGATAATGCAGTTGTTTACATCTACCTACATAAAATATTTAAATTGAAGTGTTCAGCTATATTTTTTAGCACCTATTGTGTTATTTCTGAAAATGGTTTCACTGCTACTAAATAACATTGTAACAGACGATTGAAAATTACGGTGTATTAAGTTATCATCTTTGTAAATCAATAAATAAAGTTATTTTTAAAACGTTCTTCTTTCTTATCTTTCTACCTATAAATACAACAAAATCTAGTATATTATTTATCTCTAAATATTTATCACTGATAGTTAATCTTATTGAAAAACAATATATTTACTTTTTAGACTGCAGTTTTACTATACATAAGAAAGAAGTATAATTAACAGTGATATAATATGCAGTTTATTTATGATCTTTTTAACCCCCGACGCGAAAAGTGAGAGGGCCAAATTATTATGTCCAATATTTATTTATCAATCAATTCCAGAAACGCCGCAAGACATCGAAAAGTTACAGAACCAAGAGCAACACTACCGCTTCGTGCAGGAAGTGCGCAAGGTGTTGTCGTTCACCAACGCGATGCCCTTCAAGATCAAGGCCGGCAAGTACTACTGCGCGTACTGCTACACCACGGCAGACAGCTTCGACTCCCCTCAGAGCCTCAGACACCACATGAGAGCCCACTACGACGAGCGAGTTCAACGACTCGACCAGATATTGAGACCGCAATTCCTGAACGAAATACTCAGAGTCGACGCAGACAACCTACAGTGCGACGTATGCTCCGTACCTCTAGAATCATGGAACGACATGTTAGTACATCTCTGCGAAAAACATGACGTGGAATTAGACCAAGCCTATACAAAACTCATTCCGTATAAGCTGAAAAACAACAACAGCGTATTATGCGCTCTCTGCGACGAAGAGTTCAAAGTGTTCCAGTTTCTGGACACGCATATGAACGCGCATTACTGCAACTACATGTGCTCGGATTGTGGAGACACATTTGTGTCCGAGAGCCGGTTGAAGCATCACCTGACCACGCACAGCGTCGGCAAGCACCCTTGCAGATACTGCGGCAAAGTTTTCACACTAGAAAGGTATAGGAGGAAGCACGAATGCATAGTCCACAAGGAGGCTAAGTTGTTCAAATGCGCGGATTGTAGTGAGGCGTTCCACTCCGAGTTTGAGCGTCACACGCACATCGCGAAGAATCACAAGGAGCGGATCAGGGTGACGACCTGCGAGCAATGTGGGAAAACGTTCGATTGGAAGCCTAATTATTTGGCTCACGTGCGGAAAGTGCACCGTAAAGTTATCAAACATAAGTGCCAGCATTGCAACAAAGGATTCCGTTCCAATCACGAGATGAAAATTCATGAGATGAGGCACACGAGGGAAGGGAAACACTCTTGTATGTTGTGCTCGAAGAAATTTGTCACGCTTGCGGAATTGAGGAGCCATTTCAAGAAGCATGTCAAGGAAATGAATTTCGTCAGTCAGGACGAGATCAACCAAAGTGAGCTGAGCGAATTGTTATTGAGCCAATAGATAGTGTCAAATGTTGGTAGGTACCAATTTGTCCAGTAAAACCGGTGAATGGTTGCATGGTTCGAAATTATCAAGATAATTACGCTTCTTGATATTTATCATGATAATTATCCGATAATTATCACCAGTATAAAAAATGTTTGCTTCATAACAAATTCTGTTTTGGTTTATGGTTGCTGATTATTGTCAAGTTATCCAATGTTAGTCGCTTAAAGCGTTCTGGTAAAATTTTGGCGTTATATCTAGTGACGTTGTGGAGCTAAATAGATAGTATTTAAACTATCTATGTTAAATAACGCCCTCCTAGACGCAAGTACGGAAATACACGTTCTAATACTTCGAATACAGTTCATTTTCACGAGCGCATTTTTTTTATATTATCACGATAATTATCATTGATAATTATCCTTTCGAACCCTGAATGGTTGTAAAAAAATTTGCCGTTTTTCATTGCTTGTCGAATATTGTAAACAATCTTGATATTACTTTTTAAGTTTTTAATAAAATTATTCATTTTAAAACAAAAGAAATACGAAGCTTACAACCCACATAGATAATTCAAAGTTAAGCACTGATATATTTAATCAAATGGTTCATTTATTTTATTCACTAATATTATTTTAAAAATTATAAAAAGATTGTCTACAATTTTCGACAAGCAGATAAAAACGGACTTTACCTGTCTTTTTTTAAATCTATGAAATGTTGACTGAATTTTATTCATGTGTTGGTATTCTCAAACGCAAATAACATACAAAATAATTGTTTATTATTTATATTAAATCAGAAACTTGATATTTACATCATGGCATAAAAAGCTGCATTTAATGTTGCATCTATCAAATTTCAATAAACTAAACTTTTTAAATTATTCTGATTTGATTTCACATGTAATACATACATAAAAATTGCTTCTTAGTTTATAATTAATTATTATGCTATTTAATTATTTTGTTAGCAAAAATAGATATTTTTAGTTAATAAAAGGTCTTTCTTCTTTTTTTTTTTAATTAAGAATAAAAATAGATAGAATACTGGATAGTGTTTTATTTCATTATAATACATCATTTGAAAAATCTGAGAAAATAATTGATCTTTTTTGATAATAAATATAATGTATTATTGCGTTTTAAAATAAACAATTTATTGTTAAAAATGATATGTGTTTGTAACACTAAAAAATATATATCATGAAATTCATGAATGACAAAGCCTGAAATATACTGTTTTGTATTTTTAGTTACCTATCCTTATAAAGATACTAAGATTTTTTATGTTTATTTATGCACATAACAAACCACTATGGTGATTTTTCATGTGTGCATTCAGATCATTATTATCTTCAAATGTTGCCTCGCATAAATTGCATCCATGTTTCACAAAATCACCAGAACTGTGATGTGTTTCTTTATGATTTTTTAAAGTAGTTCCATTCACGAAAAATTTATCACAAATATTACACATGTGTAGGTCTTCCTCAAAGTGAATTTTCATGTGCGCTTTTAAAGACTTCTTCCATTTAAAAGCTTTATCGCAGATCGAACAATTTGCATATTTTCTAAAATTCATATGATTGTGCTTCAACTTGTGTAATTTCAACTCTGTATTACTGTAACAAGTGTACGGGCAGACGTCACAGGAAAAATCCTTCTGGTTCAAATGCCTTTTCATATGATAAGACAGTGTATACCGTCTTCTAAACCCTTTACTGCATACATTGCAACGGTACACAACCGGTTGTTCACCATGTACATCAACCATATGTTTCTTCTGCACAAAATAGTCAGAAAAACGTTCCGGACACTTATTGCATCTAAGTTTTTTAAGCATCTTGTGGACAAAGTCAATGTGAACTTTCAGTTTAGATCGTGTATTGAACACTTTATCGCAATACTCGCAGAGGAATATCCCTTCTCTATGTCTAGTATAAATGTGGTTCTTCAAACGCATCATAGTCACGAACCCACTTCCACAGACATCACACACATAGTTCCGAATGTGTGTGTTCATGTGCTTCACAATAGAGCCAAAATTTTCGAACTTCGCGGAACAGATCTGACATTCATACCAGTTTTCTAAAACTTTAAACGGCACAACTCTGTCTGTGATATTCTTACGGAACTTCATTTCGTGTGTGTTAATAAGATGTGACTTCAGTTCCTTGAGATTCGGCATTGCTGAGTTGCATAAAGTGCATTTTAAATCATCAATGTCAGCATAGACCACCAAACTTTCCGCTGAGTATGGTTTGAGAGCTTTTAATAAATCAGTCTTAACGTGTTGTTCATTTTGGTGCTGTTTCAAACAGTCAAAGTCTTCAAATGTCTCTCTGCAGTAGAAACAAGGGAACCCAGTGCATGTTTTATTTTTGAAAAGTGTGGAATTTGAAGATGCTAATAGCTGGTAAGTGTTTAAGATTAGAGCTCTTTTGTGGGGGTCTCTTTCAGAGTCAATATACTTTTGGAGACTTTCCTCCTCAGATGAACTGGTATCATCTGTAAACAGAAATCATATTATAAGTTACTATTACTCCATCAGAATTGTGCCACAGCTACAGCAAAACGGAATAGGACAGTGATTTAGAGATAGGGAAACAGGTATTACCTAAGAAGAAGGATAAAAGAAGTAGATATAAATTTCAAATAACATAAATATTTACAACTTGATATTAATTTTATTTGTGCATTTGCATATGCATAGAAATAATTAGATAGATATCAAAGTTGCAAATTTTTAATAGTGTTAAATATGAAGGGATACCAGGGAAGTCATAACAGAGGATTTTTCATAAGAATTTATGCATGAAAGCCACTAAAATGTCCCAACACAGCAAGACAGCTTTTAGTGAATTCTGAGGGTAACTTAACATGAAGAAAAATACCCAGTTATTACTACCCATAGTTTATACTCACTACTTGACTCCTTGGCACTGGCATCCAAGGACATATCAGGGTAATCTTTAGTAGTTTCCACTTTAATTTTGTGTGTCTCCTTAACAGTCTGTTTCATACTGTCCAGATTGTTCACTTGTATTTGAAAACCAACTGTTGTGTAAAAAGTTTCATTTTTAACTGGCACTGAAAATAAAATAGTAAAAATAAAGTTAGCCTGTAAGCATCCCACTGCTGGGCAAAGGATTTAACTCAAAAGTGAGGTAGTAGGAGCCATACTCCACCAAGCGGGCTCTGTGCGGGTTGGGGGAGGGGTGTTAGCAATAAATAAAACTATTTTCTTTAAAAAAGATCACAGTATTTAAGTAGTTTGTAAGTTTAAAGTTTATCCTATGTAAATATAAATCATTTTTTTCAAAAGAATGTCTTTTTCTTCAATGGTAAAGCCAATGTGAAAAAGGAATGTCAAGATTGCTTACAATATTCGCCAACCAAAGAAAAATGGACTTTACTAAACATACCATTGACAAGGACCATTTGTTCATTGTTGCATTTCTGTAGTTCTTCCGACAGTCGCTCCTCCGTGCGCAAGACTAGGGCCTTGAAGTCCCGCGCCTGACGCAGTAGAGTCACACACGAAGAACATATTAGTGTGCTCAGGTTTGTATTTGTTGAAAGCTGAAACATGTTACATATTTTCATTGTAACTTCTGTGCTCAAAGTTTTGTTTCGTTGTTGCCTGTTTGGTGTGCTCTTTTCAAAAACTGAGGCACTAAGGGACAGCAACTTTCCAGGTTTGGATAGTCGTCAACAGTGTGTGAACTAATTTAATTAGGATAAATTATTCATGGTGAATACAGCATGTACTTATTTACGTGAAGATTTAATGTATTCTAGATAAAATATTAGAAATCAGATATAAACGAATATTTATTTTATGGTTCACTAACAGATAAATGAATTCAGAACGAACTATAAAATCACCTGTGTGTGTGGCGATGATAATGCTACCAACATTATTTAGGTAAGAAAATCTTATAGATGTAAGTCTTATTACAGACAGACTCCATTTCGTAGGGGCGAGGGATGACCCCACAGGGAAAGATTTATGTAGCTTGGATGCGATACTTACAAAAACATTGAAACAATCCAAGAAAATGTCGGCGTAAACTTCCTTTGCACCGGAGTCGACATAAACTCTAGTGATATCTCTGTGGTTGCCTTCTTCCAAACAACATCTGCAGGTTCCGTAACTTGCTTCATCATAATTTCCTTCAATCTTGATATTGTTAGTTATTTTATATTCCATTTTCATGAAATATATTCATACAATCCACCAAACAAACAAATCCGAAACGAACGTCATTCATTGGCATGATTGGGCATGATGACATTAGTGATGTTCCGAATATCCGTATCCGTATCCGCGGATATCCGAGGAAAAATAAAAATCCGTATCCGTTACTTTACACGCGGATCTTTTACGGATCTTTTTCAGTTAATCATCAGGTAGAAAAAAAAAAAACCAGCTAGTTTTTTTAAATAATCATATATTTTGCACCTATATATTGCAAACATTTAGATACATAGATTTTTATAATGAGAACAAGTTAAAACTTTACTTTTAGGACAGTGAAATAACTAAAACATAATTATTGTTTTCTATAATTAAATGAGGTCAATATCAAATCAAGTTATGCGGCACAGTGTCACACTAAACCAAAACAAAAACAGTACCCACACCCGCGCAATGCAAGTCAAAACATGTCGTGTCTGACGTTGCGGCGAGCGAGACGTCAACTATCTTTTCAAGGCCGCGCGCGGCCGGCGACACTAATCTTATGAGAAATTGAAGATCCGTATCCGTATCCGTATCCGCGGATCTTGACACTAAATATCCGTATTCAGATCCGTATCCGCGGATCTTCATTTTTAGCGATCCGGCACATCACTAGATGACATGAACATGAAATGCGCGGTGTACAGAACTATACACCAATCATATAAGAACAAAATTTATTACGACCAATCCCATGAAAGATCTGAAATAGCTTTGATTTCATTGGTCAATGTAATGTCAGATTAGGATTCTACTATAGTGTTGTAGTGTAGTTGTATTTTACCGATTTTAATGGTGAAGAAACAAAATCGACATAAAAAATATTTCAAGGAAAAACTAAACGCACTTTGCTCACTGCCAGCCAGACTTGAGGGCCGGTTTCACCATCGACCAACAAGCCTTTTAACCGACGAATAATTTGAAAATGGAACGTCATTTCGTGAAGTACAATACAGTAGGTACCTATATAAAACAGATAACATTCCATCTATCCATCCGTATACTTACAAAGAGTAGCCAGAACTATGAAATCGTGAAACAGCCATCTAAATACGCTTGTTCCATTAGTATACTTACTTATTGCATTACTCTTTCCATCGCACGAACGCAGGAATACAAATTATTCAGTTTTAAGATTGTTATTGACTCATAACGTTATGAACAGGTTATGAAGCGCAAGTAAGAAAGAAAAGTATAGCAAGCGCAAATCATGTGCGCTGATCAGTGCGGACTGCGGATACATAGACTGAGTTGTACATAGTAGTTTCGTGAAGTACATTATCAGGATAAATGCACAAGCTCTAATCAGTGCGCAGGTGACCTGCGCTGCGACAATTTATTAATTTAAATAATTTATTTATAAAATCAAAGAACAACAATGGTACACTAAACATTTTATTGCTCAAAATCAATAATCACGTAATGTTACCGCAGACACTGTAACAGATGCGCGGCCTATTCCCGCCGCGTCTCAGAGATTAATAAATAAATATCTCACATCCTACTTATATCATTGTCTATCTATAATCTTGATGGTGACTCCTAATGTGGCTTTTCAGGCTGCAGTTCTGTATGAATGCCTGCCCACAGCCAGGAACAGGGCATACATATCTCCTATCGTTTGTATGAATCCTCATGTGCTCTTTCAAAGTCTTCTCCCTTGCATATGACTTTTTACACACAGAACACTCATGTATTCTCTGACCATTATGTTTAACCATGTGATACCTCAGTTCACCTTTAGTAAAACATCTGTAAGGACATATTTCACAGTAAATATCCTTTTGTTGTATATGTGTTCGCATGTGAATAGACAGTCCGTACCGTCGATCAAATGACTTATCACAAACATTGCATTTATATTCTAAAGGAGCTACACCGTGAACCAAAACCATGTGTTTATGTCTGCGAAAGTATTCATTGAAACGTTCAGGACACCGGTTGCATTTGTATTTTTTTACATTTTCATGTACTGTTGAAACATGATATTTCATTTTCTGCTGGGATGTAAACTGCTTTTGGCACACTTCACAAGGATGCTGTTTCGATTTCCCAGAATGCATGACATATCCATGTATTTTTAATCTCTGTTTGGTAACGAAACCTGAGCCGCATTCTTCGCAAACATAATTACTGTAGTGTGTATTCATATGCCTTTCTATTGAACCAAATGTTTCGTAGTGGTTACCACAGATTTGACATTCAAAATTGTTTTCTTTCACTTTGAACGGAATAACTCTATCAGTCACGTCTAAATACATTTTCTTTTGATGGATGTCCGTTAGATGTTTCTTCAAATCGTTCAGTGTTAGTATATCTTTGTCACAAACAGTGCATTTTAAGTCTGATACATCAACATAGACTACAACTCCATCTGGTCTTCCAACTTTATACTTTTGTAGCACACATTTGCTTAAATTATTTTTGACATGATCTAACTTTTGGTGCTTTTTCAGTTCTTCAAAGTCTTCAAAGAGTTTTTCGCAGTAGAAGCAGGGATAGGCTCGTTGGAATTTCGATTTGAATGCGGTAACATTGGAGAATTCTAGTATAGTAGATATGTTGGTGGCATGAGTGAGGCGTTCCACAGTATTTGGATTTTTAACTTTATCAATGTCTGATATGTCCATTGCTTCACTCTGCCTAAACTGTGTTATCTGATTAGACATATCTTGAGCACCAGATACTGTTTCAATTCTTTGGGAAGCCTTTCTTACAATACTGCCTCTGCGAAGTAATCTCTCTAAAGATTTGCCAGTGATCACTTTACCTGAATCAAAAAATAATACAGATTAATTTAAATACAACAACATAAATTATAGTAGCATCTCTCATAGACACACATTGATAAAACAGGTAAACTAGTTTAAACTGTGAAGTATGGGTCTCTAGTTTATCCACATTGATGAATGTAGTTTCAGCAGCTTGGTATCTGGGTATCTGCACAGAACATACCAGCCACTTACTATCTACATATAAATTATGTAATATGTATGCATAGTGTACGCTATATATATAGTGTAGTGTAAGCTATCCTAATGCACTGATTATTGGGATTATGTACAAAACATTACATGCGAAGTGTATATTTTACTATACCTTTAAGTGTCTCCAAATGTTTAACATAATTTTGACATATAATCTTGAATGCTGGCTTTCTCGGCAAGGACTTCAGTGATGCAAACCTTGCTATTAATTCTGCTTCACCTTCCACTTGATTGTTCTTTGGTGTCTCATCTTTAATATAAAAAACATTAAATAATTATTTTTATATGTTTAGAAAGTTGAAAGAAAGTCGTATTGGTTTCACCATTTCGGTATAACTCGAGAACACAGCGACGCGGTTTTCGTGTTCTTTTTTCGATTTTCGAAATATCTTTATTAATCTTTAACGGAATATATAATAAGTTCACTGGGTCCGCTAGTTGTTATTATAGTAAATAGTTTACACGTGTAGATTTCGTTCCATCTGTGTAAAATGAACTATTGTGTTAAATAATCAACAAGTTCTATTAGTTCAATCTAGTTATCTTGATATTATGGCAGAAACCTAAGACCCCTAGACTAGACTTGAGTGTGTAAAAAATCTAATCATTTGTGGTAAAGTAAGTATAATAAAAAAAATAACATCAATGTTTAGCATGATCCTGGAAATAAAAATGCTTTATTGTTATACGAGGGATCAATTATTTTTCTTGGACACATAGGAAACATTATTCAATCTCATAAGATTAGATAACAAACCAAACATTCTTCATGAGTGGGATTCGAACCCACAACTCAGGCAAACCGGGACATCTCTCTTGCCAACCAAGCCACCATGCTGTTAATCCTCTCGTGCGAAATTTCTCATATTTTATGAACAAGCCATTATGAAATTAAGTTTATTCAAACTAACCTTGGTAAGTTATGGCTTCATCAGGTTGTTCACTTGGCCACTCTTGGTCGCTATCAACTGTTTGTTCTTCCTTTACAGATGTGGAGCATGGCAATTCTATCTTGATATCTGCTATACCGCTTTTCAGATTGTCTGAAAATTGATTTTAAATTCTATTTTACAGATTCTATCAGCTAGATTAGATATGATGTTGAGTTTTTAACACGCAAAACCTTTTTAAATATCAAACTCATTTGCTTCGATCCCAAAGGAAGTAGCTAATGCACTTGTGTTATGGAAAACAGAAACAACAGTGGAACCACAACACCCAGACCTGAGACAGCAGAGAAAATAAATTATTAATAATACTCACTTTGGCCGGCATCTAACGCTTCCAGTAACTGCACTTCAGTGTTCACAACAAGCATTTTGAAGCTGCTGGCTTCTCTGAGCTTCGTGATGCATTCACTGCATATAAGTTTTGATAGTCCAGTATTTGGCGAAAGCTGAAGATAGAAACATTTTGAAAGAATGAGCTAAGACCATTCCTAGGAAATATTGTGAATTTACGTAGGTTGTTGGGCGCACAATAACTCGTTTAAACAAAGAAGGCTTCATAAAGTTATCTATAAAACGTATGTAAATGGTAAAGATTGTTACTTACGCTTAAATTGAAGCATTCGAGCAAAATATCTGAGTACACCTCGCGTATGCCATTCCAACAGTATACCTTTTCTAGATCTCTGTGTCTGCCCATCTCAGAACAGCACCGGCACTGCCCATATTTATTCACGACATTCAATTCCATTTTAGATGGAAATTTGAGTAAGAATTCTTTATTTATGTACCTATAATTTTTCGTGAATATCCCCAAAATGCACCAACAAAACAAACAAGAAAAATACAAGTTGACAGTTCTAGTGATGTGCTGTGGCCATTCCAAATTCGATTATGATTTAAAATAACGTTTTGTTCATTCATCAAAAAGTTAAACGAGACTGGGCTTATTTCCGTGGGAGATTTGAATAAATAAGTTCAGATGTGCACGCGAAAAGCAGTTTGTACTCCCAATAGCGATTATTTCTTTATAATTTCAAGAGTGGGTACTTGGCAGAACCTAAGGTATGGCAAAACTACGAGGTTTATTTAATATATAATTTATTACATTGATTGCATACTGTATTCATGATGGTGTGTCTTCAAGTGTCCCTTCAAACTGCATTTCTGAACAAAAGCCTGCCCGCAGACCGCGCACGCAAATCGCCTATCATTATTATGTATCCTCATGTGTTCTTTCAGCGTCTTCTTTCTAGCATACGATTTCTTGCACACAGAACACTCGAATATTCTCTCTCCATTGTGCTTTATCATATGAACCCTCAGTTCGTTGTTTGTAAAACACTTATACGAACACAAATGGCACTGGAAATCTCTCTCTTCCAAATGGTCCCTCTTCATATGTCGCGACAAAGTGTATCGCCTGTCGAAGCTTTTATCGCATACATTGCATTTGTACTGCAGGGGTGCGACGCCATGTTCTTCGACCATATGTTTCTGTCTCCTGAAGTACTCTGAGAATCTCTCCGGACATTTCGTGCATTTGAAGCGTTTGACCATCTTGTGCACTGTGTCGACGTGATTCTTCTGTTTCTGCTGTGTGGTGAACACTTTCTTGCACACATCGCAGGGGAAATTGCCGCCTACGTGCATGCTTTTAGAGTGCACTTTCAATCTGTATTTCGTGACGAATCCAGTGCCGCAGTCTTTGCAGACGTAGTTCCTGAAATGTACGTTCATGTGTCGTTCTATAGACCCGAAAGTTTCGAAGCTGAATCCGCACATTTGACACTCGTACACATTGTTTGCTGAGAGTTTGAATGGTATGACTCTGTCGTTGAATTCTAGATGCATTTTCTTATTGTGGACTTTGGTTAAGTGTGATTTTAGCTCATTGAGATTCGGTATAGTACTGTTACAGATGGTGCAACGTAGGTCGGTGACGTCAGCGTATACCACTAAACATTCCGCTCCATACGTACTCAGAACCTTTTTCAAATCACTCTTTTTGTGTTCTAACGAATGCTCTTTTAGTTTGTCCAAGTTCTCAAACAAGTTTCTGCAGTAGAAACACGGAAATCCATTCCTGCTGCGGCTCTTGAACGGCGTAATGTTTGAATATTCCAGTAAAGTGCACGCGTTGACGATGTGCGCCATTTTTTCTGTGACGAAAGTCTTTTTAGAGCTCAATTTGGGCTTTTTGGAGTCTTTTTCGAGTAGCTTCGCAATTGTTTCGGGTAGAATGATAAGACCTAAAAATGAAAAAAAAAACAATGTTATTGTGCCTCAGGAATTACTAATATCCGTGATAAAAGGCTGTAAATCAATCCAACCAAAATTGCAAACATTTGATGGATCAATTCAGATTTATGTATCAATAGGAATAGAAGAAGAAAGGTAGGTTAATAATATTCTGGTAACAATAGAAAATCGACAGGGCAATATGATCATCAATAGTCACCTTTAAGAGCGTCCAGCTGCCTCGCGTACTGGGGGCAGGCGAGCGCGAGGGTCTGCCGCGTGGGCAGCCACTTGACCTGCTTGCAGCGCGCCAGCAACTCAGCTTCGCCTTCCACTAAGTCACCTTTAGACTTCACTGGTTTGTTAGTATCTTCAACTGTAAAGTATTATGAAATGGCATTTATAATAAGGTCAGTATGGTGACCGACAAAGACATATGAGTATACAGTTAGTCTCAATTGTCAAAAATGGTTTGTCTCTCTAGCTTATTGTTAAAGTATGACGAAAAGAATGTAAAAATATAACACTGTGATAAATACTTAATGATATGCCTGTACATTTGTACAAAGCATATAATTGTTATATGGTAAATTCTATGGTTTTTCCACTTTGACAGCCAGAACCGAAAAATCTAGCAAGGTACTAGGACCACCGATGGACCCGAATGATAACAAAATGGACGGGACCAAAAGGGAAGAGGAAAGTAAGGAGACCGAAACAAAGGCGACCTGACGATATCAGCAAAACAGTGGAAGATGATTGGCCAATAGCTAAGGAGCGCGAGTTTACTCAAACAGGGATTCACAGCAATGTGACAAATAAATTTAAGCAAGAAAAGAAATTTACTTAAGTGCTGTGGATTTAATAGATTTGATAAAAATAATAATATCTGCTTCAGGGTTGAGTGAGACAGTTGTTATGATCACGCAAATCAAAAATAAGGTCTGCTATAAAAGATTTAAAAACTAAAGTAACCCAAACTGTAAAGATTTACCACTCACAGTATAGATCATCATCAGGCTCATAGTCCGGGTCCCCATCTGTGTCATCGAGCTCTACATCGCTGAACTCCTTTTTGACCACCTCAACTTCTACCGAAGGCTCTTGTTTCACCTCTACATCTTTGAGAGTATCCACAGGGGCTACTGGCACTGGCAACAAAGTTATTACCTGTTACTATTACTAAAAAAGTATAAGTATTTTTTTAGTAATAAGAAACTTAATTCTATATTTGGATATGCACAAAAATGCATAGAAAAAATGATTGTTTCAAAAATATACCGTTTACAAACGCCATTTGGTCACCAACAGTCTCCTTGAGCCGCTGAGCGCTGAGCAGCTGCTGTTCCGTAGCCACCACCATCATGCGAAAACTGACCGATTCCCGCAGGCGCTGCACGCACGGAGAGCATATCAATGTGCTGAGATGCGCGTCTGTTGATAGCTGAAATTAGAAGGTAAAAGATGTTGAACCAGATTTAAATGTATACCAGCTGTTCTCCAAGTCCACACCCACGGAATTGTAGATCTAAAAAAATAAATGCTATTCCAAATATTCCAATGTATGAGCTATTATAATAGTCCAAGTTTTACATAACAATAAAACTTGTATTATTAGCAGAGACGATGCACAGCATCCTGTGAGAGATGCGTCTACTTCCGCCTAGCCTAATTTCCGTATCCTGCTGGATAAATAATTATTGGTTTAATTTGACTTACATCCGTCTCCGCCATTTTTAGTCACCTGGGGTCGAGTTATCTCGAAGTTTCCTCATAGAAGTCTCGCCAGGAGACCTTAATGGGATGCTGTGCATCGTCTCTGCTAATAATACAAGTTTTATTGTTATGTAAAACTTGGACTATTATTCGGCATGTGACGATGCACAGCATCCTGTGAGAGATGTGTTTATTAGCTCCTGGTGACTATTGAACGACGCTATGTGATAAAGAGTATGGTAGACTGATGATTGCAGCTTTTGAAGATATCTGTAAAACGCTAAACGATGTGATTAATGGGTGCAGTAGTAAGCACATTATTATTGCCAAGTATTAATGCGTAAAGGTTGATAAGGCAGACTACTATTAACATATTTTAAATTATTTCTTTATCAATAATAATATTAATAATCAATAATAAATGTTATTTAACTAAAAATATGTGCAACGTATAACGACATCTTTCATTTAATTGTCTAGTACATGAAGTTGCAAGAGCGATAACTTTCGCTATCAAATATTTTTATTGATATGTTTTAGTTTTGAAATATGTCTAAGTTAAGTGATTATTAACTTGGATTAATGGCCTAGACAAATAACTATTTTAAGATATTAATGATGAATGATGTCTCATTGTGGTACAGGTTTGAAAATTATATGCATTTTGAGGGACCGAAACCTTGTGGGGAACGGAAAGTACCTGGAAGGGCAAGATGGATTATTTTTGTTACCTACGTATTGGTAGGCTTAACAAACAGTCTGATCTGTATGAATGTATTATGAAGGCAAACTTGTTTCATTACAATGATATATTGAGCATGAGGTTTTAAAATCAGACTGATCCGATTTGATTGAATATTTAGGTTATGTGTAAGCCTGCCAGCTTTTGAGGCTAAATTTAAAAATGCCAGCTTGAAGTATGATAAGGAATCAAATGTTTCAATTAGGTAAAGCATTAGTGAAAAATGTCGGGCCATGCTGATTAGGTAAAGATTTGTTATTTAAGCAGATGGTTTAAAACATGCCTAAAGCTTAGATTTGAAATCTTCCTTTTGCCAATAGAGGGTTAATATGAAATGACTTTATAAATGTAAATTTCGAAACATGGAGGAAAGTAAGTTTGCCACCAAGTTCTAGTCAAGTTTTAAGATAAACTTTAAATATTGTTTTCTCAGTTCATGAGGGGTTTGGGTGTATACCTTTTTTACAGGACTTAGTTATATGGGTTACATAACTTTGGCTTTCAAATGGGCCTTGTCCTGCAGTACAGTTCTGGGCAATCGGATCTGACCTGTGGCCGTGTGTACTGTGTTTGTATGGAGGGAGCGAGAAAAGATGCCTCACCACGTTGCAGGAGGTGGTAGTCCCGAAATACAAAGTAAAGTGTTTGTAGGTGTAGTTATTGACCGCAGGTGTGGCTGTAATTACACCCCCCCCCCTTTTTTAAATTTAAAGTATTAACGTAAGATGTGTTCTAACTAAACCTTACATGACCTATAATTCTAGCGCAGAGGTTGGAGTTAATGATTGATATCATTGTAAAAATACCTCTGGTCACGTCTTGCTGTCGTCTTACTGGATTATGAAGTGAAGAGACACAGAGTGCACTGGTGTATTGTGCGTACGCTTGTGCACTTTTGATTTCAATCAGGGGGGCATTAGATAGCAGCTTCATTGTCGCCTTAACAAGATATCGAGTTCGGGTAAATATTCTGTTTAACTGGGCCATTGTGCGAGGGTTTGTGTGCTAATAGCAGTTCAGAGAGTGAGCTTTTGCTGTGGGGTAGGCTCATACTTTTCTCGTGTACTTAAGGAGAATTTTCAATTTAATGGTAAGTTATGTATTTCATCTGAATCATTCCTATTTGTTTATGGCTTTTGATGACACACAGCAATTGTAATGCCCGTGCATTTCGAGGTTGCGCACTTCTCAAGTTATTTTGTTGCACGTCCCTTGAGTACTCATTTCGACTATATGACATTTACTTTCTGTATACCTAATTGCCAGCCCAATGGTATCGAATAAAATGCTATGATTTTTACTTTCGTTTTCTTAGTTGGTATTTAGAGTAAACAGTAGTACCTTTTCTGAACTAGGTATTCGGGCGGGAATCTTTTCCAAATTAAGAATCTACGGCTCCCGGGTCATAACGAGGCTTCGATTAGTAGTTATGAGGGCCTTTTGAAGGGCTCAGTTAGTATGAAAATTCATGGTACGGTAAGGGCAAATGGCAAAGGTAGGCTGAGGGCGATAGACAATTTCTGTCAGTCCGAAAATATTGCACAACTAAAGTTTGTACAAAAGGTGGACTTAACGCCATATGACACAATATCAGGGATAAGCGTTCAGCTCATTAGCGTCTGCTCGTTTTTTTTTTTTTTTTTGAGATTATATCAGAAATTGACTTGCTTGTGAATGCATTCTGAGGTAGTTTAGAGCTGTTGAATATAGCACGGTGTGGATGAGACATGCACCGGCACAGATGTAAACGGCAGACCGTGTTACTGCACTGTAATTCGACTGGTCAGTTGATTTAAGCAATCAAAGGAAAACGTGCTGGGCTATTGAATGATATACGGGATTGGTGAGGCAATCACCGGCATGAAATTGGTCGGAAGAATGTGTGGTGAACTTTCAACTATTGCGCGGAGTTGCTAGGCAAGTACCGGCATAAAAGTGAACGCCTGTCGCGTCCCTAGCGGGTTAGTTCGATATTCTTAGATATGTCTACAAAATAAATGCGACAAAGACCACTGAATATTGTGCGGAGTTGGTGAGACAAGCACCGGCACGGAATACAAGCAGGACTGATGAATACTGTACGATGTTGGTGAGACAAGCATCGGCGTGGAGGTGATGTTAATGTGAGCAAGACCATTGATTATTGCGTTGAGTGGGTGAGGCAAGCACCGGCACTGAATGTAGACAGGATAGTTGAATATTGCACGATGTTGGTGTGACAGACAAGCATCGGCGTGGAGGTGAATGGCAGATGCATCCCTGTACTGTTATAAGTGTTAGGTTGGCTTACGCAGCCTGATGCTAAGGTGCCACTGCGTCCGATACGCTCGGAAGCAGCCTCCTAAACTGCACTGAGATAAATTGCAGATGTGGCTCTTAATCATGGCCATTACGATGATCGCAGTCTGACAGGTAGATGCCGCTGGCCCTTGTACGTATGAGGCCAACAACCGTAAGAATACTCAGATGTGATGAGTTGCGTAGCACTTGCGTTACGTCAAGCGTTAGGACTACGAGTAGATTGAGTAGTGATAGAATAAGTCAGGCTTCGAGGGCCTCTCGAGGGCCTCTTAATAATTGTTGATTTCTTGCGATCCGTAATCCGTAAGTAATGACAATCAATAAAGGCCGTGTCATTTATCGACTTCGACCATGGATTGTTCGAGCTGTCTTGTGTTATGCTATGTTAAAAGTATTATAATAATTTCTTTTTCTATTAACTAATAAAATTATTAATTCAAATGAATTTTTAAGCTTACATTGCATTGTTGCCAATAATATAATATGGACTCTGGCTCGAAATAAACATATTTTATTTTATTTATTTGTTTTATTTTTATTTTATAAGAAGTAATCGGCACTTGGTAATATTTGATGCACGCAACTGCCAAGAGCTTGCAGTGTGGTTTTACTGGGATACGGTCCCCCAAGCTGCTGTTTTTAAGAATGCTACCTTAAATGAAGGTGTTATAGTCTTAGGTCTTAGTCATATCGCGACCATTAATAAAGGACACTGGTAGAGTGCCTAGATAACAAGGTTCAAATCGTTTTTTTAAATTGCCGCTTTAGTCAAGTGTGCGATAGGCAACTGCATATGAATGCTCGACAGAGGCGAGGCTACACTGCATAGATATAGGTATAAAAGTTAACAATTTGAGACAAATGTGCACTGTTCTGTAATGAACCTTCATTATGAATATTATGAATTGGGTAGATGTATTTAGGATATCCTTTAAAAGTTGGATATAACAATTGAAATTGCTTTTTCGAAATTCGAAAATTGTGGCAAATTGTTGCAAGAATTGTTAACGCATTGTTTTTAGTTGTTTTGAACTGAAAACATGCTAGATTGAGCAATATAAGTATGTTCAGACTGGTAAAGGATTCAGCGGTTGTTCAGAAGAAGCCGCTGTTATTACGTTCTAGTTAGAAAGAAGTACGTAAAAATACGTGGGTATATGAAAAATAAAATGGAAATATTGCATGTTCCATCTAAAACAGAGTAATTAGCTACCCGTGCTATAAAAATGTTGTAACGTGCTGTAATTTAAGGTACTGCGGTACCTAGGAGTCGAGGCAATACATACAGTAAATATGATTCACAAGATGGGTTTGACCGAATATCGAAATTCAGGCCTCGGAGACTAACATGAGCGTACGCCGCCGCGTGTTTATCCACGGTTTTAGCTAAGATAATGTTTGTTTAGTTTATTTCAAATTCATGTGGTCAGAAAGGGGTATTCACGCTGAATAAAATACCACGTACCTTATTATGTGTTCGTTTTACCTTTAATTAAGGGAAAGCCAGGGTCTGGGAAAAACCGCCGACCGATCCATTTTCCAGTGTTATTCGTGCGCGTGCAGCGTAGGCCGATGATCGCTTCGTCTTGCAGGTCACCGTCACGTTAAAACACTAGCACACTTTTAAAACTTGGTCATTATAACAATATAGACTTTTTATAAAAACGTTAAGATTATTTAGATTTTTTAAAGGTAAAACTTTTTCAAATATAATACGCTAAGTATTAATGTAATTCTCGATTTGAGCAGAGTTTCTGCTTAGGATGTTGCTAGATCGAAAGCAAACGACGCTATGAGGAAACTTCGAGATAACTCGACCCCAGGTGACTAAAAATGGCGGACACGGATGTAAGTCAAATTAAACCAATAATTATTTATCCAGCAGGATACGGAAATTAGGCTAGGCGGAAGTAGACGCATCTCTCACAGGATGCTGTGCATCGTCACATGCCGAATAATGTATAGTTTTATCAACATCCATTAAGTAGTTTTTGCGTGAAGGAGTAAAAAACATACATCCATCCTCACATTAACCCTAAACCCTATGAGAATGTAAGTCTTCAAACTCCAGCTGTTGTTAATTTAAAGAAGTGAAATTCAATGTGTAAATTGAAACAATCTGTTTTGTAAGGTCAAACTGCAGTGCGTGGAAAGGGCAACTGATGATCCAAATACTAATTGGCTTCAAAAACTTAAGGTTTTTAACTTATTTAGATCATAAACTTACGAATAAATTGAAACATTCCATGAAAATATCAAAGTACACTTCACGTATGCCATTACAATAATATTCCCTCATTATGTCCCTATGGTATCCAGACGCTAAACAACATCGACACTGGCCGTAAATTGTAGGCGTTTTTGTGTCCATTTTTTAGTTGAATAACGATTTTTCACTAAAATTGAAACAACAAATCCGAAAATCAACAAAATTCACAACAAAACACCAAACACCTGACATTTATATTTTTTATTAGCAGCTGGTTGAAGTGTTGTGTGGGAGATATCATAATCGAGTTTTATTTCCGATTATACTTTAATCATAGCAAAAACTAAACGCAATTTTTAAATTAAATAGTCGTACCTAATTTCAGGTTAAAGATATTTATTTTCTCACAAAGAATTAATACAAATTCACTTACAGAGAAAACCTTACAATTAAAACACAATATAAAAGCATAGCAAGCGCACACACATAAATATTCGAATAATATGGTGGGTAGGTCGAAGTTACTGACGCGTTCGCAGTAGCAGTTAGCAGTCGTCTATCTTGTTTACCATCACCGAGCAACCATGGATGTAGAAGTTATTTGAGCGTACTTGGTATCCTAGATGTGGTATCCGTTAAATTTAGTTTTAATGTTGTGATATAAAAATGTTTGTTAGCTTTTAAGATTAAATTTTAAATTGGCTGTCTTATTTAGGTTTATTTAAATTATCTTAATTAAATTTATGATATAATATATATATTATTTTTTTAATAAAAGATAAAATTATCTAATTTAAGTCTAAAAAATATATTTTAAGTTTTTTCTTGAAAATAGATAAAGATTTGGCATTTTTTATTTCCGTAGGCAGTTTATTATATATTTTCACGCCCTCATATTCTATATTTTTTCTTCCGTAGTTAGTTCTGGGTGGGCGTGACACAAGATGGTTGGCATTGCGTAATTTCATTTTTTGAGTTTGATGCTTTTTACGGAAAGACAGTAATGAAGTATGAATCAGTTTGTTTATTATTTTATATATTAATATACACGTATAATATTGATAAGTTTGATTGATTGACATTATTTTAGTATCTTTGTATATTTTTTGTGAAGGTGTAAGATAATCGTAATTGAATAATGATTTTATTAGTTACAATTTTTATGATGTTATAATCCTATCAATTACAATTATTATTTTATTTGTTACGATTATAACAACTGGTCAAGTGTGAGTCAGACTCGCACACGAAGGGTTCCGTACCATACCGTACTAGGCAAAAAAAATATCTTTTTTTTTTTTTTTTGTATGTTTATCATGCAATCAGTCTTCATGACTATAAGCAGATGTTGTGTAAAGGAGTAATGAGTTTCAGGGCGCTGCTCCCAGTGAAGCCAGCCCTTTTCATATGTGACTTTGTCAGTCAAAGATGTCCCGTCGCTTCTTTAAGCGACGCAAGGTTTCGGGGATGACAAGCTGTCCTGCGAGTTGATTAGGGTGCCTCTGCAGTCGAGCTCTGTACTTGATGCCATGTGCATCGATTTCAGCTTTGACCGTTGGAATGTCCAGTATATCGTGGATTTCCGTCGTTTTTACAAACCATGCTGCATCAGACAATTGTCTCAGTATGTTGTTTTGTACCCTTTGCAGGATCATTGTATTTGATTCACTTGCAGAACCCCACAGTTGAATCCCATAGGTCCATACTGGCTTGAGAATTGACTTGTAGATGAGTAGCTTTTTGTCAGTAGACAGTTTTGAGTTTCTGCCAAGCAGCCAGTAGAGTTCCCTGTACTTAGCGTTAATTTCGTCCCTCTTCGTTTGTACATGCTTTCGCCACGTAAGCCTTCGGTCTATATGCATTCCCAGATATTTCACCGTGTCTTGGTGTGGGAGTTGTGTGTTGTTTAGCTTGACGGGCGGGCAGTTGCCCCTTCGGAGGGTAAAGGTGGCGTGCACAGATTTTGTGACGTTAGCAGCTATCCTCCATTTTGCTAACCATTTCTCCATTTCGTTAAGGCTGTTCTGTAAAATTTTGGAGGCCTTTTCTGGGCACTTGTCCGAGGCAAGTAAGGCCGTATCGTCAGCGAAGGTGGCCACAGTGACATTTGGATTTTGTGGTAGGTCTGATGTGAACAGGATGTATAACACGGGTCCAAGGACGGAACCCTGAGGTACTCCTGCTGATAAGTCGTGAAAACCTGACGTGCAGTCCCCTTCTCTGACCTGGAATATTCTGTTGGATATGTAGGACTTGAGAACAGGATAAAATGAGTGAGGTAACAGAGTTTTAATTTTGTAAAGCAGTCCCTTGTGCCAGACCCTGTCGAAGGCCTGCTGTATGTCAAGGAATGCTGACGAGCAGTACTCTTTTCTTTCGAATGACCCTCTAATCGCCCTGCATACTCTGTGAACCTGCTCGATGGTGGCATGCTCCTGCCGAAATCCAAACTGGTGGTCCGGAATCACAGATTTTTCCTTGAGAACAGATGTAAGTCTGTCTAGTAGCGACTTCTCAAAAAGCTTTGACATTATAGGCAGCAGACTAATTGGTCGATACGAGGTGACTTCATGAGGTGGTTTACCAGGTTTATGGATCATCACCACCTGAGAAACCTTCCATAAGTCCGGATAGTATCCTAATCTTAGAATGGCATTAAACAGGTTCGTCATAAAAACTAGGCCTTTACGTGGTAATTCTTCTAGAACTTTTTTGTCAATTAGATCGAATCCAGGTGATTTATTATTGACGCTTGATTTAATATTTGTAGCGATCTCTTTGGGCGTTACCGCTTTTATGGGCAGCTCAAGTTGGTAGTCCTGGTTTAATGCCGAGTCGATGTCTGCTTCGTTAACATTCGGCCCTGGGTCATTTGGTTTAAAGACTTTGCTTAAGTGGATTGCAAATGCCTCCGCTTTAGCTTGGCCGGTTTTAGCCCAACTTCCATTGGATGTTCGCAATGGAGGCTTGTGATGCAGTGGCCGATCAAAGTTCCTACAGGCTTTCCACAAGGAATAGTTTGTTGCCTTTGTGGCGGAGAGACCCTCTAAGTAAGATTCCAGAGCGACGTCATTGGCCTGTGATATTAAGCATTTCAACTCCTTGGTTGCTTTGTTAAGTGCTGTTTTATCAGTCGGATGTCGACTAGTATGCCAAACCCTTCGAAGTCGTCTCTTCTCCAGTATCTTTTGACGTATCTCTTCTGAATAAACTTTGCGATGTATCGGTTTTTGTGCAGTGCTTGGCGTGGACTTCCAGCAACATTCCTGGATTGTTGTTGTTAGTTTTTTGGTTGCGTCGTCGATATCAGATTCTGTTTTAAGTGCAATTTTCAGTTGGAGATTTTTACTAATTAACTCTCGAAAGGCGTCCCAATCTGTACGTTTGTTGTACAGTTTTAAGGTATTGACAGTTTTGAGAACAGTTGTGCCAATCTTTAGTATTACTGGGACATGACTTGTGTCTACATCTAGACATATCTGTACGTGGTGAAATAGCCTGGATAGTCCTTTCATAATAAAGAAGTCTATCACGTCTGGTATTCTATTCGGATCGGTAGGCCAATTAGTAGGTTCTGCCGTAGAAATCGTAATAAGTTTGTTTTCATCTACGCTCTTCTTGAGTTCTCGGCCTCTTGTATTAATAAGTCTTGAGGCCCAGTGCGTGTGTTTGGCGTTCCAATCTCCTCCGATGATGAAACGGGAACCTAGAGTCCCGAAGAGCTCGTCATATTGATCGGCAGTTACTTTGTGTTTCGGCGGGCAATATACAGCAGCAATATTAAATGCCCCATTCCTATCTTCTACAGCAATTGATGATGCCTGGATGTGAGCTTTTCTAAACTGTGGAAGTTCGTAGTGCTTAATACTAGATCTCACGATTACGGCTGCCCCCGCGTGGGCCTTGCCGTCTGGGTGATTGATGGTGTATATACTGTAATTTTTTATTTTAATGCTACTGTTTTTAGTAAAATGGGTTTCAGACACCAAGAGTATGTCTATGTTGTGAGTGTTTAATAGGACTTCAACTTCTTCTTTGTTAGGAGATAGCCCGTCCAGGTTCCAGGTGGCTATCTTGAGAGAAGTCATTTTGATAACTTGTCCATAAGGGTTGTTATGAGACTGATTAAAGAACTCATTTGTTGAAGGAGTAGGTCAAACTTTTGAGATTGTTGTAAGAGTATTTGGTCAATTGATTTTGTTGCTAGTGTGCTCTCGTTAACTATATTATTTTTGTTGGCTTTGGCGGCTTCTGCATAACCTCTCAATTCTTCTCTTCTCTCCGTTGTTATTGGTTTTGATATGGCCTCTTTATTGGTTCGTTTAGGTGGCTGAGTGTTAATTTTTTCTCTATTTTTAATGTGTGTTTGTGTTTTGGTTTTCCTAGCCATGATTTCTTTATATACTTGGCAACCTTTAAAGTTAGCTGGGTGTGCACCGAGACATAGGGCACATTTTGCTGGAGTGCTCCGATCTGTTTTTGTACATTCTGATGTTTTATGAGATTGTGCGCACTTCACACACCGGTATGGCCTCATACAATAATTTTTGGAGTGGCCATATTGTTGGCACCTTTGGCATTGGACCACTGAGTTTCTTTTACGGGGATCTTCTATTATAACCGATTGATGGTGTATGAACTTGATGTTTTTCACTATTTTGTTATTTGGGCCTTGTGCCAATGTCGCAAAGAAGGTGAAGGTCGGTTTTTTATCAGGCCCATATCTAGCATTAACTATGTCTCCAATTACAGTATTTCCTGTTTCCTCCAGTGTTTCTTTTATTATTTTAATAGGTGTTGTGTGGTGAAGGTTGCGAATTACTATTCTGTAGGGTCGGTTGTCCTTCCTATTAAATGTGTGTCCAATAAGACCCTTATTTCTTACCTCTCCTATAATGTTTTTATATACTTCTACATTGGCACAGTTTATGCGTAGTTGGTTTTTATTAACGATTTTGTATGTGAAATCTGCTTTATTGGCTACTTTGACGAGACACTCAGTGAGCTTGTTGACATCTTCAATTGAGTAAAGAACGATGGGTGGTGGTTTGGTAACTTTTAGTCCACCAGGTTGATTGGTATTTTCTTCTTTACTGTCTACGGGAAGACCACTGAAGTTGTTGCTTAGCCCTATTCTTTCGGGGGATGGTGAAGAAACTTTTTTCCTTTTGGCACTTCTGGAGGTCGGCACTTTTTGCCAACTGGGATGTTCGGTGTCTTCATGATCTGAACAGTCTGTCATATCTATGAATTGTGGGGTGTTCCAGTCCGGTGTTTGGGGTTTTCTATTGATTGTGCTTAAGGATGAACTCCTAGGCCTAAGAAGGCTTGGGTGAAAGACTTGCTGAACCAGCTTTTTATTATTCTCTTTAAGACCAGTAGCATGTACTGGTGGGGAAGCCTGGGTGCCCACCTCCCCACAGTCTTCGGTAACCAATTTCTCACTCACAGGCCCGGGTACCTGGGAGCGCCGGGTGCTAGCCGGGGAGCATGGCAAAACATTATTCTCATTGTCACTCATTGCATTTTTACGATTGGGAGCATAGTGTAGCACTTTCCCAAGGCACTACACGTCAGAATATCGGGATGACACCCTAGCCTTTGGTGATCCAACACCTCCCTGCAAGGCAGCAGGTGCAATTTGATTTCGGAGTTTGCATCTCCTAGACTAACAGCCAACCAAGGCTAACGAGCTTAGTCTACCCGGGTCTGAGCTTTGATTATAGTGGCGGCTCGTACTCGCCACTGTCACCCACTGTCATAGGGTTTAGTGCCATTTTATAGGGGAAGCTCAGCCATGAGCATCCCCAGCACCCCTCAAGATGGATCGCCCAATTGTCCGCGACTGCCGAAGCAGCTAACCCCTATATCTAGGGGCCGTTTCGCTATCCGCAACCTGCGACGCGGCGGGTGGCATAGGGCCATGCCTCTGGGAAGTTTCACCCAGAACCACGCAAAAAAAATATCTAAAACATTCATTTGGTTTTAATTTCAGTAAAAATACCATTGAGTATTTTGTGAATATTTCAAGTGCCTAGCTACATCATCTTGGGGTATATCACCAGGTATCATCTGCGGTTATTATTAATATCAATCAAGCAACAAACGGGCTAAAAAATCGCGTTTGTTTTAAGGGAGCTCCCCTGAAAACAAAACTACATAATTTGTAAGTTTTACTGCCTAGCTTTCACGGTTCTTGAGACGCAACTTGCAGTGATAGACAGCTACAGACAGCTACCTTTGGGTACAGACGAAACCCTAATAAAATAAGTAACAAAAAAAATATTTTATTATAGTTGTATAATATAATGTTATAAATAAATATAAAAAAAAACATAGACAAGCACTGACAAATGTTTTCAATCCAACAAAATTTCTGAATTAACACGTTCCGGGACACTACTCCAGACACAATAGAGGTTTTATTGTTTTCACGCCTGTAGGCGGGCACTGTCCCGGAACGTGTTAAGTTTTATACCAAAGCTACGCAACCAAATACTTATGCTTTTTTCTCTAACAAATCAACATAAGCACAGTCAATTAAATCTCCATCTTGAACTCCAAGTTTTATCTGCAGTTCCTTAGCAATAGCCTGGCCTTCTTCAACAGTTTGTTCAGGTCTAAGGACAACTTCCAATTCCATGAAATCACCTAGATCTTGCACTGAGTCTATGTGAATGCGAGTTTGGTCAACCATGTACAGTTTCCTGCAAATATAAAGCATTATTTAAGTACTTTTTTTATCTGGCTGTTATGAAGGAGGTCAATTCAAAATAGTCTGCCTTTTAAACACTGTTATTTGTGCAATAAAGTTTATAAATGAATAAATATTTTAGTGTTTCTTACAACCATAGTAAATAAAACCAACTAACCTTTCTTTAACAACTCGTCCTCTCGCTCCCATGCATTGGGTCAACATTTTATCAAGCATTTTCGCCTTCTCGGTCTCAGCTACTGAAAAGTGAAGAAGGTCGTAGTCTGCTAGCTTCGGCCCTTGTTGGTCATTTCGGTCGTACCTAACCAACGTAGCTGAAGAGTCTGCATAGTATCTCATCTTCAGACGACCGTTGTTGACACGGTAGAAAGTGTCATCCTGCTTTATTACACTTGGTGGTCCACCGCTAAGCCATTCGGCTACTGTGCAGATATTCACAAGATTTGTTATCCTTGCCTTAATTTCAACGTTGCGCATTTTAATTAATGTGTAATAAAACTATGGTGTGGAACGGGTAAACGCGTTGTTGTTGTTGGTAGAAATATTCGGCGCACAACAAACGCACAGATGAGTAATACTGAAATGACTGAGTGGGATGTGATTAAATTTTATTGTTGTAGCACAAAACGATTATTATCTACATAGCTAGTGTAATAAATAATATAAGTTGAAGGTAGGTACGGTACGTACGTTTATCGAAACACGCGACACGACTTTTCCCGCCATTTTTTGATGTCAATATATGTCAAATAGCGTGCGTACCACTAGCGGTCCACGACGCACGCGCTCACGAAGCGCTGATGAACTCCCAATTTTAACCAACTTCAAAAAAAGGAAGTTATCAATTTTGGACTGTATGTTTTTTTTTGCCATTTTTGTGCCATCGCATTGGTCATCTCAAGCGTTATCCATCAAGGCCGACACTCTGAAATAAATTTTTCACCTAAAATGGTATCGATTATTTCAGGGCTGCTGGTACATTTTGTATTTTGTAACATGACGTGAATGAATTCGGTTTTTACTTTTTTGTATTGAAAATATGCGTTCGTGCGTGAGCACGCTCATTGAAGTGAGTCCAAGTGGAGTTAATGATGTGTCAACTGACAGTCGCCGTCGCCGTCCGGTTTCGGTCAATCAATTTTCGTTTCGTTCGTTTGCTAAATATCTGTGTTCGCCATAGAATGTAGCGAAGATTTTTTTCTTTCTCTATGGTGTTCGCACAGATTAGTAAGAGTATGTGTGTTCGTTTGGCTTTCGTGATTCGTGAAAGTTTCGTGTTTGTTTGGTTTGTCATAATAAAAAAATTACATCATCTTGGATAATAATTGTCATGAACATAGCTTTAATATAATTTTTCTCACTTAAAATAATGGATTTAGAGAATATTAAAAGTTGGGTGGCCCAGCCAGACGTCTGTAGATGTTGCTTATCGGCCAGCGGGACCTGGGATGTGACGGCTTCATATGTAACTGATTCTGGAATAAAAGAAGTGTATTACGAAATGATTCGTGATTGTTATGGTATTACTGTGAGTATTAATATTTAATTTTGTTCCTTGAGCTTCCCAGAGAACAGTATATAAGTCTTATTTTAGTTTAGTTAATACCTAAGGTGAACTTTTTGTGTTATTGTCAGCGACCAAGTTACAAAATATAAATATATATGGTTATTCTACTCATAATTTTTCAAGATAGGTTTCTTTATCAATCTTACTTTCATAGATTTCTAATTTAATAAGTTTCTAAATGTACACATTGTTTTTTTTTATCTGTACAGTTTCTTCTAACTAAAGTATGTGTAATATTACAGCTATCCTACCTAACGGAGTGGGGTCCAAGTCGTATGGTGTGTAAGCTTTGTGTCAGTCACCTACGGGACGCTAGCAGCTTCAAAAAACAAGTGCTACAGGCTGAGAATCATTTTAACAACTACTATAACACTAGAGGTATCTAACTTATTTACCTTATTCACATTCTGTTAACTTTTTTAAAGAAAAAATACCGTTAGTATTTTTAAAATATGTTTTATCAATATTTGATTGGTATTGGTCTTTCTTTTTTACCAGAAAATAGCACAGCTCTAGTAACAGTGAAAGTAGAAGAAAATATTGAAGCTAGCAGTTCTGCACATAGTGAAAGTGTTCATAGTGATGAAGGTGCTGATGGTAAAAACATGATTTTTACTGTATTAAAATAATTGCTTTACTAATGAATATTCTCCTACAGATTTTTGTTAATGGTGGCCCCTCTCAATAGAGATAGGCCAGGCATGCAGGAGTTGGAAATTAATAATAACATCTTTACTTCCCCTTTGTTGCATTTATATTTGTTTTGTAATATGTCCAATAATAAATATAAATAATTAAAATTCATTTATTTCGAGGTAACTGAGACTCATAAACTCATAACTAATGAGAAGACTCCAGCTGTCTCTCTACTTTTTTTTTTTTATTTTTTTCATTTATGTCTGTAATTGCTCAGAGGCAATCTGTAGTATTCTACAATAATCCTCTCTGGTGGCTGTATTGACACTGTAATTTGTCTTGTTTAGGGGGAAGTCCAATGACTTCGTTGCCCTTAGTTTAAGATTAATTTTGGCATCAGTCCATGGCGAGGTTCCTCACGCTAGTTCTGCGCAGTCTGTTAAATAGGAATCCCTCAGTGCTCATCAGCTGTTGAACTGATGGGTTAGGATGAAGTGAGAGCCTTTCTTTATATTTGGTTGTATGACTTTTTATTTCCTCTTGCACAGTAGACAACTTCAGGTCATGGTAGATGAGTTTATTGCTGATGTACCATGGTATTTGGAATATTTTTCGGATAGTTTTGGTCTGGAATCGCTCCATTATGTTGATGTTGGATTTGGCAGCTGTACCCCAGAGTTGTATGCCATATGTCCAAACCGGTTTGAGGATGGTTTTGTATACCAGCATTTTACTGCTTACTGGAAGCTGAGACTGTCTACCCAGTAACCAATCCATGTTTCTAAGCTTTGTGTCTAGTTGTTTTCTCTTTGTCCATATATGTTTCTGCCAAGTCAGACGACGATCCAAGTGGAGCCCTAAGTATCTGACGACTTCTGCTTGGGGTATTAGAGAGTCGTTCAATGTAACAGGAGGGCAGTTGTCTCTTCTAAGGGTGAAAGTTATGTGTACTGATTTCTCGCTGTTGGCTTTGATGCGCCATTTGTGGTACCACTTCTCCATTTTGGACAGGCTTTCCTGGAGATGCAGTGATGCCGTTAATGGGTCATTGTGCACAGCCATTGTGACTGTATCATCCGCAAATGTGCCTGTGAAGGTGTTCGGTGTGGTTGGTAGGTCTGCAGTAAATAGAAGATACAGCACAGGTCCCAGGACGCTGCCCTGGGGTATACCGGAGGCTATGTTGCAGAGGGCAGATGTGGAATCGCCGAATTTTACTTCGAAGCATCTGTCGGTTAAGTATGATTTCAGTATTGAATAAAGCGGATACGGTAAATTCTGCTTCAGCTTATATAACAGACCCTTATGCCAGACTTTGTCGAATGCTTGGCTTATATCTAAGAAGACAGCAGAGCAATATTGTTTTCTTTCCAGTGCCTCCGATATTTTGTTAACAGTTCTATGGACCTGTTCTGTTGTGGCGTGGTTTTCACGAAAACCAAATTGGTGTTCCGGAATCAAGTCATTAAGTAGTGGTTTCATCCTTTTTATTAATATTTTCTCAAATACCTTTGATAATAGCGGTAGGAGGCTTATGGGTCTGTAGGAAGTGGTCACGTTTATGGGTTTGCCAGGTTTTGGTATCATTATGATTTGAGCTATTTTCCATTGACCTGGAAACAACCCTGTTCTTAGGATAGCATTAAATATGTATGTAATGAACACTATCGCTTTTCTTGGCAGTTCTTTTAAGACCTTTCCGGTAATGAGATCATAGCCTGGAGCTTTGTTTGACTTTAGATTTTTTAAGATAAGCATGATTTCTCTTGGGGAGGTGTGCTTCACAGGTAAAGACATCTGGTTGCACGATTCGAGGTACGACTCTAACTCGCTTTCTGGAATTGAGTACGTTCCAGGTGGGTTTGGCGTGAATACCTCTGTCAGATGTTCCGCGAACAGTTCAGCTTTTTCTTTGTCGCTACGGGCCCATTCTCCGTTTTGTTTTTTTATAGGGGGTATGTAGGTAGTTGGACGTTTGAAAGCCTTTGTCGCTTTCCATAGCGAGTAGTCCGTACTCTGATAAGGCGAGAGATTCTGTAGAAATTTTTGCAGGGACTCATTTTCCATCTCCGCAATCATCTCGGTCAGTAGTCTCGAGCATTGATTTAATTTTCTCTTATCGTCTGGGTGTCTGGTGGCTTGCCAAATTTTTCTAAGGCGCCTTCTTTCTTTGATTCGTTGCATTATGTGTTTATTGTATGTTTTTCTGATTTTGCGGTCTTCAGACCGGTTAGGATCGCGTGTGGCGCGCCATGCGGCTTGCTGTATTTGGGTGTTTAGATGTTCTACTGCCTCTTCTATATTCACTTGTGATTTGAGTGGAATTTTTAGGTTAAGCTTGTCATTTAGGATTTCCCTAAATTCATCCCAGTTTGTGGTCGCATTGTGCAGTTTCAATGGACCTTCGCTGTATAAAACACCACATCCAATAGATAGGGTTAGAATAATTGGCGAGTGATCCGATGATAGGTCTGAAATATTTTCAACAGTCATATAATTCGTTGAAACTCCCTTTGCCACAAAAAAGTCGATCAGGTCGGGGATTTTGTTTCTGTCCGTCGGCCAATATGTTGGTTTTCCGGTTGAGGCCCACTGGATACCATTTTCGGTCAAGGATTTGTGTAGTTGTCGACCGCGTGGGAGGGTGATACGAGAACCCCAAGAAGTGTGCTTGGCATTCCAGTCTCCACCCGCGATGAATCTTGTACCAAGTGTGTTGAAGAACCCGTTGAAGTCTTCCGACTTAATACTGTGTCTCGGCGGACAATACTAATGTAACACAATACTAACAATACTAATACTAATGTCTCTCTACTAATGTATAATTTTTTTACTTTTTCAGATAAAAATGACAAGAAACCTACAAGTCAATATTCAAGCAGTGCAGCCAAAATTATGTGCAGCACTAAAATAAAATCAGAAAGAGGTAAGAACAAGCGAGAAAGACAACAATCAGACAAAGTTAAGCAAAAGAAAATTAAAACAGAATCTGATTATGATTCAGATACGCCAATTGCAAGCTTGATTGACAAAAAAGAATTCTCAAGTGATGTGAAGAAGGTTGAGATTGAAATAACAATTAATGATGTGAAAGATGACCCGGGCATTGTTAAGGGTAGGTATTTTTTTTAATAATTTATATTTTTAATCAAACCCATTCGCCTTGGTAGTTGCAAATAGGTATTTCCAATTTTATTACAAAACGATACCAATTTGCAATGTCAATGCGTAAAAATAATTCTTATATCGGTGAAACTGATATTCTAGAGTATAATTCTTGTATTTTCAGCCAAAAAAGGACCAGTAAAAATGCTCAAAAAGAAAATGATACCGTCACAGACACAGAGCGTTATCGAAAACAGCTTGCTTCGTTCCAACACAGCTTTAATTATTAAAAACACTACTATAGTACCATTTAGACCTATAAATAACACCAAATTTGTATGCCTTCATTGTGAACGAGGGTTTCTATTCTTCAAAGAACTGAAAACACACATGGATAACCACAAAGATATAACTGAGGATGGTATTATCTCCTCTCTTAAGAGACAGAAACCTAGAGATTTGATAAAGGCGGATGTAAGCGAAGTCGCATGCAGACTTTGCGGTGAGGACCTCAAAAATATAGATAATGCTATTGATCATTTAGTAGAAATACATAAAAAGATATACCACAAGAATGTAAGGATGAATCCACCTCATGGAATCTTAGGATTCGATCTCAGTTCAGAACAGTTAAAATGTAACATTTGTCAGAAACAATTTAGCTTCTTCAAGAATCTGTCCATTCACATGAACGAGCATAGCACGAGTTTCATGTGTCACGTTTGCGGGAAGAAATTTATATCTGATCAAAGAATGCAGGCGCACATAATAATATTACATAATAGGACGAAAATAATCTGCAAGCATTGTGATAAAGACTTCAAGACCGTAGCAGCGATGCAATATCACGTAACAAAGGAACACAATAAAGATCCATACAAATGTCCTGAATGCACCGAGACATTTATTCAGTACCATCAAAGGTTAAAGCATTTGGTGGAATGCCACAAGTTCGAGAAGCCTGTGTATAAATGTAACATTTGTGGAAGGGAACTGGCCAGTGCTGGAGGGCTGGCTGCTCATAAACGCTACTCCCATTTGAAGACGGTGCAGTTTCCTTGCGAGTTGTGTGGAAAAGTGTTCGCGCATAAGTCGGTATGTAAGCGGCATATTATGCGCGTGCACACTGGGGCTAAAAACGTTTAAATGCCAGTTTTGTAACAAGAAGTCGTACTCACAGATGCAGAGGATCCACATGAATGACAAGCAATAAATGGGTGGTTTCTCTAAAGCCGCGTTCATCTGCATCACCACCACAACAAAGTGCATCATCCAGATGCCAATTTGAGTACCTAAACTTTAAAATATAAATAAATATATTCTTACCCCCATAATCATAATATAATATACGGTCTTTTACTCCTATTTTGGCTATGACACTGTTTTGTCTCATTCTTTCTTGGCACTGTCATCATTTGACAAAAAGTGACAAAACAGTGTAATAGCTAAAATGGATTTAAAAGATCGTTTGAGTTATTATGAATAAGGGGGTTAAGATATACTTAAACTTAAGATGTTAACGTGTGTGTGCAATAAAGTTTATTATAAATAAATTGGCCACCATTTTGTTTACCAATCACAGACAGAGACAGACAATACTAAAGACGGCGGTACCACAACACAACACCCAGATCCGAGACAGGGTAGAATAATTTCAGCATTGAGCCGACCAGTTATCGAACCCTGGACCTCGGAGACGCCTTGAAACTTGATACTCAGCGTACTGAGTCACTACATCAGCATCATCATGTTGTTCATACCGCAAAATTGAACTTCCTTTTAAACATACTGTAACTGTACCTACTTGTAGGAGAGATTGCGAGCGAGCGCGTTATATTTTTGTATAGAAAAGTTACAGCGCCATCTACCTCAATTTTATCTGCCCCGTAAAATTATTCAAAATTCTCTAACGCGCTCGCTATCGCAAGTCGTCACACTCAAACAGATTTCGACTTGGAAGCCATCTCTCATCATCTCATCTCATCTGAAAGACCCCGAGAAAACTAATACAGCAATTAAAGTCAGTCAAGCATTTCAAAACTCTAACGCGTTCGCAATCGAACAATTTGCAATGAAATTTCCTTCTTTATTTATGAGCTATCATGAGGAGTTTTCTCCATTTAACTCTATTCCAAGTCCTCTCCTTGACCTCTTGGTACGATTCGACGTCAAAGTTTTCTTGGATCATCAATCAGATCAGTCTAATAAATACGCTCTTCTAGGTCTTCCTCTTTTCCTTTGCAATCGAGCAGAAAAATCTCAAACTAGGCCTGCAGCCTTTCCTGCAGCACACTCACGAGGAGCGTGTCATGTCGTCGTGGCATCATAGTATTCATTCATACATCTATGTTCATACAGAGGAGGCACAACAAGGCCGCACAAGGCTCAAGCCGTGCTAAAAGGTCGGTGCCGTGGTGCCCTTGCATGCAAGCCAAAAAAACAAAAAAATAGCGCCCGTTCCGTTCCACTTCCATTGCATGCAATGCTTCCACGCCTTTCGAGCTCACGGACCAAGTTACACGGGAAAATTGGCACTCGTGCGTGAGCCCTGGCGTCCGCGGTTATCAAGTGGTACGCACGTGTCAACTATCAGACCAGACAACTGGCTGGCAGTGTACGTCTGTCTGCCACTTCCACTTGTCACTTTTGTCAGTCAGTAAAAAAAAAGGGAATTTTGTTTTCGACAGATCTACAGTGCTTTTTATTTTCTGAATTAAAATAATGGATTTAGAGAATATAAAAAGTTGGGTGGCCCAGCCAGACGTCTGTAGATGTTGCTTATCAGCCAGCGGGACCTGGGATGTGACTGCGTCGTATATAACTGAATCTGGATTCAAGGAAGTGTATTTTGAAATGCTCCGGGATTGTTATGGTATAACTGTAAGTATTAGCTTAAAATTAGTTCCGCAAGCTTCTAAGAGGACAGTACATAAGTCCTATTTACCGGCTTCTCTATTTGTGTGATCCAAATCTTTACCTACATACAATCAGACTTCAGACAGACGGTATGTGCTTTGTGTTATTCTACTCATAGTTTTTCAGGATAGATTCTTATAATAATCATACTTTCGTAGATTTTTCAATAAAGTTTGTTTTTGGTCTGTGTAAGTGTGTGTAATATTACAGTTATCTTACTTGACGGAGTGGGGACCAAGTCGTATGGTGTGTAAACTTTGTGTCGGTCACCTTCGGGATGCTAGCAGCTTCAAAAAACAAGTGCTACAGGCTGAGAAACATTTTAATGACTACTTTAATACTAGAGGTACCAAACTTACCATAATGTACCTTATTTTCATTCTGTTAGTAGTAGTAGATGCAGCATAGTGGTAAGGTAGTAGTTTTTAAGCAAAGAAATAACATTCGTAATAATTTAATTCTATTTTATTATTTTTGGTATTATAATGACTGCATTCTTGCATAACCTTAGGTTAGTTTGATAAAAATATTATTTTAATGTTTATTGATACTAAAGTTGGTCTCTTTTTTGGCAGAAAATAGCACAGCATTTGTGACTGTAAAAGTAGAAGAAAATATTGACGCTAGCTGCAGCAGTCCTGCAGGTAGTGATGGTGTTCATTGTGATGAAGATACCGGTTCTGACGGTAAAAACATGTTTATTATGGTGTTAAAATAATTGCTTTACTAATAACTTCTTAATTACCTCTATTTTGTATGTATTTTTTTGTAATTTGTCTAATAATGAGGAAACTGCTATTTCAACTAATGTATTATTTTATTTATGTTTTCAGATCAGAATGACAAGAAATCCTCAAATCAATTATCAAGCGGTGTAGCCAAAATCAAGTGCCCCACTAAAATAAAGTCGGAAAGAGTTAAGCAAAAGCGAAAAAGACTGAAGTCAGATAAATTAAGACACAAAAAAATCAAAACAGAACATGATTATGATTCAGATACGCCAATTGCGAGCTTGATTGACAAAAAAGAACTCTCAAGTGATGCGAAGAAGGTTGATATTAAAGTAACAAATGAAGTGAACGATGACCCGGGCGTTGTTAAGGGTAGGTTTTATTTATAAATCCATGCCCATTCAGATTATGAAATGTCTGTCTACTATAAATTTATAGTCTTTATTTCTGTTGGACATATAATAGTCTTTTTTTTTTATAAAATATCCTGCCTAGGAGAAGCCTATGCCAAAAAAGACTCAACCCCTTTTGGCCAAGGAGCTATTGCTAGGGGTCTGTCTATGCTACTTTATATTCATGTTATCATACTTTTCATATACTTTCGTATACATACCAAGTTTAGCTAAGTTTGAATAAATTAATTTATTATTGTTAATTTTTTTGTTATCATGGGGCTAATAGGATATTAAGTATTGTCTGTAAGATTTAAAATAGAGGGGATCAAAAACAGAGAAAAGTTACTTGAATTTTGAGTTATGTTGTGGATTAAAAACGCCATGCCCATAAAGTAAGACAGCTTCCTAGTTTGTCTGCGGTGGTCTTAAGTAAATATGTTAAAGCCCTAATCCCCGACTCAAAATAAAACAGTCGCCTTTTATTTTTAGGGCCACCGCACACTAAGGCGAATGGCACTAAAAACGTGTCGGAGCGCAAACGCGTCATGCTGACGTGCGCGGCCGTCCTTGCAGACACCACCGCCTGCCCCTTCCGCCACCACAAGAGCTGGTTCCAATGCTTCTTCTGTTCACAAGACTTCATGGAGATAAACCTTCTCAGAGACCACACTCACCAAATCCACCCAGACGTAGACTCGGAGTTAAAGAAAATGAAACGATATCCGCGTTCCCTCCAAATAGAGATTTCGAATTTAGAATGCCGCAACTGTCAAATACCCATGACAGACGTCAATGAGATGCTCCTCCACCTCGGCAATGTACACAAAAAGGTCATCTACAAAGAGTGCATTGCCGATTACAAAGTGGACGCCAGTCCTTTCTCCTGTCACATTTGCAAACAAGAGTTCCATGTCTTCCGAACTCTGACCACCCATTTAAACGAGCACTATGCCAACTGCATTTGCGACGTTTGCGGAAAATCGTTCCTTAATTCCAAGAGGCTTAAGGTTCATAAACGCACACACGAGTCTGGGCAGTTCCCTTGTTCTGAATGTGGCAAGATCTTGAGAACGAAGACTTCTAAGGCCAATCATATGGAGAGCGCCCATTCGAAGCGACAGATGAAGTGTCAGATCTGTTTTAAACCCATGAAGCATTATAACGATAGGATTAAACACATGTCCGAGGTCCACAACATAACGCATAAGTTCAAATGCCCCATATGCAGTAGGGAATACAATATAAAGCATTATTTGGCCACTCACATCAGGCAGACTCACGGACATAAGAATAAAAAGTGTCCAGAATGTGGTATGGCCTTTATAACGAACCATGGGCTTAAGAAGCACATGCTTAAACATTCTGGAGTGAAACCTTTTTCTTGTAGTGTGTGCAGTAAGTCGTACGCACGAAGTTATACATTGAAAGAACATATGAGAGCTCACGACAATGACAAAAGATTCTGCCCTGAGTAATATATCTTTTTCTAGACAGAGTATAATCGTAAAGAACATAATTCTTGTATTTTCAGCTCATAAAGGACCAGGGAAAATGCTCAAGAAGATAAGAATACCGTCACAGAGCATTATCGAAAACCGCTTGCTTCATTCCAACATCACTTTAATTCTTCAAAACACCACTATAGTACCGTTTAGACATATCAATCACAGCAAATTCGTCTGCTTCTATTGTGAACGAGGATTTCTATTCTTCAAAGAACTGAAAACACACATGGATAGCCACAAAGATATAACTGAGGATGGTATTAACTCCTCTCTCAAGAGCCAGAGAGCTAGAGATTTGATAAAGGCGGATGTGAGTGAAGTCGCATGCAGACTTTGCGGCGAGGACCTTAAAAATATAGATAATGCCATTGAACATTTAGTAGAAGCACATAAAAAGATATACCATCAGAATCTAAAGATGAAACCACCTCATGGAATATTGGGATTTGATCTAAGTTCAGAAGAATTAAAATGTAACGTCTGTCAGAAACAATTCAGGTTTTTCAAGAATCTGTCCGTTCATATGAACGAGCATAGCACGAGTTTCATGTGTCACATTTGCGGAAAGAAATTTATATCTGATCATAGAATGCAGACGCATATAATGATGCATAAACGGACTAATATTTTCTGCAAGCATTGTAATAAACAGTTCAAGACAGTAGCAGCGAGGAACTACCATATAAGGAAGGAACACAATGAAGCTCCATACAAATGTCCTGAATGTGCAGAGGGTTTCACTCAGTACCATCAACGATTGAAGCATTTGGTGGAATGCCACAAGTTGAAAAAGCCCGAGTTTAAATGTGAGATTTGTGGAAATGTGCTGGCCAGTTCTGGAGGGCTGGCTGCTCATAAACGCTACTCCCATTTGAAGTCTGTCCAGTATCCATGCGAGTTATGTGGTAAAGTGTTTTCGTATAAGTGGATATGGCAGCGGCATATGGACGTGCACACCGGTGCTAAAAACTTCGAATGCAAGTTTTGTAACAAGAAGTTTTCAAAGTCATACTCCTTGCAGATGCATGAGAGGATACACATGAATGACAAGCGATACGTTTGTGGTTTGTGCAAAGCTGCTTTCATACAGAAGTGCAGTTTGAAGAATCACACCAAAGTGCACCACCCGGGTGTCGATATGAGTAAACTTTAAAATAATTCACGAGCACGATATAAAACTGATAAATTCAGTTTTTTTTGCTTGGCTACAGATAGGCTTGGCGAACATTAAGTGAAAAAACATTACATTCCTTCTTATTTAACGAAAAAAAAATACATAGCTAGGTAACTTCAGTAAACACTGAGATCTTTTTTAAAACAATGTATGTTACAACGTGATAATTATGTATAAAAAAATTGTTTACAATATACGTCAAGCAAAGAGAAACGGTCTATAATTAGTTTATTCCCATTTACGCACTGGGCCTAACAAAAGCCACGGATTGACTATTGTTGTCGGCGCGTTAGAAGTAAAGTAGAGTTGTGAGGCCATAATGTCAATAGAGATAGGAAAATACTGCGCGCCGCTTTAAAAGTGCAAGTGAGATAGACATACATGACGCGACACGACACGACTCAGTTGATAGCACGCCGACTATAGGCGACATTGGCTTCCTTTTCTGTGGAGTACTAAGGGACTGTTTTTAAATCAATAAATGAATTTTAATGTACTTTGATATTTTATTGCGCAGTGCATTTGGTGAAACAAGTTATACTAAAGAACTATCATAAACACCAACTCCAAATGATTGAAATATCTCAAAAACCGATTTTGATTAAACTCGCACTGTCTAAGTTGGCATACCTATCTATTTTACTACATTACTTATGCATAGTTAAGGTCTTGTTCCACCATCGACAAATAAACACTCCAACGAATAATTCAAATATGGAACAGAAGTATTGGGCAGATAACGCTGCCGAACGAACCTAATTGACATAATTGACGAACTTACTTAAAAGAGTAGGGCCTGTTTCAACATCGTAGGTACGTACGCACGTATACCTAGTCTAAACAAAGTAACGAAGTAAAAATTTGTGTTCCAATCCAAGTACCCAAGCACCTATTTCCCCCCTTTTCATTGATCGGCGGGCTTGACTGGGCATCACCACAAAAGACAGATGCATCATGATTCATGCATGGATGCATCACTGTGGGCATCGGACCACGAAATGCACACGTGCGTGTCGTGACACCTATCACCTACCCGCGTACAGTACAATACCTTCTAAATACAATATCTATCATTGTACAATACCCGCCGCGCGCCGCGCCGTTGCGTTTCGATCTTTCTATGGATTCTTGACATTTCGCTTTCTTCTTCTTGTTTCTTTCTTTTGGTGGTTTGAAAGTACATGAGTGGGTGGGAGAGAACTCCAAGATAATTATTTTTTTAGTGAAATGATTTGATGTAGTAAATGTTCCAACTCGGAAAATTTCAGCTCGATTTAACTCGAGTTGAAATAACTCAACTTTTGTACAGTGCATTGCGTTGCGTGCGTGGCATCACATCATATAGGTGTATTGGCGGAATTTTAATTATCTTTTACACATAGATTAAAAAAAAATATTAGTGTAAAGGTCCTTGAATCGGTTCTCGCAGGCATCACGTGCCTCTCTCTCATTAATTCTCAGATTAATGTGTCATTTTCGGCTGATGCGCTCACTGCGCTAAGGGAGTATTCAAAATTGAGCAGAGAAAATTTAAATCGAGGTAATTCGATATAAAATCAACTCGAGTCAGCAAATCGAAATCGTAGCATCACTAATTGGTAAAAGCAGACAAAAGCAGTAAAGCAGAGTGTGATACATATATTATTCATCTGTGCAGAGCAGCGTTGCCAGAACGTTACTTTTGTAACGTTTTACGTTACTTTTTGACCCCTTGACGTTACATTTACGTTACAAGTCACAAAACGTTACTTTTGCGTTACATTTGGGATGGACCATTAGAACCTTAATTTTCTTAAGTTTAATAGAAAATTTACGGTAAAAGAACCGCATACTCAATGCTTGTGTAGTACTATTATATATTATTCTTTGCTTGTGTGTAGCTTTGTGTGTCTGGATTGAATTTAATTTAAAATAATTTGATCGTCTCTATCGCATTTATAGCTTGAATAAGGAAATAGAAAGAGCAAGTTGTACGGAGTGAGTGAGTACCAACCGACAGGACCAATAATTTGCTGTTTTATTGTAGTATTTGTCATCGCTGTCGTCGTCCATATTCTTGATATTTTTCGTCCTCTAGCTAATGCTTGTCTGGAAGAGATCACTTAACGATACGATAAGACAGCCTAAAATGTATTTTCTGGGGTGCAATAAAGAGTATCTCTATCTCTACATAACAAACCACTTTTAAAGGTTCCATAGCCAAATGGCAAAAAACGGAACTCTTTTAGTTTCGTACTTTCGTCAAGTCTGTCTGTCTGTCTGTCCGTTCGTCTGTATGTCACAGCCACTTTATTCTGAAACTATTAGCTTCACACCGCTGAAACTTTGTAGGTTTGTATCTTATTCACCGCTTTCCAATTCAGATACAAAAAGTAAAAGATCTTTAAGGGGGGCTCCCATACATGTAACTAAAACCAAATTTAAAAAAAAAACAAACCTATACATGTGGGGTGGGTGTGACCTATCCATAGGTCTTTTAAAATGACAATAAGGTTCCTAAAACTATTTTTTCTAAAAGACTAACATTTTAGGAATGGACGCTCCAGAGTGGTAAAATGGGCGCCCCCCACCCCCCATCTAACTTTTCAATAAAGGAACTTAAAATTAAAAAAAAATACATAATTTTCATTTTGAAAAATAACTTCAACGAAAATTGGTTAAACGAGATCGAACCGGTAGTTTTTGTTTGATATATAGCAAATTTTCATCAACCGCAACTGTATAACTTTGTCTTTCTTACAAACATTGTAAAAAACAAGGTTATTTTTGCAGTCAAAAAATATTGTGATATATTCGCTAGGTGGAAGTAACTGGACCCCGAATTTAGTTTTAGGATGGTACGAAACCCTCAGTGCGCGAATCCGACTCACGCTTGGCCGTTTTTTTATTTTTTTTAAAAAGCGTTACTTTTTAGGCCAAAACGTTACTTTTTGAACGCTCTTGGGTTACTTTTTAATACAGGGCACTGGCAACACTGGTGCAGAGTGCGTTAAAAAAAAACAAAAAAACATGGCGCGGCCGACTCTAGTGAGTGACTCTACACACACAATTTTGTTGTGAAAATTAAAAACTGGCGTTAAAACTATCTGTTGTTTATGTTAGGCTAGCAATAAGTCAAAATATTATAAGTTTATATAAGTGTAATGTTAAAAGACATTAAAAATGTCGGCGGAGTGTTGGAAAATTGAAAAGGATTTGTGTCGGTGCTGCCACAGCGAAGGATCGCACAAGAATCTAAACGAACCCTGCCTTCAAGGCGAAGAAGAAAAATTTTCCGACATGTTACATGAAACTCTAGATATTAATGTAAGTATTAAAACTATCTTACTTCTAAAATACCCATAACTTGATGATCACATTGCGTTGTTTAACTTTACTGCATGTGTCAAACAATGTATGTGAGTTCCCTCTTTCGTCAACCTCGTCTTATTTAGTAAAATTTACTGTAGTTAGTCAGGCTCTAACTAGTCAGATTTTCCATTCTCAGCCAACCCTAACAACCAAAATTATAATACACATGGAACTGGCTGGCCTGGCTACTTTGAAAACTAGAATTTTTTTACTTGTTCCAGATACCCACGGTGACGGGCCCGCTTTGCACAGTCACATACACAATATGCGAGGTGTGCATCATGCGGCTGCAGGACGCTTGGAGCTTCAAGCAGCAGGTGCTGCAATGCGAGAACCGATTCAAGGACCTTTACACTAAAAATTTTATAAAAAGTATGTTTAAAAGAAAAATACTAATGGGTTCCATAAAATGAATTTTATTGTATAATAAAAGTAATATCTTGCTAACCATAATAAACTTTTGGTTGCAGTGGACCCAGATTGTGTAGTTATTTCGGTAAAAGAAGAAGCTGGAAGTGATGATGAAGGTTTAAAAGAAGAAAAACTTGGTGACAGCGATGATGACTTCGAAATGGCTTTTGGAGATGGTCAGTATTCAATTACAAGCTGTAACTATTATCTGCACTCTTTATGAGATTTCATAATAAATATTCAAAGATTGTTCTTAACATTCTGACATAATGATCTACTTTTTATATCTCACATGATGAAAAAATGGTGTATTTATGATTTTCAAGTTTTATTAAAACTTTTCAGGTAATATTTCAAATGATTCAGACATGAATATGGACACAGAAGAAAAGACTGCAAAGGGGAAGCCAAAAGCAAAGGCTAAGACCAAGGTTAAGGCAGCATCAAAAGCTGCACCAAAGAAGAAGACCAAACCTACAACAAAGAGTGCTACATCAACTGATGGCCAGGACGACGGACAAGCAAAGGAGAAAAAAGGTAGGTGTCTTGTTTAAATCCTGTCCGGTGTACGTGTGGAGTTTCAAATGCGGTTGAGGAGAGTTTACCGTTTCTGTTACAAGTTTTGCCTGTTTCTTATATTTGAACAATGAGTGGTTTTGTGAGGTTAATTATACTTCATTATCACCAATAATAAATCTTACAACATAAATGTTTGTGCATTGCTATGTTCATCAGTATGTATCATTGCTGAAATCTTTAGTTGCCCATTTCACAATTTAAGCGAAACTATTTGTTCTTTGAATATTGGAGCAGGCTTATAGGCATATTGTTTCTTTTTCAGCATAATGATTGTATTATTTTTATATACTAGCTAGTCCCTCTTTACTTGGTATGGGCAGTGCAAGCCCTTTGTTAACTGTTTATCAAGCGGCCAGTCTGAAGATCAAGAAATTTAAAATTTTTGAAATTTTGCATAGATAGGTTCAATTTTTAGGGTTCCGTAGCCGAATGGCAAAAAACGGAACCCTTATAGTTTCGTCAAGTCTGTCTGTCTGTCTGTCTGTCTGTCTGTCTGTCTGTCTGTCTGTCTGTCTGTCCGTCCGTATGTCACAGCCACTTTATTCTGAAACTATAAGCATCACATAGCTGAAACTTGGTAGCTAGGTGTATTTTGTTCACCGCTTTCCGATTCAGATACAAAAAGTAAGAAAAAATAATATTTAAGGGGGGGCTCCCATACATGAAACTAAAACCTAAAAATTTTTTTTTACTCAGACCTATGCGTGTGGGGTGTCTATGGATAGGTCTTTTAAAATGATGTTGAGGTTTCTAAAACCATTTTTTCTAAAAGTGTAAGGTTTGAGATATAGACGCTTCCAAAGTGGTAAAATGGGCGTCCCCCCCCCTCTAACTTTTGAACTAAGAAAGTGAAAATTTTGAAAAAAATATATGATGTAGATCTCAACAAAAACTTGCAACGAAAATTGGTTTGAAGGAGATCGAACCAGTAGTTTTTGAGATATTGCACATTTTTATCAACCGCAAATATAACTTTGTCTTTCATACAAACACTATGAAAAACAAAGTTATTTTTGCTGTCGCAATATATTGTGATGTTTTCGTTAAGTGAAAGTAAGTGGACCCTGAATTCAGTTAAGGGTGGCACGGAACCCTCAGCGCGCGGGTCCGACACGCACTTAACCGGTTTTTTGTTTTTGGCTGCATCAAATATCAATAGTAAAAATAGGTTGAAATTTTTAAAGCTTAATTCTTTTTCATCAATAAATACACGAAAACACTTTTGTCTCAAGTGTTTTTGAGCGCCATTTACCTGGTTGTTTAACAGGTAAAACAATGTTGGGACTTGTGCTACAGGTTAGCACAAATCCCTATGAACTCAAAAGGGTATTTGTTTAATGTGGCGCTGTAAGGACTACAGCAGATTACAAAACACTTTGATATTAAAACAAATAAGGTCCAATTTTCATCTACTTCAAGCAAGAGTGAAAAATGTAGGTAGATCAAATAAGATTGGGCCTCATTATAAATAAAATAATTTGCATTATAAAATGTTTCAAAGCAAAATCTATTTCTACCAATCACAAAAAAGGGCTGTCAGACGGTTCGAATCCGTAAAGATAATTAATGCTTCTGTAATATTTTTGTTTCCTTAAATTCTCATGCCGACCAAGATATGGTATCCCGTGTACTTAAGTTTCTGTTCTGAGTTTCATATTACTTTTATCTGGGGCCACGGGACTGGGTTCCGCCACAACCGTGCCCAGCGAAGCGCAAGGAAACACTACCTACCTTTTGTCGAAGTGACACATTTTTTTAACGCCTCTTCTCTCTCTTCTCCTTATAATATTGCTTAATGTTATTTTTCATATATTGCAAGATATTTTAAAGCAGCGTTTTGAGTGATAAACTTGAATGGATATGATCTAATATTTTTTATTCTTGACTCGGAATAAGATTGATTTAACCGACTTGATGATGACGAGTTGTGATGGCAAATAGAATAAGTGAGTAAGTACCACTTGAAATACAATAGATGTTATGGAACGAACAATCAGCTCTCCTCAATCGTTAAAGACTTTATTTTAAAAGACTTTTATAAAAAGCCAAACATTGCTGATTGTAATAATTAAAATAGTAATTTAACCTTTGCTACTTGCAGACTTGAAACTCCATACAAAACCGTTTGAAACAAATACGAAAATGCAATTTAGACAGGATATAATACTATCTACATTTTGTAACGCAATATTTTAATATGGTTAGTTTAACTTTTTTTCTAAAGGATTTAAAACTTAATATTAGACGCACTGGTATTTAAAATTACTATTTTACCGTTCTGTAATATTAAACAATAAACTTTTATTTTCTCTGCTCTGTCGCTTCTATGTGAACATTATGTCATCTAATATTTCAATATTAAGAAGAAAAATTGCATTTTCGTATTTGTAATTTTTCCATTTCAACTTTTGTGTATTTACAATGAATTATACGTATTGAACTTGTATGAGATGATATAATTTATCGTGTTCTTCTCCCTGACGTTATTTATATTTGCTACTACGTATTTTTATGAATCTTTTATACTTATTTTACGTCGATAGAACGCAGTATTAGGTTCATTACATATTTGTTCATTTTAAACGGAACGCTACCGTTTGGTGTTAAATTATTTCGTATGTCGTCTCGTTATCATTCAGCGTTGAATACTGAACAAAACCCGTTTATCAAAAAATCTGCCAAATATTTCACATTCATTTTAAGCCTGACACTGACCACTCGAATGTACCCAACAGCCACAGTCACTGGCACAGTCAATGATATTATATCCAGTTTACCCGTAAAACCAAGAGCTAAAGACCAGAGGCGAGAAGGGAACTGAAACTGTTTGTTTTCTTCTTCTAGGCGGTAAAGCTGCCAAGTTCCGCCTGACCGAGCAGGACTATACGCGCGACGGTGACATATACGAATGCAGCCGCTGCGATAAGCGGTACGACAAATTTCACTCGCTAAAATTTCACGTGAAGACAAAACACTATCAGATCGCCAGGTTCCCATGTCCGTACTGTGAGGAAAAGTTTAAGACGATCGCGCCACTCACGGTACATAAGCTCAACGCGCACAAGGTAGACGACCGGTCCAAATGCAACGCTTGCAAAGCCATCTTCAACACGAAGATTCAGCTCAGAAAGCACTTGAATAACTTCCACATGATGGGCGAACAGTACAAGTGCGAGTTCTGCGAGTACGTGTCGTTTAGCTTTGAGAATTTGTACAAGCATAAGTTCAAACATAAGACCGTCAAGGACTATCAGTGTCGGTTCTGTAAGAAGGCGTTTCTTAGGAATACGACCATGGAGTTGCATGAGAGAATACACACCGGGGACAGGAGGAAAGTGTGCCAAGTGTGCAGCAAGGCGTTTGTGCAGAAGGCGAGCCTCAACTATCATATGACCAAGTACCACCCTGAGGTGAACTTTTAGTGCCAGTGACTGAGTGGACTCATGATTGGGCTTAGCGGAATATTATGCATACAAAACTGTCTTGAAATAATGCAACCATAATAATTATCTTTGTACGGATTACTTTCGTATTTTTTTAAACGTAATATACTTTAATTAAAAAGTATAAATGTGAATTTTGCCAGTTTATTTACCGCCATTTGATTTTAAAAATTTGAATAGTCTTTGAATGGCATTTCCGTATTAAATTTTTCCTGCCTTTAACTGTCAGATAGACCAATAGGATGATGGCTTTGTGAGACCATTGTGATTCAGATCACACAGACAGGACCATAATATAGTCTTATTATTATCAGTTCCTTTTTAAATATTAACCACATTACTTGATTCTAACACCTATTTGCTGTATCTGTATCGCATTGAAATTATAACTTGTGATAAGAGAGTTTCTTGTTGATTTCGGAACCTCAAAATTGAACTTGACTGATGAACAAATAATCGGAAGTGGCTTGATGGTGTATAAAAAAGCATAATGAATTTAATTTTTTTGGGAGCACGCCCCCGCTAAGATGAACCAAGAAGCGAAGCGCGAACGCTTGTACTCACATTTTTCTTGAAAAACTTTGTCGATATTTTGTTATTGTGTCACAAATAGAATCGACTATTGAATCAGAATATATTATGTTATTACTGATGCAGAAAAAAATATGATGTTAATGAAAGTAAGTACTTATTTTGATTCTTTTATTTAATGTAGACATTAGGAAGCTTGACAACTACAGACCAATTCTTTCACACATGTACAAGCTTTTTACTCGAGTTATTGTGAATCGAATCTATAGGAAACTCGACGAATACCAACAGGCTGCAGGAGCAGGCTGGATTCCGCTCCGGATTCGGAACAAATGACCACCTTCAGACGCTGAAAACAGTGATTGAGAAGTGCCACGAGTATCGCATTCCACTCATTATTACCTTTGTGGACTACGAGAAGGCGTTTGATTCCATAGAACACTGGGCGGTAGAAAATGCACTCGCCGATTGCAGGATAGACGAGAGATTACATCAACCTCATTAAACATCTGCAGAAAAATAGCACGTCATCTGTCAGGCTACACAAATTAACAGAACCATTCAAGCTTGGCCGAGGAGTCCGCCAGGGCAATACAATATCCCCGAAGTTGTTTACAGCGGCCCTGGGAAGTGTGTTCAGGAAGTTACAGTGGAAAACCAGGAGTTTGAACATCAATGGCGAAAGGCTGAATAACCTAAGGTTTGCTGATGATATTGCACTATTGTCTGACAACATCGATGACATGCTAGTCATGCTCGAAGATTTGAAAAAGGAGTCTGCAAAAGTAGGTTTAAAAATGAATACCTCTAAGACAAAAATCATGACAAATATCCCGAGTGCAGAATTTCATCAAATGCCAGTAGGAATCGTCGACCATTACATCTACTTGGGACACAAATTAACCTTGGGCTTCACCGACCAGACAGTGGAGGTTCATAGGCGTATAGCACAAGCGTGGTCAACTTTTGGTGCAAACAAGGAAATCTTCCGATCCAAAAATATTCCACTCAGACTAAAGAGAAAAGTTTTCGACCAATGTGTCCTGCCAGTGTTTACTTACGGGATGGAAACAACGACCCTCACAATGATCTCAACTGAAAGCCTACGTGTTGCGCAGAGGGCAATGGAGAGAGCAATGTTGGGCATAACTCTACTAGACCGGATAAGCAACGAACTCAAATAACAAAGGTCAGGGAAAATAAGTCGGGTTTTCCTCCTTGACGCTATTAATATTTGCTACTACGTATTTTTATAAATCTTCAATACTTATTTTACGTCGATAGAACGCAGTATTAGGTCCATTACATATTTGTTCATTTTAAACGGAACGCTATGGTTTGGTGTTACTAAATAATTTCGTATGTCGTCTATAAATCGTGATCATTCAGCGTTGAATACTGAACAAAACAAGTTTATCAAAAAATCTGCCAAATATTTCACATTCATTTTAAGCCTGTCTCTGACCACTCGAATGTACCCAACAGCCACAGTCACTGGCACAGTCAATGATATTATATCCAGTTTACCCGTAAACCCAAGAGCTAAAGTCCAGAGGCGAGAAGGGAACTGAAACTGTTTGTTTTCTTCTTCTAGGCGGTAATGCTGCCAAGTTCCGCCTGACCGAGCAGGACTATACGCGCGATGGTGAAATATACCAATGCAGCCGCTGCGATAAGCGGTACGACAAATTTTTCTCGCTAAAATTTCACGTGAAGACAAAACACTATCAGATCGCCAGGTTCCCATGTCCGTACTGTGAGGAAAAGTTCAAGACGCTCGCGCCTCTCACGGTACACAAGCTCAACGCGCACAAGGTAGACGACCGGGCCAAATGCAACGCTTGCAAAGGCATCTTCAACACGAAGACTCAGCTCAGAAAGCACTTGAATAACTTCCACATGATGGGCGAACAGTACAAGTGCGAGTTCTGCGAGTACGTGTCGTTTAGCTTTGAGAGTTTGTACAAGCATAAGTTCAAACATAAGACCGTCAAGGACTATCAGTGTCGGTTCTGTAAGAAGGCGTTTCTTAGGAAGACGACCATGGATTTGCATGAGAGAATACACACCGGGGACAGGAGGAAAGTGTGCCAAGTGTGCAGCAAGGCGTTTGTGCAGAAGGCGAGCCTCAACTATCATATGACCAAGTACCACCCTGAGGTGAACTTTTAGTGCCAGTGACTGAGTGGACTCATGATTGGGCTTAGTGGAATATTATGCTTACATAACAATTTGAGATTTTTCATATTGATTTAATGAAATATTTTCTATGTTAATATTATGATGACACTGTTTTCTGTCGTAAATGAATATTATACTATACTTACGAATTTATAACTTTCTTGATTTAATGCAACCATAGTAATTATCTTTGTATAGATTACTTTCGTATTTTTTTAAACGTAATATATTTTTATCAAAGTATAAATATGAATTTAGCCAGTTTATTTACCTCCATTTGATTTTAAAAGTCTGAATAGTCTTTGAATGGCATTTTCGTACTTAGTCTTTCCTGGCTTTAACTGTCAGATAGACCAATAGGATGGAGGCTTTGTGAGACCATTGTGATTGTGAATTATTAATAACCACATGGCTTGATTCTAACAGCTTATAAATGCATCGCATTAAAATCATAACTTGTGTTAAGAGAGTTTCTTGTTTATTTCGGAAGTTCATGATTGAACTCAATTGATAAACAAATGACCGTGAGTGGTGGTTGATGGTGTATAAAAGAGCATAATAAATTTAATTTATTTGGGAGCACGGTAGTCATCGCCAAGACGAACCAAGCTAAGCTTAAACGCCTGTGCAAAAACTTCGTCGATATTTTGTTATTGTGTCAGAAATCGAATCGACTAATGAATCAGAATATATTACTGATGCAGAAAAGATTGTGTTAATGAAAGTAAGTACTTATTTTGATTCTTTTATTTTATGTAGTATTTGGTCATCTTCCCAATACATGTAAAAACATTTCTGTAGTTCAAGTTGATTTCGTAAATGCTTACACCTTACCTATAGTTATTATCATTAGTAGAAATAGTTCTTCCATAGTAAATAAACAACACCTTTTGTACACCATGTTAAATACTGATAAATAAATTGTAATTACCTTATTGCAATTTGTATTTCTTTACATATTTAATTCTGATTTGAAACATCGGAGACCCAATTACTACGAATTGGTACTTATTACTATTTAACATTAGACACATAATTCTGTGCATTAGATATTTTTTTTTATCTGTAATCTGGCCTGATTCAGAGGAAACCTGAGGAAACCCATTAACTATATTACTATGATATTTAAAGAAGTTTGAAATACTGGTAAATATGACGTACTGATCATGTATTGTGTTCCATCCAATAGTACTTGTGCGTTTTTTAAATGAATAAATGAAAGCATCGCCGCTCTCATTGTATCCATATTCTATATGACTAAAAGTTACGTTCATTTTCTTACGTTCTTCACGAAAAATGCGTCTTGATCATACGAGATAAGTTGTCCAGTAATTAACCACTATACGAACTTATTGCACCAGAGGTGTACAGTACATTCGCAGAGCAAAATGAGATTAGGTCGTTGATCTTCTTTCTTTCTTCTTCTCAGATTTCTTCTACCATTTTCTTGGTGTAGGCCTCCTTTCTTTTATGCCAGTCACTTCTATCCTGAGCCACCTGTATCCTCATCGATCCGGCTTCTCTCTTGATGTCATCACTCCATCGCATTTGGAGTCTTCCCACCGGGCGTTTCATGTTCTCCACTCAACAAACAACCGTCTTACACCAGGGATCATGTTTGCGGTCATTATGATCTATGCACAATGAAATATAACACCGCGATGTAACTGACGCGCAGCGCCATCTGTTGGTGACTTATGGAACTAAACATTGTATGAACGAAAACAACATGAATATTACAGCTAGGCTGTTAACAAGTATTTTTAAGTCTAAACAGGCTCATCATAAAACACTCCGGATAAACCAAGTGAAGGCCATATTTATTTTCTAGGGAAAAGCCGCCGGGCGGACTATTACAGCGTCACCGACAATCGATACGCCTGCAACCACTGCGAACGATCATTCGCTTCGCAACCGCTCGTGTCGCAACACTACCGATTTGTGCACTTAAAACGGCGCCCTAAAGAGCGCAAGTGTCCCCATTGCAACCAAAGAGTACCCGGGTACCTCCGTGCCTCTCACTTGGAAGACGCTCACGGCATACCGGCACCCACATGTGGCGTCTGCCAAAAGAAATTCCGATACCCCTGCCACGTTGTCAGCCACTAGAGGAAAGTACACTTAGGAGAGAAAGCCGTCGTTTGTAACGTGTGCGATAAAGAGTTCTTCGACAATATAAGCCTGAAATCACACATGCTAACTCATGATGGCATCAAGAAATTCAAATGTGATCTATGTGCTCAGGAGTTTAGGTGGAAAAACAATTTAAAAGACCACATGCTGGTGCATATGGGTGTTAAGAAATACGCGTGCGAATTCTGTAGCAAGGCATTCGTGCAGAAGTCGTCGTTGAAGCAACACACTTCACGGAATCATTATTAACATTTGGTTTTGATAGACATCTATCTTTTATTATGATTGTGATATTAATTTTTAACTTTCAACTAAAAGCTTTATTTCTTAGTTTTCAAGTACCAATACTCAGTTAAGTTTTTATGTGATATGTCGCCCATGACTTAAATATAATATTTCTACGCAAAACGCCAGTTTCTCATTATTTTCATGACAACCATCTCATTTTAATGCTGAACTTTTACGTATTGAGTGCGTTTAAAACGTTCCGGGCCAATATTCTAGATACAATAGATGTTTTATTGTTTTCACGCCTGTAGGCGTTTACTGTCCCGGAACGTGTTAAACTACCATATTGACATAAATCACCTCTTCGTATTACGAACTGTGCTTTGATGGTTTATTATTGTGTCGGTGAAATAACGTGTTATTTATAATCGTTGAAGATGGATATGAATGAAAAAGAAAAGGCGTGACATCTGACGAGGTTAGTAAGGTTTCCTTCTAAATTATCATATAGTATTCAAATTAAACCAAGTAGGTACAATATTTGACTCCGCCCATCGTCTATTTCTATCTAACTTTAGCCACATGTAAGAAAAAAAATGTAACTTTCTTTTTATTATTAAGAATGGGTTTGCTCTTGCCCCGAGACCAAGCCAAGTGCGGCTTAGACGGATAAACTGAACAAATACAGTGAGTTAGTACGAAAGCGTCCATGACTACTAATAGGTAGATCGCAAAATTGAGACCTCGCCTGCGGGTCACAGGGGTGCGGAGGGAGACGAAAGCGCGGTTAGTGAGCGGTGCGGGCGGGTGATTCCCCGCCGCGCGCATCCCTCGCACGACCCGCTTATAATATAGGCCTCGTTGTAAGTATCTTAATTATGTAGAATATCCTTATGTAACCAGAATTACCTATACCTACCCGTAAGTCACTATGCACGAAAATGCAGGTATAGAAACGTTTGTTGAGTATTCCTCAGGCAGGATATAACAAAGAAATGCATGCATGGTTAAACTTGCATTTCTTGGTTTTATTATGCGTGGTGTTCGCTACAGTATCCCTCATTATTTGTACACATTATTCATTAATACCTACTTGCGTACAGTCACAACAGGATTCTAGCTAGAGCTCTACGAACTCTGCCTCCTATGATACCGTGCTGAAAATCTGTTCCTATATTACTAAGTCAGGAGGTCTTGAAAAACAAGTGTACTCTCAGTTACTTTTATCACTTTATACTAAGGTCCAATTTTGTGTGTAAAAATTAGCTTAGTTTTGGATTGCAACATTATTATTTCTCTGACAGTTTCTTTAACGTGTTCAGAGACAGGGGGTCTACAATGAATACACGAAACCCGAACGAACTCCGTATTTTAGGGCTGTTTCTTACCATGAAAATACTACGGGCCCGTCAACGGAACGAAATCGGGTTTTGACGTTTGTTGTTACGGATAGCTTACCATGAACACTCGAGCCCGTCACGAAAATTAGATTTTGACGTACAGTTTTTCGGGCGTTTCGCCGAACTTCTCACGAGAACTCAAGTGCTACCGTAAGCTTTTCGGATTAACATTTTATTCCTGAAATAAGTTACTTTTTGATAATTCTATCACATTTTCGGTTTTTTCTTTCACTGAGGTGTACTTTTAAGTGAATAGTGAATATTAATAAAGTAAGATACTAATTAGTAAAAGTTATGGCATTCGTGTTAGCTGTCTTGGAAGCCCTAAGAGAAGAGTGCCTTGAGCAAAGACGCCAACGTTGCTACCTACGTGAGAACTATCTTGAGCGAGCAGTATTTCCCGATATTGCGTTTATAGCTTCTTATAGATTAATGGATGAATTAGTCTTCATAAGCGTCCCTTTTTTGAGTTTTACGCCATTAACAGATGAAATATTGCCACTCATGATTTAGAACACATGAGAACTCGGCGCGAGGTAAAAAACACTTGAAAGTTAAACTTCTTTTACTCGGAATCGCATGAACATGTCATCACATACATAACAAAACGAACGTAAACAAACAAAGTTATGTGTATAATACTGCGGGAGGAAATATCCTCTCAACATCAAAATGTTATTAGTGGGACGTGACATTCTCTATTTGGTTGGCCTATCTTAGGTATTTTATAGTGTATTCACAAAATGTCTTTGATAAAAATTGCTAATGTTTTAGTAACATACGGAGCATTCCACTAATTTTAACTGTAGTTTATAAAATGAAATGCATAACTATACTGATTAAAAGCGTTAAAACTATTTAAATACAAGTAATTTTAAAATTTTCATGTTATTACCGGTTTTTAGGACAGGCACTATAAATAACCTTTTTCAATCATTCGTTCACGTAACTTTGTCTATGCGTCCGAACTAAACCTAAGAATCCGAAAATATTTCGTGGTAGCTACGAGTCACGTATTTCGGTCGGGTTACGGACGGGCCCGAAAATACGGACTAACGTTTCATTGTAGGCCTACAGAATGATGATTTAATTTAGGACCAAACTAATCCTGACATCCGCAAGTGGGCCTTAGAAGAATAGTTCCTCTGCGTACTCCCCTAGAAATCATAAGATTATCACGCTATCTTTCTTTTCTAGGGGACGATGAGGAACCGATCGTCATGCCATACATCCTCGAGGAGACCGATGGGGTGAAACAGTACATTTGTAGCTGTTGTCAAAAGGCGTTTCTGAAGTTGGCTAACTTCTCCCAGCATTATAAGCACGTGCATTTAAAGATGCGGAAGAAGTTGAGGTCCTGCTTTTTGTGCTCTGTGAAGGTGACAGCGAATATGCGCGCCAAGCATATGGAGGCGGCCCACGGGGTGGAACGCCCGCAGTGCCAAGCTTGCGGGAGGAAGTTCTCGTACCCATTTCAGGTAGTGCCTTAGATGGAATTCCTAACCAAAGATAATAAATTGCACTTGACATAATTAAGCTGTGTCAGGCGGCGAACTGTACCACGGCGACCCATGCTATGCTACCGGCACATGCATACATCACTTGGCCATCGACACAATGGCAAGCCTGTACTTCATCATCATTATCAGCCACAGGACGTCCACTGCTGTACATAAGCTTCCCCTACAGTTTTCCACAGCGACCGATCGCAAGCGGTCTGCATCCAGTGTGATCCTGAGATCTTTACAAGGTCGTCTGTCCATCTTGTTGGTGGACGTCTTACTCTGTGTCTTTGGTCGAAGGGTCTCCAATCTAGAACTTTTCTGTCCCAACGGCTATGTGCTAACGCCAAAAAAATATATGAAGAGTAGTGGTCTACTTACTCTCTAAGAAGCATTTAGCTCGACATGTGCATTTGCTACATTTGGATGACAAATGTAGCCTATCTATACGAAAGGCACGGGTTCAATCCCCGTCTGATGAATGCGAACCGCCTCTAAAACAAAAGTAAATCAGCAAAAAAATTGACAGTCCAAAACCTTCCAGGTTATCCATCACCAGAAGACGTTTCACATGAACGAGAAGCCATACTCGTGCTCCTCATGCGACATGCGATTCGCACTACCCTCCAAGCTTGCAATACACGCTCGCAAGCACTCATCCTACAGGCCGTTCTCGTGCCAGTACTGCGACAAGAGCTTCCGCTGGAAGAAGAACCTGGCCACGCACGAGATGGCGCACAGGGGCGAGCGAGGGCAGCGGTGCGCGCTGTGCGACGCCGCCTTCGTGCAGCTTGCCAGCCTCAAGTACCACGTCGCGAAGAAACATCCCGAGATTGTTTAACTTTTATGTGACTGGACCCCAAGACAGTAAAATTCTTGAACAGCTGCTGTTTGTGCTTGGATAAAATGTGTTGAACTTTCTACAAATATATAATTGATCATTACATTATAATGTTTCTTTAGGATTAAATTGTTTCAGAAATTATTTGGAATGATTTGGTATTATTTTCAACGAAAGAAATTTATCTCGAGGATAGTATCATCCCAAAATACACAAAACTATTACTCTGCCGGAATATGAGGGCTTACCATGAAAAATGAAATCCGTCAATACGATCATCGTTTTGCGGATCCGAAGCATTTTTAGTATGCAATTTTTACTACGAAATGCTTCGGATCCGCGAAACGATAGTCGCATTGACGCATTTCGTTTTTCGCAGTAGGCCTCCCTCTAGGTGTTCACTTGGCATCACAACTTTTGAATAAGAATCTGCTGTAGCTGTTGATTAATAACTCTTAAAAAAGACGGATTTTACTAGAAACTGTTCTAGGACGTATCTTGATCATCGATGTAACTGTAGATTTCCTAAATGTTCCTTTGTAAAATTAGCCTGTAAGCATCCCACTGCTGGGCAAAGGCCTTACCTCAAATTTGAGGTAGTATTAGCCATACTCCACAACGCGGGCTCAGTGCGGATTGGCGGAGGGGTGTTTGCAAGGCAAGCGACCAACCTTGCTGTCTGATTTTATCAGGCCGCCCATAGGGCCTCTTGACTGGGCTTAACGACTAATATCAACCGATATTAGCCGGGACCAACTGCTTAACGTGCCTTTCGAAGCACGGAGATGCTATTGATAGACGTTCATACTCCACAACGCGGGCTCAGTGCGGATTGGCGGAGGGGTGTTTGCAAGGCAAGCGACCAACCTTGCTGTCTGATTTTATCAGGCCGCCCATAGGGCCTCTTGACTGGGCTTAACGACTAATATCAACCGATATTAGCCGGGACCAACTGCTTAACGTGCCTTTCGAAGCACGGAGATGCTATTGATAGACGTTACTTAAATGGTCGGAATGGTCACCTATCTAAACACCGTCCGCGCCGTAAGTTGCTTAACTTCGGTATCACTACCAAAGCGTTGCCACCACTGCACTACGAGCAAGCACCTCGACAAGGCTAACTTTACTTTTTATAAATATAAGAACGAAAGATTGGACGGATGGTCTACCTACAGGCTTAGTTTTATCGCGTGTGTATATGTTTATAATTATTTGCTTTGTCAAAATTCACATCTTAACATAAAGGAACCGTTATAATTATGATAATGGGGGTACAAGTACTTAAGTAGACTAGATTTTGTATTTAATGCTTTTGTATGCAATTAACAAGTTAAATAATGATAAATATTTGGTTTCAGATGAGACAATTACGCCGGAAGATTTAGATAACTTTTCTATTATCAAAGAAGGTGATAAAGTTGAATATCGCTGTAAAAAATGTCCCCAAGCTTACAAGCGGCTACTGAATATGAGACAACACATGCAGATACACTCACAGATATTCAAATGCGAAACATGTGACAAGGAATTTGTTAATGGCAGGAAACTGAAAAAGCACATGCAGAAGCATAAGCTCATCGATTGTCCGGAGTGCTCTCTTAAATTTGTAATATCTGATCTACCATATCATAGAGCTGACGAGCACGGAGTTGCAATGCCAACCTGCGGTATTTGCGGATATCGGAGTGACAAGAAAACGGTTTTGAACCACGAGAAGAGAGTGCATATGATTGAAAGAACGATTCCATGTCCACATTGCGACATGAAGTTCTTCAGTAACGGCAGCTTGAACCAGCACATGATACGGCATAATCCTGAGAAGAAATATCAATGCAAGTTTTGTATGAAAAAGTTTCCACGGAGCGAAACCCTGTTGAGACATGAGAGGATACACACGGGGGAAAAGAACAAAATATGCAATCTGTGCGGAGAGGGATTCGTTCAGAAAGCTAGTTTGAATTACCACATGTTGAAGCATCACCCGGGCGCTGTCTAACGTTCTGGCGAATGTGAAGAGCCTTTACACACTGCGACTTTTAGCAGCGATGCAAACGCGATGCAGTCGCGATGCGTATCGATGCAGTCGCGATGCGCATCGCGTTAGGCGCCACGATCGAAAAGTGTTGCCGCTTTATTTAAAATAAGCAATTCTAGCTTTTAAATGTTTGTTGTAACTTAATGATTAAAAATTAAAAATATGTATTCATTTTACTGTAATGCACAACCAAAGGTGGAATAAGCGACGAATGTCAATTTCTACCAATTATATACACATACTCGCTAATTAATAAGTATAAGTCTAAGCATAATTTCCTTTTTTACTATTTTATTTAATCCTTAATTAGTCTTCGCCGAGCACTTATTGGGTGCCCTTAGCCGTCCAGATTCTATTAATTTACATTAAGAAAGTAGTTTATTTGTAGTAAGTATGTTTTATTATTATTATGGTGAGTTAATTTTTTACACATAAGTAATACAGTGTTTGGTAATACGCCTGTTTAAATTTACTTAAGATAAATTTTGATTAGGTAACACTCACTTGTACTGGCAGCAATAACGTTTGGATGGCCTTCTGCGGTCCGATAAAAAAAACGCTGCCTGCATCAGGTTTGTATTTTTCTGACTGCAGAACACATTACGTATGTATGACATATCCTTGAAGCAGAATCATACAATGCATGAATGACAAACTGATTTTTATATTTATTTGATCTGTAAATTCTTGATAATAATTTGATTTAATTTGACTTGTTTTTTGTGTTAATTTAATTTAATTTGATACAATTTAATACACATGTAGCTAAGTACTAACACCTAGTTTTAAGCGCTATTATAGTACTAACCCATGGATTTTGTTGTCCGAAATAAAATGAATTTGATTTGATAAGCCAATCGTATCAAAACCCTATTATTAATACATTCCTAGTATCATACCAAAGTGTAAGCTCATCTACTGCTAGATTATGAATTTTAATGGTACTAAGACATTGTGAAACAGGCCGTAGGTGTACTTAAAGCCTTTTTCACAATGTCTTAGGAAGTTCTAGTTAGTGTTACTTGCCAGACTGTTTATAAATATAAGACGACGTTCTATGCTTCAATTATTCGTTTAATGGTTTGTTCTTATTTAAACATGCCCATTGTTACGGATGCATTGCAACAACCTTTTTTATTAAGCTTTATGGTTTTATAATACATTTTGATTGACTTTGTCAAACAAACAAAAATAAACATTCACCCAATATCCCGTGACTTTAATTGTCCCGTTCTCTAATATTTACTTATTAGCCCTAGTTTTCCCTTCAAATCTTAGCTATCCTGCACACCCATAATGCAATTTATTGATTTGGTAATCAAAAAAAATAAAATCATTTCGCATAAGATTCGGTCATTCATTCGTTCAACACATTTCGATAGAAGAATATCGAAATGTCAATAGTGACACGATGAACTCCCCCCGCCCCGCAGAAATTGGTTGATGATGTTTTCATACATTCGCTCTTGCGTTTCATATCCAGTGAATTCATACAAGGGAAACCACCACACTATAATTTGGAGATTTGGTATAAATTTTAGTGACAAGTCCTAGTTCTATGCTCAAGCAGTAATTTTCAAGAAGTACTTATTTTTTGTATAATAAATAAATTAAATAATATAAATAATATATGACACCAATCAAATACACATACATTACTCTGATACAAAAGTAAGTAGCTAAAGCAATGTTATAGAAATCGAAAACAATGGTGTTATCACACCATAACATTTGTGACAAAATACAAATTTATGATTTTCATTTTTTGCTACCAATGCAATTAGTGTGGTCGTGTATTTTTTTTATGATTTTGAAGAGTGCTTAAGCCAGTGAGTTGTTACTACTACGTATAGAGAAGCTACTATCAATGCCGGTAAAACCAAGTCCATGGTAATTGCTAAAGCTGAGCTACCTCCACCAGACATAACACTACGTGGAACAAATATCACAGGTGTCAAGAAGTTGAGGTATCTTGGCCGATACTTTACAGCAGACTTAGATCACCAAGCGAAAATAAAATGTCGGATCGGACAAGCTTAGGCTGCTTTCTTTGAAATGTCAAAAGTACTATGTGAGAGTAAGATTTCATTTCCCTTGAGATATCGCCTAGCACAATGCTATGTATGGCCCACATTAATTTACGGGTGCAAGTCATGGGTCCTCAGAAAAAACAGCTGCAACAGACTACAGGCATGCGTAAAATGTTTAAAATTCCATGGACCAGCTTTACCTCAAACATCAAAGTACTGCAACGTGCCAAGTGTACACGTGAACTGATGTCAACTATACTGAAGAGGAAGTTTGCCTTCTTTGGACATATGGCAGAGAGGTTCTCAATGTGAGTTTTTAATGCTGATCCTCGAAGGCAAGACTCCTGGTAAGAGATCACCAGGCCGACCGAGAAGAAAATGGATAATTGACATCAAAGACTGGACCAAACTTCGTTTTTATGACTAGCTAAAAAGACCGGCTCAAGACCGCAACGGTTTCTACATGCTGACCTCCAAACTTCAATTTGAAGATGGCACCCCATGATGAGCAAAAAATGTGTCGCAAATACGACAAGATTGTGGCGTTTTCTTTGAAATTTGAATTTCGAATTATGAATTTGTACTATGAGTTGATGACCGTGTCGTCAACAGTTCAGTACGCTAGTAATAGTAGTTCAATGGCTGAAGCTAACCCACCCAATAGTAAGTAATGATGTATTTTTTGGTTTCTTACTAATAAGAAGATGGGCTTGTGTGACGGCATGCGTGGTACATAAAAATGCTTGAAAACTCACTGTACTGCTGGTTTCTTTATTATTTGCCTTATTTCCCCGTGTAAAACTTTTAATTAATATGCAGCTTTCCTGTGTGAATTTGTTCTTTTTTTGCCAGCGATTGTAACGCAACGCAATAGTTGACATCCTCTGATAGGCGTTTGCGTGCACGTGACCAAATGTGCGTTTTGGACAAACTAAATTATTTACAATATTAACAATCATACTGTTAATTCATAAATTAATTCGTTTTATGATAAACTATCAACATTGTCATTTGTTCTTAGTGGAAACTAGCCTATTACTTATATTAAAAAAAAAAAACTATATTATTGCTTGCTATCAATTCCTAACCTTTTACTGTGTGAATCTGTGCTTTTGTTTTATTTTGCGGCGATTGTAACGCAACGCAATGCACGATTATTTACTTAGTTGTAAAAAAAAAAACAACAATTAATGCTTGCTATCAATTCATAACCTTTGTGTATAAATATGTGTTTATTTTTTATTCTGCGGCGAATGTAACACATTGCACAATTATTTACTTGGTTTAAAAAAAAACAACAATTAATGCTTGCTATCAATTCATAACCTTTGTGTATAGATATGTGTTTATTTTTTATTCTGCGGCGAATGTAACACAATGCACAATTATTTACTTGGTTTAAAAAAAAACAACAACTAATGCTTGCTATCAATTCATAACAACAAAGCGTAATAAATTTAGGCGAAAACAAAATAAGTTCCCCGTTTCATTGCAGATGTGACTCCGAGACGTGCGCCAGAAGAGCTGATTGACTTCAAGACTATCAAAATAGATGGTCGAAATGATTTATACAAGTGCAATATATGTGACAGAGAGAGCGAAGAGCTGCAGAAAATAAAGGAGCACATAATTTACGTACATACAGAAGACGAACAGGTTAGCGAGTGTGACGTGTGCGGAAAGGTGTTCCTCAATGCCCTTCAGCTCAAAAACCACAAGCGCAGAACGCACGTCTTATTTCAATGCCCCGAGTGTCCTCTCAAATTTAGCAAAACAAGGATCTATCAACACAGGGCTACGGAGCATGGAGTCTCAACCATTACCTGCGGAATTTGCGGTTATACTAACCTCAAGAAAATAGTGTTAAGCCATCAGAGGAGAATACACTTGAAAGAGAGAAATATTTTCTGCTCTGTATGCCCTAAGAAATTTTTCGATAACGAATCTCTAAAATACCACATGGTGCTACATAATCCTGTAAGAAAGTTTTGCTGCAATTTTTGTGGGAAAATGTTTCTGCGAAATGGCGACCTAAGACGTCATGAAAGAATTCACACGGGGGATAAACGGAAGGTGTGCACTGAGTGCGGGGAGAGGTTTGTGCAGAAGGCGAGTCTCACTCACCACTTGAAAACACGTCATCCGGAAGCATTGTGATCTGATTCATCGTTGTTTTTTGTTTGATTTTGTACGATTCATTGCTGTGACATTACATTTCTATCTTTTATACCAATATTGTCTCATTGAAGCCTCTTTTTCACTAATCTTAATCCAGGCGAATTTCTGCAGGTCCCTTGGGTACCTATAGCTACGCCACTCGTAGTTTCTGCAGTGATGTGACCGTTTATAATGTTGCAAGACTGTAAATATATGTAATATGATTAACCATCATGCTTAAATGAATGTCAAGTTTGTTGTTGAAAATTATTGCTTATATTTTTTTTAGTTTATTTTTGTTTTTATAGTGTTTTGTCACCATACAAACTTAATAATAAAAAATGCACTTGTAAAAAGACAACTGTGAAACTGTGACAGACGAGGAATTGAACCCCGTGTCTTACGCAATCCGGGCGTATGCCTATACCACTCGGCCACCGTCACCGTATATATACAGGGTGTTTCATGTAACGTGTCAAGCCGATGCGTGGTGATAGGTGAGTACCATACCTATCCATTTCACCCCCATGTATGTTAGACAAATATTTATAGTTTAGGAGTTATAATTTTTTTTCGATATTTTTCATGATGCACCTAGATGATCTCATGTTGAATGTGGCATATCGGAAATATCTTGATTTTTATATTTTTTATTTTTATTGTTACCTTTGTATATTTTTATCAAATCTGATATTTAGTGTCAGTCTATGTTTAAATAGAGCTCATTTGATAACAAGTACATACATTATGTATTTACTACTAACTTTAACCACGACCATATGAGTTAATGAAGGATCCAATTTTACTTACATTGCACTCAAAATTTCGTACTTTATTAACAACAAATAAACAAGAAACAATTGAAACTAAGACATGCATCGTAAAAATAATCTACAACCCATTTAATCACAAACTAAATCATTTCCTTGTGGCGTAGGATAGCTAAACTATTCCTTTAAGGTTGGGACTAGCGAGCACTAATAATTATTGGCAGTAGCAGCATTTTATTTTGGCGCAATCAAATAATCACTAACTGCTCCAGCTTCGAGGGCTGAGCCCGACCCAAAATGAAAATTCTGCTTGGGCAAAAAGCTAAAGCTGGCTAGTTCTCAGCTCAAAGGATTAGTTTAGCTTTCCCAAGCCTCAAGGAAATGATTTAGTTTGTGAATAAATGGGTTGTAGATGATTTTTATGATGCATGTCTTAGTTTCAATTGTTTCTTGTTTATTTGTTGTTAATAAAGTACGAAATTTGAGTGCAATGTAAGTAAGTTTTTGGATCCCTCATTAACTCATCTGGTCGTGGTTAAAGTTAGTAGTAGGTACATAATGTATGAACTTGTTATCAAATGAGCTCTATTTAAACATAGAGGGACACTAAATATCAGATTTGATAAAAATATGCAAAGGTAACAATAAAACTAAAAATTATGAAAATCAAGATATTTCCGATATGCCAGATTTAACGGCCGATTTAAGCTAAAAATTACCCGTAGATCGTTTTTTGTATTGTAATGAAAGGTTATGAAGTCAAGCAGTTTTTAAAATTAGTCAGAAACTATGGAAAACCTTTTTTAAATTTATGTTGAAAATTCTATTCGGTTTTGCTTAATGCAATATTTTTTAGTATCGATCAATAATTTTGTATCTTGTGTCTAAGTTAGGATGGCGATTATTTTACTCATGCTTTTGCAAATAATGGGCATTCTATTGAGATCAAAATATCTGAGAAAAGTGGACCCAAAAAAAAGTTATAATTTTTTAAAGATATCGTCTAGGTGCATCATGAAAAATATCGAAAAAAAATTATAACTCCTAAACTATAAATATTTGTCTAACATACAGTGGGGTGAAATGGATAGGTATGGTACTCACCTATTACCACGCATCGGCTTGACACGTTACATGAAACACCCTGTATATATTTTTTTATTGAACAATAACATTAATCATGTCATGATAACATTAAACTGGCCTACTTATATTACACAGATTTATCTTATATTTCACTATAATTTATGTCATGATTTCGCTAAGCTTTCGCACATTGAAACAAAAACGTTACGGTGAACCATGCTACGCATGCAAGCATATAACAACCACAGAAAATATAACTACAAAGTTAATTATGAAAAATATATAGGTGCACGTTTAATTGCAGATGGATCGATAATATTGAAGAAGATGTTAGACGACACTCTAGTCTCAGGAGAGAAGAAAAAGAAGTATGCCTGTGACCAGTGTGGCATGATCTCCACTTTGCCAAAAGATATTGTTCAACATATCAAACGTGACCACTTCAAGGATGCACAAGCCCTTAAATGTGACATATGCAAAAAAGAATACAATAATTTGACCAAGCTTCAAGATCACGTATATACCGTGCATTTGCTATTCTATTGCCCCGAGTGTGGCCGCCAATTTAATAAGAAAAAAATGATACGACACAGAGCAACGGAGCACAGAGTATCAACCACTACGTGCGGTATTTGCGGTTATACTAGTATTCGGAAAAACGTGTTGAGTCATCAGAGGAGAATACACATGAAAGAGAGAAATATCTCCTGCTCAATATGCCCTAAGAAATTTTTCGATAACGAATCTCTAAAAAAACACATGGTGCTACATAATCCCGTAAGAAAGTTTTGCTGCAATTTTTGTGGGAAAATGTTTCTGCGAAATGGCGACCTAAGGCGTCATGTAAGAATTCACACGGGGGATAAACGGAAGGTGTGTTCTGTGTGCGGGGAGAGGTTTGTGCAGAAGGCGAGTCTCACTCACCACTTGAAAACGCGTCATCCGGGAGCATTGTGATGTGTTACTTAGGGCCGTGCCTCACCGAGACGCCATGAGGATTTCGCGGGCTATTTCGATTTTCCACATTAAAAATCCACACTAGTGTGGAAAATTTGACTTTTTGTCAATTTTTCCACACCAAGCCGTCAGTGTGGATAAATGGACAAAAAGTTCAATTTTACTATTTCAATATTAACTGCTTGGATACGTAGCCATGACGTCACCGTAGGTACGGCCCTTAATGATCATGTGATCTGTGACTTTGATAATAATCGTCCTGTCCTGGTCACAACTTTTGTTTGATTTTGTTCAATTGATTGTTATGACAATTACATTAGTTTCTTTTATATTTATTTTGTTTTATTTACAGCTTTATACATTTGTGGTCGTATGGATGGTAAGAGAAAATCTTCAGATATGTACAGTCGCAAGCACATCAGGTTACCCACTTTTGTTGCAAACTAGCCCTTATTACATCTGCATAAGATACCGCAGTGTTTACCTTTACGTGCTGTTGTCTGTACATTAAAACAATATTTACAATATAAATAAACACATGAAGGAGCAAACGGCAAAGAAAAGATAGAGCAGAAAAACATAAATAAATCACGTCGGGGTCACCAAATGTGGTCGTATGGATATTAATTGAGATGAATGTATGAGGACAATTTTATTTACAATATACACACACGAAATACATATAGGACAGGCAGGACACATATGATATGATATGGTGGAGCATGGCAAAGAAAAGAGAGAAGAAAAAGATTAGTAAATGATGGACGAAATCTTCTTCTTCAACTTAAGAGCTGCGCTCTTGTCGGTGGAGTAATCGCCTTTCTATTCTATTATCTAAAAAACCATATGGTGCGACATAACCCTGTGAAAAAGTTTCCTTGTAATTTTTGTGGTGAAATGTTTTCGCGGTCTATCGCCCAGATACGTCATGAAAGAATTCATACGGGGGATAAAAGGAAGTGTGTGCTGTGTGCAGGGAGAGGTTTGTGCAGAAGGCTAGTCTGGCCTGGTAAGTAACCACTTGAAAACGCGTCATCCGGAAGCATTGTGATCTGTGACATGTAGCAATTAGTAAAGGCCAAATAAATATTGACTATTTACTTACTACATCGACAACTCGGTCCGATATTTTTTACGATAGCAAACTCAAGTTGATCACAGCAGCGTTTATTTCGAGTTCAGTTTATATGTACTCTTTCCCCAAAACAATCTGTGACCGTGTTTTGTAGGTTTACATGTATTCAGAATTATCTTTATAGTCACACTATTTTACAAACGTATCGTTGTATGTCATTTTAAAGCCATGATGATCGGCTCATTTGTTTCTAATTTTTATTACTTACTTGTCGTTAACAAGTTCAGTTCGTTTTGCCCCTCGCAATCCAGAACCGGCTGTTATGCCGCACGCAAGTATCGTATCCGCAAACGAAATAAAATGAAAAAAAAAAAGGATATACCGTAAAATTTGATAGGTATACGTTTAATTTCAGATGGATCGACAAAATTGAAGAAGCTGGCAGACGAGACCGAAGAATCAGGAGCGAAGAAAAAAATATATTCCTGTGACACATGTGGGAAAGTGTCCGATTCGCCGGGAGCTATTATTAAGCACATCAAACAAGCTCACTTTAAAGATCCACAAGCGCTGAGTTGTGACATATGCAAAACGGATTACAAGAATTCAACTCGTCTCCATGACCACGTCTATAGCGTGCATTTGCTTTTCCCATGCCCCGAATGCGGCCTCCGACTTAATAAGAAAAAATTGAGACATCACAGAGCAAGAATTCACGGAACTGTAAAAATTAAAACTAAATTGTGCGGTATTTGTGGGTTCGAAGGCACTAGCAGTAGGATAGTCGACCATCAGAGGAGGGTTCATATGCAGGAGAAGGATGTCCTCTGCCCTCTATGTGGTATGAAGTTCTACAACGATACCAATCTGAGGATGCATATGGTGCGTCATAATCCTGTTAAACAGTTCGAGTGTAGTTTTTGTAATAAGAAGTTTTCTCGGCTCCCTGATTTGAAGAGACATGAGAGAATCCACACGGGTGATAAGAGAAAGGTGTGCGGTGTTTGTGGAGAGCGGTTCGTGCAGAAAGCAAGTCTGACTTACCACTTGAAAACGCGTCATCCAGGAGCCGTTTAATTCTTTGGTTTTTTCTTGTATGGAGAACGTTTCGTGCGAAGACAAGTCTGAATTATCAATTGTAAATGCGTCAACAAAGCAACAAGGCGTTTAATTTTTACATTGATTGATTAGTTTCCTTAACTCGTCAAGTATGTGTGAACGAGACACAATAGAAATTCCATTATTATGCGACTTCCGGCAGTCGTTTGATACCTGACTGATTAATGTTTGAAGAGCGTTTTGTGCAGAAGACAAGTCTGATTACCACTTAAGAACGCGTCACTCGGAATTCCGTTCAATTGTTACATTATTTGATTATTTTATAAATGTTCAAGCAAAGACACTCGTTAACGTGACCAAAACAAATTCATATTACATAAGATTATCTCAATACATGCGTTTTATTCAAACAAACATTTTTGCAGATACTTGACCACTATAATAATAGATAAACAAATGTGTTTACTATCGGCCTGTTTTACAATGTGTAAATAAGTTCTGGTTAACGTTTTGCTGACAGATACTTCATACGAAATGACTCATATCAGAATTATTAGTTGGTTAGTGCTTATTCATCGATTGTGAAACAAGCCCTTAATATACATATCTTTTTTATGACCATGCAGTGAAGAATGCCTTTAATTAAAGGTAGGACTCTGAGCAATGCGGCCTGCGTAAGCCGCTTGACGCTTGTTAAGTCTCGGAGCTGTGCAGCTATGATAGAATAGAATAGAACTATGGGAGTGTATAACTCGGAGCGAGGCGTCATAGATGCATACGGTTCACTCTACTTATATACAATCCTTAGTTCACAAAAACCGAATTGGCACGTAAACTGTGTAAGTTTCGACAAACCTGATGCGCCTTTTTTACGTGTGGTCTGTGTGGTTATAGGAACGCAAACAGTAATTTGGTAGCCCTGCACAAGAGGAAAAATGCATAGACACATGTAAAAGAAAAACGTCACGTGGCCACTGTGCGCTAAAACATTCTTTAGGCTACTATGTGTAGCATGTGTGCATGCCGGCGGCCATGCCGCTCATGCCGCAGCGGCATTTTCCATAGTATAATGACAATTTATTAATATTGACGTATGCCGTGCCGCCGCTTTTGGCGCGGCATGATTCTCCGACATTCTACTTAAAAATAAAGGGGGCTTGATTTGATGAGACGTGTAAGTTCCTCCTTACATACTAAATCGAACCACGGTAGCTATTCTAACATGGCGAATTAGCGACCTAAAACTAGTTTTTTCTACTAGAGCAAATAATATCAAGGAATTAAATTATTAAGGAAACAACAGCTTATTTATCCATAGACCAACTTAACGTGCTTTCCCAAGTATATCCGTATACCCCCTTATTCATAAAAACGCAAACATTATAATAAACCTGTTTTAACTATTACACTGTTTTGTCTCGTTCTTTCTTGGTGCTGTCATAATTTGACAGAAAAAGATAAAACAGTGTAATAGCTAAAATAGGTTTATTTGACTGTTTGAATTATTATGAATAAGGGGGTAAGTTATCCCAAGTAACTTCAAGACAGAAAACCCCTGGAACAAATATACTTATATAGATAGCTTATTTATCGGAGAAGGTTAGCTTTATAAAACATCACGCTGCGACGGAAGGGGAGGGAGCAAACTAAAACGCGCGGACGCAGTCGCGGGGGCCCGCTAGTTATTTATAACCTGACTACACTTCTTTTTTCTTAAATCGGACCAGTAGTTCTAAGATTGACGCGTTCAAAAAAACAAAAGCATAGGGTATAGGTGTGCTGGCGGCTGTAAAATACTTGATTTTTTTCTGTCTGTCATCATTACTTGACCTTGGTTTTCCAGACACCCTGTCTATAGCTTCCATCTTCATTGTTATTCATTAAAAAAAAAATACTGAAGACTTAAATGAAAAATCGGTTTCATTTCAGATGGGACCGACTTCACAGTCATCAAAGAAGGCAGTGTTAAAAGGTACCGCTGCAACAAATGTGAGAAAGTAGTGGCCAAATTAAAGGGTATAAAAACCCATGTTCAACTTCACATAGATGAAAATAAGGCATATTTGTGCGAGATATGCAAAAAACAGTTCAACAACATACTCAAACTGAGGAGACACAAATGGGCCCATAAGCTTTTCAACTGCCCGGAATGTTCTGGATTTTTTTTAAAAGATGAACTTACAATTCATAGAGCTGACGTGCATGGAGTAGCGATTCCTACATGTGGGGTTTGCGGGTATAGAAACAGATACCAACATCGTATAGACACGCACCAGAGAAAAGTGCATTTGAAGGAAAAAAATATCTCGTGTCCTCAATGCGACATGAAGTTTTATAGCACTTCAGATTTGAAGAAGCATATGATTCGTCACGATCAAGTGAGGAAGTTCGAGTGTAGATTTTGCAAGAAAACGTTTCCACGGCCGCACTCCCTGAAGCTGCATGAGGCGATACATACTGGCGACAAACAGAAGGTCTGCGCTGTGTGCGGCGAACGTTTCGTGCAGAAGGCCAGCCTCAACTACCACATGCTAAAACATCATCCGGATGCTGTTTAAATAGAGACGATATCCTTGTCACTCGTGTTGGGATGACGCTTGTTTGTGAGCGAGACGGCTAGAGCTAGAGTCGAACCGAAACTAAAAGTATAATCAATAATCCCGTAGAAAGATTTGACGTTTACAGTGTTACTACTTTTTGTCGAAAAATAAATAGTGTGGTGACTAGAAGAATGAACTTCATCAATGTCATTCATTCACTCAAAAATTCTTATAACGTCTTAAATTAAATAACATTCTTATTATTTTATTTACTCTATTAAGATATCTTTTAGGCTAGTTTCGTTAAGTCGGTATAAAAATATTAGCATTGTTGGAAGAAAAAGAAGCCGAATGAAAAACAAACGCATCTAAATTTCCGCGTAGGTAGCTGAAACCGGTACAAATTTCAAACCGATTTCGGTTATTGCCCCTAAAAGTTAAGATTTCTGTTACACCTGTTAGAAATCGTTGAAATAAAACCATTGAGTTGATCGAGCTGTATGAACGAAATAAACTAAATGAACGGTACACGTCACTACCATAGAAAGTAGTATAGTATAGAATGACAAACGCGGATTTTCAGCGTAACCAAAAAGTTACTTTACATGTGTGCGTTCAATAGTGATGTGTATCTTATGGTGGTCCAAGTTTTATCGACGAGGTTACGATAAATCATGTAAATTGAAACAAAAATAATTAAATTAATGCACTTTTAATTACATAATACTTTTTATTTGATAAACAAGACAACCTCATTTTTGTTAAATTACATATTTATTTATTTATGTATGAAGACATTCTAGAAACACTTATACACGTTCCAACATAGACCTTACCACAGCGCAGCTTCGGGCCAGTTGTGTGGGCCAGTGCTGAGAAGAAGCTGTGCAAGAATTACGGTTACCTAAAAAAATCAGTCAAAAAATTTATCGATATTGATGACGTCATCATTTAGTCAAGCCCTAGTGTAAAGAAACGGTTTCTTATTTTACTGAAAATACCTGAATTAATCTATTGGAAACTTTGATATATGGCTGCAAATCACAAAGGAAGTCCTAAATTTACTGTACAATTTGGCATCGGAGTCGATTTCACTCACAAATTTTATAAAATTTGGAATTAAAATTTTTATCAATGATTCATATTTACTGGTGAAAAGTATGATTTTCGGGATTGTATCCTCGGCGCACTTCACAGTTGCTGAAAGCACAAGTCATTTCATCTGAAATTGTTATACAAAACTTAAATTATAATTATATCCATTCATAATTTTTCAAAAATTCCAACGACGGAAACTTGACGTATCCACTAAATCCATTATTTCTTAGAAAACGGTCTCGCTGTCATAAGGTCTTTCGCTGTCAAATCCTATAGAATTTCACTAAGTCGCACGCTCTTTTTAAAGCGAAGATTTTTTTCTTTCTCTATGGTCACTACTAAGATAAATGTGGCAACATTATTTTACAAAGTGACATGAGCATCTGTCAAAAGTTTGTACGGGATTATTGATTAGACTTTAAGAAGCATGCATCAGAAATGGTTGTGTCTTCTAAGCGCAGATTTGCTGAAATTTTCTCATTTGTTTGACGGCACTAGTGAGTGACTGTGTGCATAAGAACTATCTAATTAAACGCATTCAGCCAGTTGATAGTAATGTTCACAGCTGTTTACGTAATTTGGTCAGCATAATGATTTTATTTTTACATTAAATTATTTTGAATGAATTGCTTGTTTTTGCATTTTACCTTACCTTTTAATACTATGAAAACAGTGGCTTCAAAACTAAATTTTGAGCTTTGAAACTGTTCCTGTGGAACTCATCGTAGTGTCCGGTGCCTGCTCTATAGTTTCATCTGTTTTTAAATATAAATTCATTTTTTCAGAACTGTAATATACTATTACAAGTATTGCGTAGGTAACAGACAGCCCCCCCTAACGCTACCCTCTAGCGTGTAAAATGGCTGCGTGCGACATTCTTTCCGATCTTCGCGATTTAGATAAATTATTCAGACTTATAAATAAAGAATAAACCTAGGAAGTATGAAGCTTTAAGCGGCCTTACGTACGTTATTATTACGTTCAAACGTTCACTGACCACCAACCCTGCTCCTATATACCTGAGAAGATCGTTAGACACATTTTAAATAAAAAAGGTTAATTTTGATTAAATAATTCCTTACTTTTCAATGATAAATTATACTTTTATATTTAGTTAATCACGTGAAAAAGTATCTAACGGTCTTCTTTATTCGTAGGTAACGCTATCGTGGACGAATATGTGACGTTCGGCGTCACAGGCAAGTTCGCTTGCAATGCATGCGCCCGCGCATACCGGCGCCTGGCAGACCTGCGCTACCACATCAAAAGGACGCACCTCAAACACAAGTTCTTACAATGCCCTCACTGCCCCGACACCTTCATGTACTACAGCCAGAGAAAGAAACACGTCACTTCAACACATTCCAAAAATGAAGCCGACAAGTTTATCTGTGCTCATTGTAACAGACAATTTAAAAGAAAGAACACGCTGGCAGAACACATGATGGACGTTCACATCGAGAAGAAATGCCGCTTCTGTGACGAGGCATTCATCAAAAAGAAATATCTGTTTCATTTGAACGAGAAACATGGCGTTTCCATGCCCACTTGTGGTGTCTGTGGGCTGAGGACTTTAATGAAAAGCGCACTGATCCGTCATCAGAGAAACGTTCATTTGAAAGAGAAGAATAAGAAATGCCAGAGTTGTGGAAAGACGTTTTATACCCAGTCGAATTTGCAGGCTCATATGATCACACACGATCAGAATAGAGTATTTAAATGCAATGTCTGCGCGAAGAGTTTTGCGAGAAAAGAAAGCTTTAGGACTCACTGCAGGATTCACACTGAAGAGAGACCTTTTTCTTGTAATTTGTGTGCCGCCTCCTTCGTCCAAAGAGCCAGTTTAAGATTTCATATGCGTAGTCACCATGTAGGGTCTGAAGCTATGAAATCTGGTACTCATTTAAAAAGCCGTAAAAATTAACACCTGAAAGTACCATGTCAACATTAAAAATAATCTATAATGTACATAGAATTGGTTTTAATCAAGGGGACCTAACTAAACTAACTTAAAGCGTGTCACTAGACCTGAGTTCTTCATCGTAGTAATTTCCTTGTCCTGCATCCATTATATTTTTTATATTTTCTTCCATGCAAAAAACATTATTCTGTACTAAACTGAAGTTCAGTTTACCATCCATTGTTTGTCCATCCATTGTATGATCAAGAGTTTTTAACTGACTTCAAAAAGGAAGAGGTTATCAATTCGAGTGTATGTTTTTTACATCAGAAGTTCCGGGATCTCTGCTCTGGCATGCACACGATCGTACTGCTCTAGGCAACTAATGTCCTGTGCCTGTGACCACTGAACTTTTAGTTATCTACTAGCTTTTGCCCGCGACTTCGTCCGCGTGGAATAGTGACTTCTTTCTCCCGTTTTTTACACATTTACCACTATATCTTTGCTCCTTTTGGTCGTAGCGTGATGTTATATAGCCTATAGCCTTCCTCGATAACTGCACTATCCAACACAAAAAGAATAATTCAGTTCTAACCAGTAGTTTCGGAGATTAGCGCGTTCAAACAAACAAACAAACAAACTCTTCAGCTTTATAATATTAGTATAGATTCAGTGCCTGTGACACATGTCTCTCTAGTCTAGCGACGTCGGGCGAAACGCGGAACATGTCGTCGCCTTGTAAATACGTGACTTAAATGAGATATAGAGATTTGACGACTTGGTTTAGTGGTTAGCGCTCCTGACTACTATGCCAGCGGTCGCGGGTTCGAATCCCGCAAGGGGTAAGAGTTTATGTAAGTCGTCATAACCATTGTAGTATGGTATTCGTAGCGAAAGAAAATTCCATAGTTAGCAACGACTATTGGCGTGTTTTCTGGCACATATTATATATTTATATGCTAAATGACACCGCGACTTCTAATTGAAATTAAAAAATAGGCATCATTTACTATAGGTAAACCGCTTCATTTAAACTTCGCCTGCGGGGTAGGGGCATGGCGGGAGGTGATAGCGGGTCGCGCGCAGGGTGCGAGTGGCGCGTAAACACCCACCCGCCCCGCTCATTAACCGCGCTCTCGTCTCCCCCCGCACCCCTTGGTACCGCAGGCGAGGTCTCAATTTCGCAGTCTACCTATAGTATAATTACGAGACTTACGACGTAGCTCCTTCAATAATTAATCAATTGTATATTTATTATTTCCAGGCCCCTCGACAGAAGATCTGGCAGACTACGCCGTCTTGATAGAAGGCGGCAAAATGAAATATTCCTGCAACAAATGTTCTAAAGTCCTCAGAACGAGAGGACCCATGATAAACCACATCCGACGCGCACACTTCGCGGACGAGGTCTCAAACTCGCATGGCGAAAAGAAACCTAAAGGCCAATTGCATAAGCACAGGCGTTCTCTAATGCGCCAGAATAATAAAGTGATAAAATGTAAAAAGAAGGAGACCGAGTTATGCATCACATGCAATAAGAAGTTCACATCGAAAAGGTCATTAGATAAACACATACGATTTCACAGACTGTTAAAATGCCCAGAATGTTCGTGCCTGATTAATAGACTTACTCTCGGCTACCATAGGGCAGACGAACACGGCGTGCCGATACCGACGTGCGGTATCTGCGGGTACAGAAATCCTGCGCAGACACAAGTAGACATCCACCAGAGGCGAGTTCACATGAACGAGAAGACCAAACAGTGTCCGCGTTGCGATATGATGTTCTTCAACACGTCCGTAATGCGACGTCATATGATCACTCATGATCCCGTGCGGAAGTACGAGTGTAGGTTTTGTAAGAAAACATTTCCGAGGCGCAATACGCTTATCGCGCACGAGAAGATTCATACGGGGGATAAGAGGAAAGTGTGTGCTTTGTGCGGCGACCGGTTCGTGCAGAAGGCCAGTCTCAACTACCACATGACCAAACATCATCCGGAAGCTGTTTATTAAATACAAGCTTTTGCTCGCGACTTCGTCCGCGTGGAATAGTGACTTCTTTCTCCCATTTTTTACACATTTACCACTATATCTTTGCTCCTATTGGTCGTAGCGTGATGTTATATAGCCTATAGCCTTCCTCGATAACTGGACTATCCAACACAAAAAGAATTATTCAATTCGAACCAGTAGTTTCGGAGATTAGCGCGTTCAAACAAACAAACTCTTCAGCTTTATAATATTAGTAAGTATAGATTCAACCATTATAGCTAGAGACGAATAAGGTTTTAAGTGTTTTTTTTTTATAATTTCATGCATGTCTTAGTTTTAATATTTTTTCGTCTAATTACTACACACACTGTGTTTTGTTACTTTCTGACAATTTACCTGAACTTTTCTAAGCTGGAAGTTATCATTTGATTTTTAACATTTGGAGAGTTACCTATTATAATCAGTTGAAAATTTAAATAAGCAGTGATTTATTTGTTAGCGGTTCTATAATTAGTCTGGTAGTCAGTCCCCGTTAATTTTCGCCAGGAAATGCAGTTTTGCATACCCGGACGGCAGGGGCAGTTAGCTAACGAAGACCGACCGACCAATTATAATATAATTATAATTTGATAACTGCTCTCGCGTTACCGCTCATTTAGTCATTTTTACTGCTCATTTATTAAAAGTTCAGTCAGGTACTTATTAAAAGATTCGTTAAGAGGATTGTGTGCGCGCAAGCTTCCATGGAAGGCGTTAAGACGAACTGCGGCAAGAAGTGCCACGCTGCAATTGGACTCCATAGTCACCGGAGACGATGCAGACTCCAGATCAGACCTCCATGACACTGCAAATATCATCTTTAAAGATGCTGTGGCCAATGATGAAGCTTCCATACTAAAAGAGAAAACGTTTTGCACCCCTTAAACGTTGTCTGATTTTGGCATTTTTTTTATACGTTCGTACGTTTTTATATTTTTTAAATATTGTATGTTTCCGGAAATATAAGAACCTAAACATTCACTTTTTTGACTAAAAAATCTCTTCGGCATTTCGTCCATTTTTAACTTATTAAGCCTCTATACAAAATGCAAACCGCGATACCGTTAATGTTGTTTGTCGAGGTGACTATACTGACAATAAATCTAGTGTTGTGAGGGTGGCGGAAGAAACTTCAAGCCGCTATACTGACAATTTATTAAGTGAAGAAGTGAGGGTGGCAGAAGAAATTTCGGGCCGCCCGCGCAGGCGATGTTGCGGTCCACCAGTTGGCTCGTGACCACGGCTGTTGCAACGCAGCCGAAACGTCGAGCAGTGAGTAGCATTTACTCATATTAATATTTCGTGTTTAGACCCGTCATGTCTAATTCTCATTGTTTGAGTTATTATGGGGGTTAGATTCTAGCTGTAGTGTCGTGTAAGAACGTCAAGTGTTTTAGTGATGTGTCGTGTTCTCTTCTTTCATTGTGATTCGACTGGATGCTAGCCGCATACGGCTCTCGGAGCCGAAGCCGCAGGCCGTGTCGTCCGGAAACTTCTCTAAAATGGGTGATCTACCTGAAATGGGCAGTCGCAGACTGATATTTTATGAAGGTAAGTAAAAACGATAATATGTGTTAAATTCAATTATATTTAAGTAAAATTGCTTACTGTTTTAAATATAAATCTTAGATTGTTAAAGTCAACTTACTCTACATAAATAATGCAAAAAAGCTAAAATACTATTAAGTATGTACGTCTTTTACATCGTAGCATAGTGCAAGATCATTGAAAATAGTTCAGTGTGCATCAAAATTCAAACTGCGCAATATAACAAGGCTTTTTCATAGCTTGTGCTTGATGACTACACAAAGTTGCCCAGTACTAACAGCTTATCATTTATAATAGACGCGGCTTGAAATTCTAATAAGCATTTAATATCTGAACCACACTACTTAGTTTGACTATTCAGTATTCCTTATCTTCAATGTCAGTAGGTATTTCGCGCATGCAAGATAAACTACGACCAATAAGCGGCGGGCGATAGTCTCATATGTGCATATTGAGGGGTGACATGCCTCTTTCATCTACTATATAAAAATAAGTCGGGTTTTCCTTCCTGACGCTATAACTCCAGAACGCACGAACCGATTTCCACGGTTTTGCATTCGTTGGAAAGGTCTCGGGCTCCGTAAGGTTTATAGCAAAGAAAATTCCCATAAAACGGAGCCGGGGCGGGACGGGGCTGGGGGCGAAATGAATTTCGCTGGGACCGCTAGTATAGGTATATCTCTTTTCTATGATCTGAGGTTCCAACTCACTTCTTCACTCGCCCTACAAGCAAGTGATAAAACTTGGTGTGAACATTCAACGATCTTTGGTTATCAAAAGTCTTGTCGCACGCCTGGCACTTCAGCACCAGGGGTTTAGCTCCGTGCACCTTCACCATATGATCGTTTTTCTTAGTGTAATCCGTGAACTTCTCGCCGCAGAACCCGCATTTACTCCGCTTGTTCTGATTAACGTGAACCGCTCTCTCGTGCGCTTTCTGTTTAACTTTGTTATCGAACATTTTATTACATTGTGGGCAAACAAACACACCCTTTTTATGCCTATAGCTGTGAGTCTGCATTATACGTCGATTCACAAATCCGCTGTCGCAGACATCGCAAACGTAATTCCGAAAATGTTTATTCATGTGCTCAAGGAGCACTTTAAAGTTGTTGAAATCGTTTTTGCAAATAAAGCAGCGTAGTTCGTCGCCATCAAAACTGAACGGAACTATATGGTTCATCGCGTCTTTGTGAAATACTTTACGGTGTGATGACGTTAAATGATTTTCTAATTCTTCTAAGCTGTGGATTGATAACTCGCAAAGTTTACAATTTAAATTCGTTATGTCCAGCTTGACGACAAAATTGGTCATGTGGCAGCCTGCCATAAAGGTGGATTTGTCGCGATCGTCGTGTGCTTCTGTGTGGGTCTTAAGTTTTGAGGGGTCTAGGAAATCCGTTGAGCAAAAGCAGCAGGAGTAGCCGGAGCTGCCCCAGCTCCTTATAGGCGTGGCGTTTGACGACAAAAGGATAGCGGCAATATTCTCTTGGTGCTTGTCCACTTCTCTCCGTTTCGTCATCTGAACGCGGACGGGCGGGACAGGGGTTGTGACTAGCAGTTTCTTTTGCTTGGCTTTAGTTTTCCCGGAGCCAATTTTGATTATTACCTTTCTGGGTTTACGGCCTGGACCTATAACAAAATGTTCAGTAAGTCCATTTGTGTACATAGTTGAAGATTTTTCTAAAATTGTGCTCGGTACCATTAGATCACACACAATTCAAAAATATTTATCTCTTTTTGGGGATTAAAACTAACGGAGGCTAGCTACTGTTGTGGTTCCAAATGAAAAATACACAATTAAGCATTACAGATACTTTTACTAACACATTCACACACGATGCACATTTTTCTTATGATCAACCATCACACTCCTCATAATGAACGCTTTATCGCAGAACTCGCAAACGTAATTTCTGTAATGCTCCGTCATGTGCTCTTGCAGGTCGGCGTAGTCTTCAAACTCTTGAAGGCAGACGGCACAGCTCAGCTGGAGGCTCTCAAACTTATATGGAACCATCAGGTTTCTAATATGAGAATGAATCGGCTCGTCGTGTTCCAATTTCAAATGTTCGATCAGTTCTTCCAAGCGGTTCATGCTGTCGTTACAAATGGTGCATTTCAAGTCTGTTATATCCAAATGGACGCTGTACCGCGATAGAGATCTGATGGTGAGGCATTCTAGTTTGTCGTCTGAATCGGAATGTTTGTTCAGCGTGTGTTTCTTGAGGTCGCGCGGGTCTATGTATTGGTCGAGACAGTAGCCGCAGGCGTAGCGGTCTCCGACTTTGCATCGTATGGGGGTGGCGTTGGAGCACCGCACGACGGTTTTGATGTTGTCGAAGTGTAGGTCGAGTTCCGTGAGTCGTTTCTGTTTCTGGGAGGAACGGTCCACGTGACGGGTGCGTCCGCCGCCGCCGGTCGATGGCTTGATGTTGATAAATGTGGAGAAGTTGACACGCTTGTTTAGAGTTAACTTCTCTTCGGTGCTTTTTCCACGAGATCTCGTATTTCGGCCTGAAAATAAATATGGACGCGATTGTTACTCATAAATTCAGGTGTGATTGTGAAACATGTGAACAGGTAGATACGGGGTTGCTTACATGTAGCTTATTGTTTATGAGCATCCGATATTTCGGCACCGTTGCAAGCGAAGTAATTAGTAGTAAAATAAAGTCAGGAAGTAACTGATGAGAATTTGCTATGGTTGTTATTGGCTAACATATCGGAAAATAAAAAGGTACATGGTAGCAAAGGTAGCAATCCCTTATCTAACGTTAGTGAAGAGACCATGAAAGTTAAAAACAATATAGTGAAACATGTGTTGTTGTCATTTATAGATCTTGTGTATCTATGACTTACCTAATTATCTTATAGTAGGTACCTAATAATAACATGCCTTCCTATGTGTTAAGTATGAAAGTGTTAAGGTTCCCGTCTATTGCCTAGCCAAATTTCAGTGCTATTCATTTTGTATTTTACATCGTTTTTGCCGTAGCAAGTAAAAAACTATAATATGTGCTTATGTTAATAGGTTGGTTAGTCAGCGTGTAGTTTTTGGTTAATTTAAAATAGGGTTAATAAAAAAGTTATAACACGAAGTAATCAATTAAACATTTATTACATAATATCAAATAGTAATGATATTTTCATACCTCCTAAATAAACTTAACAATATTTACAAAAGTTCAATAGGCTAGAACAGGTATTTGATACCTAACTAAGTCGTTTATGATATTTAATAATAAAATCTATGAAACAAGTAAAATAGAAATATCCAATCGATAGTAATACAACGGTCAATAATATAGTAGAGATATAATTATTTATTACGACTATTTCCGGATTATTTAAAATTGCATTTCGCTGTTGCCCACCGTTAGAGATTAATTTCAACAAATTATTCTCATCAACCGAGACATGAAAATTTGCCATGTTAGCGTAAATAATATAATAAGTATTGGTTATTCGTAAGATAATTAAGTTCCGCCAACAAGAAACTCTCCGTGCTTAGCGCGCATGTGACCTTTCCAGCTGCATTTCTGAACGAACGACTGGTTACAATGTTCACACTTAAACCTCCTATCGTCCACATGGATACGCATATGCTCATTCAAAGTCTTCTTTCTCCCATAGGATTTGAAACACACGAAGCACTGGAACGGCCTCATGCCAGTATGCTTCACCATATGTTCCTTCAACTCGCTCGTCTTGAAAAACTTCATCTCACACTGCGAGCACTTGTGTCGTCTCTCCATCAAGTGATCTCGCTTCGTATGAATCGTCAAAGACGTTTTGTTCGCGAACGTTTTATCACAAGCCTGACATTTCAACTCTAAACTCGGAACACCGTGCACTTTTGCGATATGTTCATCCTTCTTTCTATAGTTCTTAAACTTCTCGTTACAGTAACCGCATTTGTTCAACAAGTTCGAATGAATGTGAACGGATTTCTCGTGAGATTTCTTCTTTCTAAACGTGTCGAAGTCCTTGTCGCAAAAATCGCAATGAAAGACTCCTGTTTTGTGGGCTTCCGTATGATTCATGAGAATGCTTTTAGAGACGAATCCGGCATCGCACACTTCGCAAATGTAATTTCTGTAATGCGTATTCATGTGTTCCAGAAGTACTTTGAATTTGTTGAATATGCTCGTACAGATGACGCATCTCAGAGCGTCGCTATCGAATTTGAAAGGAAGAATGTGATTTTGAATGTCCGTATACAATCTTATGTCGTGTATTTTTATGAGATGATCGATGAGGTCTTCTAATGTGTTTATAGGGTCATTGCAGAGGGTGCATTTCAAGGAAGTAATATCTAGTTTAACAAGAAAGGAGTACATCATTTTGTCTTTCATAAACTTGACTTTAGATTTGTCGTCGTGTTTCTCTAGGGTGTGTGCTTTGAGGTCTGCGGGGTCGGGATATTCGCCGGCGCAGAAGCAACAGGCGTAGCCGATGCCTCCGCGGCACCTTATAGGCGTAGCGTTGGAGTGCTGGAGAATCATGCGGATGTTGTTGCGATGCTTCTCCAACTCTGGGATCTGACGTAACTCATCTTTTATCATTCTGTCATTTACTTTGACCGTTTCGGTTTTGACGATACGTTTCAGTTTCAGACGCTTACCTACAAAGAAAAGTAAATATTATTATTAGAACCGCCCCGTCGAGCCTACTTGGATTTTTATACAGCTTAGTTTTGGTTTACTCTAGGTTGGTTATAGGTTAGTGAGAAATAAATAATTCACACTTAAAATCATGGCGGATTAAGTGTATTATACAGTTCCTTCCTTTGTGTTAGTACTTTACAGCTGTTGTAATAATACAAAATACAAATACAAAATACAAAATAATTTATTTCAAAAAGTTAATTGTACAATAATGTTATACATCGGTCCCCGTACTAGGCTGAGATGCCTGTATCACGGGCGGCCTTTAAGATTTAACATAGGAATTGGTATAAATGAACTAGTATAATAATGTAAATGTACCTATAACGGATTGATTGATTGATTAATAATTGTTAAATAAGTTTTGTATAAATATTACTATCGAATTTAAATTGGAAGGGCGAATATCCTAATATCTTCCCATTACATTAGCTCGTATCGCAGTGGTGGCAGCGCTTGGGTTTCCGACCATATGGTCGGAATAGTCACCCATCCAAACACGACTGCGTCATAGGTTGCTTATCTTCGGTAATTACTACCCAAGCGCTGCCACCACTGCGCTACGAGTATGCACTCTGCACATGTATGCTATCTCCGTGCTTGGGAAGGCACGTTGAGCCGTTGGTCCCGCCCGGTTAATATCGGTTGATATTAGTCGTTAATTAAGCCAACTAGGCGTATAGGCGGATTGATAACATCTGATAGCAAGGTTAGTCGCTTTTCTTGCAAACACCCCTTCACCAATCCGCACTGAGCCCGCTTGGTGGAGTATAGCTCAAACTAACTCATAGCACAGAATATATATAGTTGAAGTAATGCCTTTGCCCAGCAGTGGGATTTTACAGGCTAACTTTACTTTACCAGATCTGCTGTTCAATTGCTGGCATTGGATATGGTAATATAGAGAGAGAAGCAGTGACTGGAGAGATTTGGAGGTTTTTTTCCTAATGTTGGTAGCCAGACATTTGTAACATTTTTATTAGACCTCAACGAACCAGTTAAATATTAGTACAGACTTATTTCTCTTATTATCTCTTCTTTCTCTTATTATCGAGGACTAGCGGTCCTCCGGGACTGCGTAGTGTGCTTTAGCATACGATTTCTCAAGTCCAAACTGTCCAAATATTTTTTTCTCGCAATGCGGGCATCTCTTATTCCTCTCCATCAAATGACGCCTCTTTTTGTGACCGAGAAAAGACCCTAAGGTCTCGAAAGTTTTGTCGCAAGCCCCACACTTCAACTGTGTATGAACTCTCGGATATCATAATATCAGGTATCATCTGGGTGTCTTCTACAAGGAACAACGGACAGAGTAATAAATTACAATTTAACAAATACAATAATATATTAAGAATGTGCATACAAAATTATTATAATCTACGACGCATCTATGCCAGTAAGAATAAGTGTAAGGCTACTTGTAATGCTATTTCATCCTATTTGACAATTTTTATAAATAAAAGTAACTTACAAAAATCCAACTTACATCTGTAAGTAATATTTTAAATAAATAACTTTAATAATTTTACACCGAACACATCCTTTTTAAATAATAATGGACCCATTTCTATTAATTTTAATATTTACACAGTTGACCCGAAGAAAATATTTACAATAACATAACCATCTTGTTTATTGAAATCTTATTTTTTCGAAGACCCAAGAAACATTTCATACTGCAAGAAGTAGTAAGCTCAATTAATGAGTTATTGTAGTATTTTTTTTATAACTATGTATGTAATGACAAATAATATTTTAGTCTACCTGTGACCACGGATGCTGAAAAGCATTCAAAACTTCAGGCGTTTAAAGGAAACGGTCGACCCGCCATACATTGCTTGCCCCAAAAGTAAAAATCCATGCGTCACGACCAAAACTAATTTTATGGGTTCGTTTCTTCGCCTTTTAAAATAATATAAAGTTATATTTGCCGTAAATAGCGGGGTTTTCACATAAAACGAAATAAAATGTGTGGGGTCAATCTCTTGCACACTATTTCTAGATCATAGCGCCATCTGTGTCGAAAAACCAACATCTAGGCCACCAAAACTAAAACATAGAAAACTGCCCCGCTAGGGTGCGTAACGCGTGAAAATCACGATGACGCAAACAATAGCCAACGAAAAGAAGTTCATTGTCACAGTTTTTTTTTCAAGTTTTAGGAAGAGGTTGGTTGGTTTAAAGGTTAGCTATGGGAGGCAAATGTCATCTTCCTTCTTAAAATAGCGATTGCGAGCGCTTACTTATTTAACTAACTGCCAGTTATATGACACTGTATGACACAATATGCCATTTCGTTAAGCGGTCGCCAGTTTGCTTATAAGTGCTCGAAACCGCTATTTTCTGCCAAACACAACAATTGTTGGGGACAGGAAATTGTGTTCAATCGTTGTCCTATTTTTTTGTAGATTTATATGCCGCTAGATAAAAGCAAAGTAAATTCACAATATTGTATTAAAAATTCAATATATTTTTTGCAAAATGATATAGTCAAGTCTCTTAATGCTTTTCTTTAATCAAACATAAAACGACTCTGGGGCAATTTACGACCGTGTCCTTTGAAATAAATGCTCCGTTTAAATTAGAAATAAATGTCCGCAGAATCAATACGTTATGTGTTTTAGTCTTCGCCTATTTACGACCTAGCAAAGTATGTGGCATTAGTATTGCAGCGATATTCTTTTGTAAAAGACAACATTTTGTCCAAATAATAAACAACCGCAGACTGGAACCTGATGACGTCATGGTGAGTTTTGACGTGGAGTGTACTAGCTAATCTCTGGATGGAACATTTCGAGAAGGCGTTACGTTTCGGCCTTAACACTATTAAACTTTGGCAGAAGTATTTGGATGACATTTTAGTATTGTTAAAGGAAGAAGATTCTTCTTCTGATGTTTAGAACACCTTAACTCCATTTATCCCAAGTGAGATTTACTTGTGAGTTGGAGAAAGACAGATCATTGTCATTTCTAGATGTGAGAGTAAAACCACTCATCCACCAACTTGTCTCACATTTCCATAGACGTATATACCTTTTGCGAATCTCTTTGTCAAGGGAAATAATATAACACTCATTTTCATATAACTACTCAGTACTTAAACTTATTCTGCCAATAAGGATTGTCCATGCTTCGCGCGCATGTGACCCTTCCAACTGCATTTCTGAACGAACGACTGATTACAATGTTCACACTTAAACCTCCTATCGTCCGCATGGATCCGCATATGCTCATTCAAAGTCTTCTTCCTCCCATAGGATTTGGAACACACGGAGCACTGGAACTGCCTCATGCCAGTATGCTTCACCATATGGTGCTTCAACTCGCTCGACTGGAAAAACTTCATCTCACACTGCGAGCACTTGTATCGTCTCTCCATCAGGTGATCTCGCTTCGTATGAATCGTCAAATTTGTTTTGTTCGCGAACGTTTTATCACAAGCCTGACATTTCAACTCTAAGGTCGCAACACCGTGCACTTTTGCGATATGTGCATCTTTCTTTCTATAGTTAGTAAACTTTTCGTTACAGTATCCGCATTTGTTCAACAAGTTCGAATGTATGTGAACGCATTTTTCGTGAGATTTCTTCTTTCGAAACGTTTCGAAGTTCTTATCGCAGAAATCACATTTAAAGACTCCTGTTTTGTGAGCTTTCGAATGGTTCAAGAGGATTCTTTTGGTGACGAAGCCAGCATCGCAAACTTCGCAAATGTAATTTCTGTAATGCGTGTTCATATGTTCTAAAAGACCTTTAAATTTGGTAAAGGTGCTCTTACAGATGGCGCATTTAAGTGTCTCACTGTCGAATCTGAACGGAAGGATGTGATTTTTTATGTCCGTGTACAATTTTTTATCGTGTATTTTTAATAAATGATCGATGATGTCTTCTAAAGTGTTTATAGGGTCATTGCAGAGGATGCATTTCAAGGAAGTTATGTCTAATTTGACGACGAAGGAGAACATCATTATGTCTGTCATGAACTTGAGTTTAGATTTGTCGTCGTGTTTTTCTAGGGTGTGTGCTTTGAGGTCTGCGGGGTCGGGGTATTCGCCGGCGCAGAAGCAACATGCGTAGCCGATGCCTCCGCGGCACCTTATAGGCGTAGCGTTGGAGTGCTGGAGAATCATCCGGATGTTGTTGCGATGCTTATCCAACTCTGAGATCTGACGTGAACACTCCTTGTCTTTAACTCCATCATTTACTTTTAAATCCTTTTCGGTTTTGACGATACGTTTCAGTTTCAGACCTACAAAGAAAAGTAAACATTATTTATTATGAGTGCCGCCCCGCCTACTTGTTTTTTTAATACTCCAGGTAAGGAAAAGGTTAGTTATGGAGTCTTTTTTCAAACGGTGTTTTAGATAAATAATTCGCCCTTAAAATAATATTTTGCAGTAAGTTTTTAAGAAAGTTCGATGTTAAATTGAGATGTTTAATAAGTATTACATTATGTACCTACCATACCTAAGTTCTGTTTTGTTTGAATATTGCTATCGAATTTTAAAACAAAGGTGACTATTATAAAATATCTGTGCATTTTCAATTACTGGCAAAATATAGACTGGCAGTAGCAGAACAGATAGAGCTTTTTTTTCAAATGCACATAACATGTTGACATTTGTAACATTTTTACACCTATTCAGACCCCAATGACCTTACTCAATCAGAAATCAGACTTATCATTATTTTTTCTTTTAATATTTAGGATGAGAAACCTATTCTACGACCTTGGACAGCAACGTCAATCGTTATCATCTTGCGTCCGAACCACTTCTTGCTAACTCTTCGATTCCACTGTCCGCGTTAACATGGTGATTCCTCAAGTCCTAAGTGTGGGAAAATTTCTTTTCGGAATGCGGGCATTCCATAATGTCTCTACATTAAAATGATGCGTTTTTTTGACCGACCCTGATGAGCTGGCCTGAAAAATAATTGGGGAAGGCTTGCGGAGACACGGCCAGAGTGGCGCAATCGTGTTGCAAGCTATGTGATGAGTCCTGATTCCCGACAGTTGCTGACAAGAGACAGAGAAGACAAAGCGACGTGACTCCATCGATCGCAAACTTTTCTTGTCGCGCATGTGGTAGACTTTGCCACGAAAAGCGATGTATGAACATTGCACCATAAACCGTTTGAAATAGACGTAATGGCCATTTTGATGATGAGGTATGGAAAGTTTTGTCGCAAGCCTTACGCTTCAAAGCCCACATTCCGAACATCGTGTAACTTTCTATTGCGCTGATTTTTCATACTATAATATGTGCCAGGCTTTACCTGGGCGAGGTCGCTTTAGCGTCGACTCTGTCTTAGCTAAATTAGGCTTATATTCTAGAGAAATTACATTCATTACATTTATGCAATCATTTTTTTCGAAATTTTAGCAAACCCATTTAGGACAACACTTGATTGCAATAGCCAATCTTATGTATCGTGATCGATCGGGTGCGTATAGACGCCTCCATCGCGGACGTTCCTTTATGGTGAGTTTTCTTTTTTACCGACTTTAATTATTTTAGTTAAGTCAGGTATATTTCAACTCAGGGTACAGTGTATGTTTTATCAAAATAGGTCTTATAGTTTGAGAGGTAAAGATGACAAAAAATCATGAATTAAAAATAATTTAAAAATTAAACCGCCTTAAAGTAACGCATTTATTTTCAATTAGGAGAAACAAATTCATTTGGAAACGGTTCATGATGTCAAGCTTGCCTACATCAACAGCCTAGTCTACGCACAGTTCAGTTTGTGTCGTATCATGTGTGCGAGCGATGTCTGTTAAAAAGTGGTTAGGCGCCAGAGACCTGGACCTTTCCAAGATGACTACTCGTATAAATTAAAATAATTTCACGTTTCAACTTCAGTTTATTTTAGTAGGTAGTGATATAGCAAAGGGGGGAATATAATAACAGGAAGAAACTGGAAACAACTAATACAAATATAGGCATGAGCAGTTTTAGATTTAATGTTATAAATAAAGCATTTACTCTCTAGACTAAGGTATGTGCCACTGACTGCCAAACGATGGACGACGACTTAACGCCGTATGTGTACGGAACGTGTCAGGCAAAATAATCTTTATATTGAAAACTATGACACGTTGCCTACTAGGCCGTTCCGTCACCGACCAACACCGTCGCGTGTCATGCACGGAGCGTCTTAGCACCGGCAATATACGCTCTCGCTCCATATAACGGTGAGACAGAACGCTGTCAATCCGTTCAGTGGGCAAGGTAGAGCTTATCGCGTTGCTTTTTTGTGTCTGACACGTTCTTAAGCGCGGTCATGGTATGGTACGTTGCAGTGGGAAAAAACCTTAATGGTAGACTTCGAAACAAGGGCGCGTCGATCTACACAAGTATCCCAAAACTGGCCAGGTTTGGTTGCTAAACATCTACTCCAAGTTTGAGCTAGGGCTTTGTCTAGCAGTGGAACAGCAACAGCTAATTTAAAAAAAAACACTTCACACAACCACTTCGCCGTGTTTCGACCGCATGTGCCCCTTCCAACTGCACTTCTGCACAAACGCCTGGTCACAAAGTTTACATTTGAACCGCCTGTCGTCCGCATGTATCCGCATGTGCTCCCTTAGAGTGTGCTTCCGCCCATACGACTTCAGACAGACGTTGCATTGAAACTCTTTCGCCCCAGTATGCTTCAGCATATGATTCTGCAAGCATCTACTCGTGAAGAAACTCTTCTCGCATTGCTGACACTCGTACCGCCTCTCCATCAAGTGATCTTTCTTCGTATGCCTTGTGAGACGATCCTTGCTAGGGAACGACTTGTCACACGCCTTGCACTGAAACACTACTGGCTTCCTTCCATGCATTTCGACCTCATGTCTCAACTTTTTCAAGTGACTCGAAAACTTTTCCGAACAGTATTGACATTTGCTCCTATTCTTCTCACCTTGGTGAACGTACTTCACGTGGGTGTTCCTACTGACGGCGTTATTGTAGACTTTGTCGCACATCGGACAGCGGAAGTTGTCCTTTCTATGTCGTCGCTCGTGCGCCAACATCGCTTTGGTAGTCACGAACGGAGCGCTGCATATAGTGCACAACAAACTTCCGTAGTGCGTATACATGTGTTCCTGGATCACTTTGAAACTTTGGAATGTCTTGTCACACGCCACGCATGCGAATTCGTCGCCCCCAAAGACGAAAGGAACGATGCGGCTGTTGATATCAGAATACAGTTTTTTGTCGTGATCTTGAATTAGGTGGTCTGTCAGTTTCTCTAGTTTTTCAACAGCTTCATCGCATAGCAGGCATTTGAGGGACGTCACATCGAGTCTGACGATAAATGATGCGATCGGTTCTTTATGCATGAATTTCATTTTATCGTTAACTTTATGATTCTCTAAGGTATGCGTCTTTAAATCGGCAGGGTTGTGGAAGCTCTTAGTGACGCAAAAACAGCAAGTGAACCCGCGTCTCTCGAGGTATCGCAGGGGCGTTCCGTTTGAGTGCATGAGTATTTCTCTGATGTTATGACGGTGTTTATCGACTTCCTTGAGTTGCGTATGCGCTGCCTGTGAAGCCTCTTTCAGGGCAACCTGTCTCTTTATATGTACCGTCCAGTCTTCCATGCGCTCTTCCTTAATCACTATCGGTACAAGCAGCTTTTTCATTCTACTTGTTCTTTTTTTTACAATACCTAGTTTATCCGTTACGCCGTGTTTACCTACAAAGAAAAATTCGAAATTAAAAACTTCGAAGCTCCGTTCCTTAGATGCTTAAAAACTTCAGTCTGTTAAGCAGCTCTTAAATTGTAGCATCATGTTAATGCTATTGGGTGCAGTGGAATTCTTCAGGTAACTTTAATAAAACCTACAATACAATGAGGGCCTAGTATAGAACCCTGGGGTAACCCGCTTGCTATTAGCTTGAGGGGTCAAAAATGTTAAGGTAATTTGTGTGTTGCGTAGTGCAGTAATATAGTTTCAGTATATATTTTAACTAGTATACTCAGGACTCTTATGTTACGTAAATAATGATCACAAATATAATATTGATTATTTCGATTTTATTTTACTCAATTAAAATATATTTATATTTAAGATTAAATAATATAATACTTGAATAGGCGAATCACAAATACACAATTTTACACAGCGGGATTCGATTGACTTCTGATGTGACTAGAAGACTTTATTATTTTCTTTTATCCGTTCTTCATTTTCCAAGACAGATAATTTACATTTGCTAATAAATAAACAAATAAACAAACTAATAAGGCAAGTAAACAAACCGGTCAAGTTTTTATTATTCTTGACAAATTTCATAGATCTTTCTATATTTCTAGCCGATATCTTTTGATTGCGTAGACTTAGAGGTTTGATTATTTCTCAACTTCAAGGGAACGCAGTATTTGGTATTAATTCTTGCTGGACAAAAAGTGATCTAAGCGTTCGTTTTTATTTTATTTTGAGGAACGGACCTCTAAATGATTTCAAATCAAAACGATCAAATCCAACGACTATATCACAATAATGTTTTCACTTGGGCATTTCAGGCATACTCTGTGGCATATTCTGATTCATCATCGACGCCTTAGATATGCCATGGTTTTTCTTCATGTGTTTCCCTTTGCTGTTTTGAGTGGCGTATGCCTTGCCGCATATGTCGCATTTGAACTTCCTCTCGTTCGTATGCGTCGCCATATAATGCCCCAGCATGTGGCGTTTGATAAAAAAGCCCATGCTACACACAGAGCACTCATACGGTCGCTCTTTTAAATGGACACCGCGCATATGAAGCATCAAATTCGACTTCAAATTGAACTTCTTCTCGCACATACCACATTTGATCCCCTCCGCGTTGTGAACCTGCATCATATGCCGAGTTTTCTGATAGTAGTTTTTGAACCTCGCTTTGCAGATTTGACACACGCTGTCCCCCGCGATACCTTTGTGTTCCGTGTTCACATGCGCTTTCCTTTTCGATTCTGCGGCGAATGTTTGCCCGCAATGGCGACAGGGGAAGCTCGACTTCTTTTTGACGTGTGTCGTCTCGTGTCTGTTCAAACGAAAACTGTTAACAAATCCCGCACCGCAAGTCGTGCAGATAAAATTCCTGTAATGGACATTCATGTGTTGCATCAACAGCTTCATGTTGTGGAAGACCTCGTCGCATAAGCAACAGTTGATCTGCTGTCCGTTGCTCAGTTTGAACGGTTGGAAATAGTCGGTGATGCCGAGATAGTACTTCTTGTCGTGATCTTTGACTAGATGTTCGGTGAGCGGATTGAGGCTTTCGAACGGTTGCTCGCATAGAGTGCATTTGAGGTCGACTATGTCTAGGAAGGCGACGAAGCTAGCGATACCGGACCCGGCTTTGTAAGTGGGTTTTTCTCGGACGTGGTCGTCTTGTGTGTGCGTCCTTAATATGTGTGGGTCGGGGTATGTCTTAAAGCAGTAAGCGCATACATAGCCCGCGTCGTTGCGGTCTTTGAACGGCGTCGCGTTGGAGTACTTAAGCAGGGTGGTGAGATTGTGCCACTGCTTTTTCATCTCCGGGAGATGTTTCTCTCGCTGCGCTAGCTTTTCTACCTCTTCGTGTATAACGTCGCCTTCGTCTTTTATATCTTGTTTTCGCTTTTTTGCGCCTCGTTTACCTATAAAAGAAAAATATTCTTTCACACGTTATTTTCTTCTTAGTCAACTAAACACACACTGAATGCTTTTATTTGTTTCCGTATTGGTGACGATTTAGAAAAACGAATGAAACTCTTAGAAGTTAAATTAGAATGTTTTATTGTAGCAATTCTAGCCGCCATTCTAAAACTAAATAGTTACAATTGAAAGTAACATGAAAATAATAGTACATTTATTTAATAGTCGAGATTAACTATTTTACAATAGATTTTTACTAATATCGCGCGCGCGTGTAAAATAACACTCATAATCGGGTACTTTTTAGAGGATTTTCAAGTAAAAGAAATCATTAGGTACTTAACATAAAATATGAATAACACAAGTATAAACATTTAAATATGTAAAGGTCTTTTTATGTAAATACAACTAAATATAGCATCTGTAGATATGAGTGAGAGAAAAGTCAAGTGTATAATTTATAATTGATATAATTGTTAAATAATAGATTACTTTATGTCACGAAATAATTTAAAAAAATACAGATTGCATCCAAGTGACAAATAAAATCAAGCTCAATTGGATATTATTTACTATTTCAGCCGAGTTTTGAAATCTCCAAATCAAACTGTATATTCTATTAAGTTGATATAAATGAGTTCTGTCTTTATTTATACGCGCCCTACATAAACTGTCCTTTCATTTTTTCCGCTTGCTCTTTCTTTTTATTTTCAGCCGCAATCTGTTTTAGCGTCATCTCTCTGTTGTCTATCAAGTGTTTCACATCTTCAAACTCTTTGAAGATGTCTAGATCGTCCTGATGCAAACGCAAGTGACTCTTCAAACTGCATTTCTGAACGAATATCTTTTGGCAAACCTCGCACTGATATCTCTTCTCGTCTTCGTGTAACGCCATATGGATTTTCAGAGTCCTGGCTTGGGAGAACGTCTTTCCGCATACATCACAAGCGAACACCTCCCCACCAGAGTGTCTCGATAGATGGTCAACTAAACCTCGCTTGGAAAAGTACTTCGCGTTGCATTTATCGCAGAAGTAATTCTTCTGCTGCAAATGGTGGTTCCTTATATGCCTGTTCAGCTCAAAGCGTTTCTTGTACGACTTGTTGCACGCGTTGCAATCGTATGATATCGATTTCTCATTATGTTCTTTAGCGAGATGCTCATTTCGATCGTAGTAGCTCGCGAACAGTTTAGGACAATGCGGACATTTGTTTCTGAGCCAACCACCCGTGTGCGCACCCTTTTCGTGGTTACGTTTCTTCGCCAAAGACGAAAACGATTTCGGGCAATGACCGCACGGGAAAACGCCTTGAGAATGCGTGTAACCGTGTCTTCTCAAAGCCGCTATTGTGACGTATCCGGCGCCACATTTCTTACAGCAATAATTTCGGTAGTGCGCCGTCATGTGATGGAAGAGATTCTTGAACGAGACGTGAACTACCGAGCATACTAAACACGTGTAGTTGGTCCCGTTCTCCAAACGGAAGGGCAGGATGACGTCTTTGATGTCTTTGAAAATGTTCTTATTGTGTACATCTACTAGGTGATCCTTGAGATCCGCGAGATCGTTAATGGGGAGATTGCAGACCGTGCAGCAGAGATCGGTGATGTCGAGTTTTATTGGGTTGTAGCAGAGTTTGTAGTCGGCCATTTTGTTGAGTTTGTCCTTTTCTGACTGTAGAGAGGTGTGTACCCTGAGTTCTTGGATGGTGGGGAAAGATTTGCAGCAGTAGAGGCAGGAGAAACCGCGGACGGTCTTATTTCGGAAGGGGCTAGCGTTGGAGTACTGTAGTATGGCGGTCAGGTTGACCCTGTGTTCCGCGCGCTCGGGAGTGGCACTATCCGCGCCTTTCTTTTTCTTTACCCGGCGTTTGGGCGCGGCGCCGTCCGTTCCTATAACAAGAAACGAGCATCTCATTATCTTGATCCGTCTTGGTAGTTAATAATCTCGCACGGTTGGGCGAACGTGGTTGTGGTTGGTTTTTAGTGTTTTTGGAGTTATTTTTAAATGAAAAGCAGCAATCAGACGTTAAATTTTATTGAGGTATGTATCTGTATGTACATCTATGTGTATGATTTTATTGGTTCATCAAGCTCATCAAGTCATAGGAGGCATAGTCGAGGTGATGTTGATTGGTCTTTTTATCCCTGATTGATTTTGCGGTTATTGTAGTTTTATGGTGTCCATCTTCATGACAATTTTCCTGCTTAGGTACCTACCATAGAAGTTGTCTTCTGCTTTCATCCTTAGTCTATACATATGTTTTCTTCATCTTGCTTCATTGATTTTGTTAGAAACGTCGTTTTACGTTTTTGTATTTATTGTTGCTAGCTATCTTTTGGAGTAAACGCCAAATTTTTTAAATCAGCACTCATTGACGACGGGGACGGTAGTGGTGTGAATGAATTTTCGGCGGATATAAATAAACGTAGTTTCCAAAATATTTATCCTACCCCATATTTCCAAAAATACAATATTAATGGTTATTTGGCAATGGTAATCGTAGTAACAGTATTATTCTAAACATATCATAAAAGCGTAATTGAAATGATATAGTGAAATCCTATAAGTTGCCTAATAGTCATAAATTAACGAGACAAATTAGACATAAGCAAGCTTAATTAAATATTTGAGCATTTCTAATGTAATATAACGTTTCCTGCTTCTTCAAGTAAAATTTTCATAACAGTAGTAACACTTTCACGCATTTTACGCATAATTTGGTTAGAATGTTTAATTCAGATGGGTTGAAAATATGTTTGAGGCTAGAGTAAAATCAACTACATACTAATCTACGTAATAGATAGGAGTCAGAAAAGCGGTCATAGAAATGTATGCATTTGTATCTTGTGCACAAATTACATTTAAATATATTATAGAAAATTTGTCTAATGATTTTTATAAGTTATGTAGAACAGCTTTTCTGGTACCTATAAAATTAAGCTAAGATGTGTGCATACTGGTATACAAGAGATGGATTATGCTTGCTCTCGGAGTGTAAAACAATTGATTTGCCTTTTTCTGTTGATTTTTACTATGTATTAAATTCAATTTTTTTAATCCTAAGGCCACACTGTGTTGTGTACTCTGATAGCGGGTTGTTTTTTTAGGGTTAAAATGGGACTCTATTACTAAGACTTTGCTGTCTGTGCGTTACTAACTACATTACTATCAATCTGAACATCATACCGGTGAACAGTAGGAATATAATACTTAATTGTATTTGGCATACAATTTTGTGAAAAAAATATTGCATAATTTAGAGGTATTATGTCAGTTATTCAGCAGCTATTTTTACCCTGTGATTTTCTTGCCTAACTAAAGCGTTCCCGATGAATAAGCTTGTTGCATTGCATACAAAAAGTTTTTTATTTAAATCGGTTCAGTAGTTCCTGAGATTATAACGTTCAAACAAACAAACTATATAGCTTTATAATATTAGTAAAGATACAGACTACAGTGTGGCCTCAGTCAGATTATGCACACATCTTTGAGCTATCACAAACAAAAGCATTCCACTTACGTTTGCTGGACTCCGCTTCAATCTTGGGTTGCTTGGCCTTCGAAGTGGTTGCTTTAGCGGACCGCTTCTTACTCTTCACCTCGTCCGATGACTCCATCTTGATTGGTACTTCTTGGAAATCTGGAAAGGATGGCGATTTAGTTACAGATTTCAGGCCAGATAATATAGGGTGACCAAAATTATATGTTCTCTCATTCTTTCTTTAGCAAAGTTTAAAGAGATAGGGTCTCTGTGATTATGTACTACTTCACTGTATACTAAATTGCGATCAACTTATAACCAAACCTTAGTGGACAGATGAAATAGATAATCAGCAACAAAACCATGACATATTTATTCATTAGGTAAAGCATCATAGTCTTTAACAAAACTAGACAAAAAACAACAAGAAATTAAATCAAGTACAGTTATTCAAGAATGCTAGACATTTTCAAATTTAAAATAAGTTGAATGAATGGAATTTTAAACTTGCTGAATTTGCCAATTATTATCCAATTTTTTTTTATGAATATGTTAAATTAGCATTCCCAGATCGGCTAAATAATAATTAATTATAACTTACCACCAAAAGATATGTCTTCTGAGAACTTGCTGTCATCATCAGAAACTCCATGGACCGGATCCTCCAGCGGACTCGCTTCCACCTTCACAATGTTAGCTGCAATAAAAATATTTCCATAAATTAAAAGAATGAAACGTGTGATTCTGTTTAATGGCTGATTTATTCTGAAAGAAGAATGAATAAGAACTAGAAGCTAGGTTAATTAGACTTATTGGTTGACTATACATTAAATAAAATAATCTAGCAGCTGGTTTTTATACAGAACACTCTTTTAGCACATAAATAAAAATCCTTGCTATGATTTGAATTAGAATGGATCTTAGTTTCTTTGTCCAATTACCATATAATTACAAAGTTACTCATTTCACTCACATTTTAACGGTAGATCGTCAAGGAGCCTCTTGAACTGCTCTTCAGTGCGCAAAACTTGTTTCTTGAAGTTAGCAGAGTTGCGTAACTGTGTGATACACACTTCGCAAATGCCGGCTTCCTGGCCATCATCGGACGCAGTTAGCTGAAGGTAAAGAAATATAGTTTAGTACTTCAGACAGTTATCTAAGTAAAGTTTAGTTTTTTTAAAGGTTGATCAATTATTTTTTCAATGGGCAACAATAGCACAATAAGTTATAGGTACATACCTTAGTTATAAACAATAATATTTGTTCACAGTCCATTGATTGCTCATTACTGATAGGCAAAAACCATCAATGAATGACCAAAGTTACATGGCTATTCTAACCAAACAAACTAAGTTATGACTTATTTCTAATAAGATTTAGATGTACTCACAGTTATATCAAAGCATTCACGTAACATATCGGCGTAAACCTCTTCTTCTCCCATCCATTGGTATCTTGTCGAAACATCTTTGAACGTCCCCTCGGAGGCACAGCACCGGCACATACCATTACTTATGGTATCCATCTTTTACACTTATTGAACGTTGTTTTTTACAAGCACGATTCCTTTTTGCAGTAAGGAAATAATGAAAATAGGTAAGTTTTTTCTCATTGATTTCAAAAACGCCGTCGAAGACGATGATGCGCCGCCATTTTGTAAGCTGTTTTTTTTTTTTCTAAAAAAGACAGGCGCACCCGTTCAGAAACAGGACGTCATATGGTAACAACTACTACACCATCAGCACAGAATATATAATAGTACTACACATCAGTCTCGCTGGTCCATCATCCATCCAAGTTAATAAGAAACAATGACCGGTAGACGGAGAGAGAATGGTAGTGTAAGTATGCAAACCTACACGGAATGAATAAATGATGAAAAGAGGCATTGACAATAGTGACTGAGTTTCTTGCGCAGCTTCTTCTCAGCACTAGCCCACAATTGTCCCGAAGCTGTGGGATCTATGTTGGGACGTGTATAAGTGCTCCCAGTGGGTCTATATGCAAAAATAAACGACTTTTATGACTTCTTTTTATGATGAAAACCAAAACCTGAAAATTTTCCTTACTTATGCCAGACTGATGGACTGGACTGATGCCATAGACTGAGCGTGTAACCTTTACCTGAAACTTGCCTGCCTGCACCCGCTGTCACATCTTCATAACTGTCAGTTTAATAAATACGTCAATACAGCTGACTGACATTTTCACTAAGGTTTCTTCCAAATTCCGATTTATTTTCCATCCATCCAAGTTATAATTCCTCAAATCTTTGTTACTGAGGTTCTAAAGGAATTCGATCAGTGTTTGTGAATAAAATCCGAGCATGGACTCGGCCATGGTCTGCCGTTGCTGCCTGGCGCGGCCGCCGGACAAAGACCTAAAGTCGTCGTACCAGCGTCTCGGCAAGACCGAGGTATACTCCGACATGCTAAAGGAGTGCTTTGAAATACACGTAAGTTCTTAATAAAATGCTATCCCATAATAGACACGACATTTATCTGTAAGTGTAGTTGGTGGGGTAATGCTAGATCTAGATCTAGAATGATAGATAGAATGCTAGTCCATCTTTAAGGACTGAGGCTTAACAAGGCAAATCTACATAAGACAATAGTTCTAGATTCGAAATCCGGGTGCCTGGAGCTATGGTCGACTTCATTTACAAGTTATCTTTAATTGGAACATTATTGTTTGTTTACTTTATACAATAGGCATTGGCTTATGTAGCTAGTTAAATATCTGCTAAGAAGAATCTAATAGGTATCAGCAAAACATCTAATAAATAACATCATCCTATTAGCCAAAGGAGCTCCACTGTTTAACATCGGCTTCTCCCATAGTTTTCTTTATCAATAACAAATAAACAAGAAAAAATTAAAACTAAGATATATATTATAAAAAATAAACTTAAATCCTATCTTAATTTACTTTTTATTTAAAAATATATTATGTTAATTGATTTTTGACCTCACCATGTTTTATTTCCAGCTTCTCATGGGTGAGTGTGAGGGAGACAGCGGCATCTGTGACGTGTGTGTGAGCCGGCTGCGTGATGCCAGTGACTTCAAGTCACAGGTACATTTCTACAAGGTTCTATTTAAATGAGTAACCACCATATAAATGATTAACCATGCAAATAGCACAATGGTAAACTCCTATTACTGCTCAGCAACAAACCATGAATATAATAATAATTAATAGTAATAAGTAAGGAAAGTTAACCTGTAAGAATCCCACTGCAGGGCAAAGGCCTTATCTCAAGTATGAGGTAGTATGCGCCATACTCCACCACGCGGGCTCAGTGCTAATTTGCGGAGGGTTGTTTGCAAGGCAAGCGCACAACATTTTTAACAGATTTTATCAAGACTTCTGACAGTTGCGAGGGACTGCTAGTATAAAATATGCTGTGTGAACGGCCACAACACGGGCGTATGTTACTACTACTCGCATTTGAATCGTTTGTGCGTTAAAACTAGCAGCGTAGCATACCATAACTGTGCTGGGAACATGTCAGGCAAAAAAACTACATTTGTATTGAAAACCATGACATCTTGCCCACTGGACGGTTTCCTTACCGACCAACACCGTCGCGTGCAATGCACAGAGCGTGTCAGCACCTGCAAAATACGTTCTCGCCATATAACGGTGACAGAACAAGGTTACAAGAATCGAGAATGAATAAATAATAATAATAATACGGGCATCATACCAAAACATCTCCATCAAAGTCTCAAACTTGTTGAACTGCCACAGAATACATACATCACCATGCAAAAGGCAGCCATTTTAAATACGTGCCGGATTGTATGTCGGTTTCTTCAAGATGAACCTGCAATATCTCAGGAAGAAATCTCTATATCTACCTGTAATTAATATGTCTAATATTAAGATCATTCTACTTGGCTGTGCCCGTAGATGATTTTTAAAATACCAGCTTCTGCTGAGAAATTGTAAAGAAACCAATAATAATAATAATAAATTTCATTTATTCAGACACAACGATCCATTTTTGTTAGTAACAATTAATCTTAATAGCTATGTTAGTAAACACAATGACAACAAATAAATTAAATTAATTAATTAAATGAATGAGCGTATCGTGTTGGTTTTCGTGTCTGATACGCTCCTAGCATGGTTATGGTATGGTACTGTGTAGGTAGTGGGCGAAAACCTTAAACCTGAACCACTCGGCATCTCTCCTGCCATTTACAGTGGTGGACAGCTAATTAAAGACACTTTGAAATTTGTATGTTAATCAAGTTTTGGGTTCCAATAATTGTGTATTATGAAGTAAATTATACGTAAAACCCATATGATTATTTTACAACAGTTGCTGGTTTCTATGTATTCATAATACAAAATTATTGGAACCCAAAACTTGATGAACATACAATTTTCAAAGTGTCTTTAATTAGCTGTCCACCACTGTATGTATTATGGGCTTTATTCTTTCAAGTGATTGAAGAACTTTTAATTTCCATCAGGTACTACAATGTCAACGGGAATTCGTCAACATGAAGGATATGCTTGTAAAAGGTGAGATCATGGTTCAGAATGATTTTAACACTCACAGTGTCATATTTGAATTCTTAAAAGATGAAATAAGAAACCAAAAACTGCGTACGGGCGGGACTCGAACCAGCATCTTTCTGGCTAACCGGGCCAAATGCTCTTCCAATCCATTGAGCTACCGTGCTGTCGGTCCGACCAAGTTGAATATATTTTTTAAGAAAGATGAGACACTTTTCTAACCTTCACACACACTTTCACATACCATAAGCACAGTGAGATAAGATAAATCTTTATTGCACATCATACTGGTCAGTAGTTGGAGATTCGCCTTCACTGGTACGGTCAAGTTTTGCGAAACCCAGCGAGCTACAAAACAAATGTCTAACTACGCAGCCTCCGCCGGGCCCCGACGGAAGGTTTTTTTTGTTTCGCCAGACAACACACCAATTGTCTGATTTGTGGTAAGGAGTTTTCTTTCTTGTGTTACGAAGTACCAGACAACGATTATGACGAGAGCGTCTCCTATAAATACTTAAATCCATACATCCATGACAAAGGTACAAATGTTCGTGCTCATCACACAAACATTTGCCCCCTGAAGGATTCGAACCCGCGACGGCCGGCGTTTACCAATACACCAAACGCGTCGTCAAAGTAGGTAGTTTAAAGAGTGTTAAAAATCAAGTTTAAAAGTGGTTAGGCGCGAAATACCTCGACCGCGCAATGACAATGAGTCGAAATCTACCACAGAAATAGTCACAGGGTATTTGTGCCAAATTCGCTCCTCGTCAAGATGGACCATACATAGTTAAGAGAAAACACGGTCCTAGCTCGTATGAGATTACTAGTCCAGAGGATCCTACTGTGTCCCTAGGAGTGTATCATAGTACTGCTCTTACCGCATTCTCTAACAACCAGTATTATGATGTCTGCAGACTGATAACAAGAATACTAAAAAAATACCTTCTTTTGCAGATGAATCATCTCCAAAAGTGAAGGAGGAATTAACAGATCCTGATGAAGATAATGAAATCATGTTTTTAGGTGAGTTACTTGCTCTAACAAAATTAAAAATAAATTCCTCCTGATCGTATACGACCATATCGGCGCGGGACATTGTTTATAGTGGTCAAGTGTGTGCGCAATACACTGACCACTCTATGCTCCTTCAGTCCTATTATTCAGTGAGACTGCAGTTCCGACATGACCGGTGAGAGATCAGGCGCAGGATTAACGGCTTACAACTCATAAAGTGTATGTTATTACATACAACGCTTAACGCCCTACAGTACCTACCCTACCATATGTAAAGAAAGAAAGAAAAAATGTTTATTCAGTATCACAAAAAGAGAGATACTTATATTTAAATACACATAAATAAGATACTGAAAGAGTGGGCCGCTCAGCATGTGTCGCAGCATTTTAGGAATGCCACGACGCTGGTCTTCTGTGGACACCCAGACAGAGCACTACTTCGCGCAACAATTACCTACTTAATCAATATATAATCAATATATGTAGATAGTGCTATCCACGAAGGCTTGCGCCACCTTTCGTTCTAATCGTTTTAAGTACATTTGTGCAAGTTTTGCCAATATTTGATGATGCTATAATGAATTTAAATTATTACATATTTATTATATGATATTTAAATATTTTCCATACACACCGCACCCCGCGCTTTCCTTAATCAAAAATGAACGGCGCGCGCCTTCGTGGATGGCACTATCTATACACGTGGCAAATAAACCCTAGGAAACACTGTATAGAGAAGTGTTTCCGTGAATAAAGTAAAATCCCGATAGGAAGTGAGAGAAGTCCCGTAATGTTACAATAAAATAGGTAACGGAAAAAAACAAATATTTTTGCAAACTTTTATTGGTAGATCGCGGAATTGAGACCTCCCCAAACACCCTTCCGCCAATCCGCACTGAGCCCGCGTGGTGGAGTATGGCTCATACTACCTCATACTTGGGGTAAGGCCTTTGCCCGACAGTAGGATATTTACATACATTACAAATAACTTTTATGTATAATTCCAGAACTTAAAGAGGAGTTGTCCGAGTTCGACGACATGAAAGACGATGATGATGACAAGAACTTAGCGGAGATGCTCGGCTTTGACAGCGTCGCCGTCAAGAAGAAACTCTCTAAGAATCGGCGCAAGAAGCGGCTACTGCTAGAGAAGACTGGTGAGCTACTATTGAACTACTTAATAGTCCCCCTAGACAATTTCGACTACGCTGGCCAGTCACAACGACTAACCGACTGCGCGGGATATTTATAGTATAGTGCACTGTGTGCGCAGACACAGGTGCACTCTCTATTCCTTTCTCTCTCATAGCCCGATGGGACAACAATCTGACACGACAGGAGAGAGATCAGGCGCAGGACCAACGGCTTTACGTGCTGTCCGATACACGGTGTTTCAACTTCCAAACTCTGAGCTTCACTGAGAATTTCTGAACAGAAAAATCCAGGTACATATTTTTGGGCCGACCCGGGAAGCGAACCTGGGACCTCTGGCGCAGCCGTCTCGCTTTAAAATGCGAAGCTTTTTAGTTTAAGCTTGAAAAATGTTATAGTAATACTTAATAATAACATTGACAACTTTCATTCCAGATAAAAAGCTTCTGAACAGCCCACTAAAGATCTCCCTCCGAGCCTTGACACAGATGGACAAGCGGAAAAAACCTCTTACAGTACGCTACGTCAGCGAGAACAAAATGCACAAACTGAACATAGAAAACATACTCAAATACTCTAACTGCACACCGTTCTCCAACAAAACCATAGCGGGCATATCCTGCGCCTATTGCAAGGAAACATACCAAGACCCACAAGATCTGAGAACGCATACACAAACACACAGAAACGACGAATTACATGACAATAAACGAATGGACAAAAATAATCTATCCATCAAAATGGACATAACAGATTTAAAATGCAACTTATGCAACACAAAAGCAGACACGATATCACATCTAAAACAACATCTCACTAAAGAACATGATGTAAAATTTTATCCGGACGTAAACGATTACATTCTAGAATTCAAATTGACTGCGTCAGAAATATTGAACTGCGCATTATGTAACTCCACTTATGAGACGTTCAAAATGCTGTTACAACACATGAACGGACACTACAGGAATTATATTTGTGAGGAGTGCGACATGGGTTTCATAAACAGACATCGGCTAAAAAATCATCAACGCACTCACGATATAGGCACGTTCAAATGTTCGTACTGCGACAAAGTGTTCAGCACGCGCGTCAGGAAAGCGTGTCACGAGAAATACACACACAACACAAGCGCTAGATATACAACGAACTGTCCACATTGCGATCAATCGTTCACGAGTTATTATCAAAGGAACAGACACATGTTTCAAGAGCACAACCAAGTTGCTGCGAGTTACAAGTGCAATATTTGCGTTAAAAGTTTCATTTTAAAGTCGAAATTGACGTCTCATATAAAGAAAGTCCACTTGATGGAAAGAAATCATACGTGCGCTGAATGCGGTCAGGGTTTCTTTATAAAACAGTCGTTGGATGAGCATATGATTAAACATAACGGTGAGAGAGTATTCAAATGTACTGTGTGTCATAAAGCGTACGCAAGAAAGAAGACTCTTCGTGAGCATATGAGGATCCATAATAATGATAGACGGTTTAAATGCGGTGTTTGTGGTTCGGCGTTCGTTCAGAAGTGTAGTTTGAAAAGTCATATGCTGTCGAATCATGCGATAACGCTTTCGGAGTATGAAGCGGCTAGGAGCGAGATTAGCAGTCCATAATAAGTGTCAATGGGGCTCTACAATTTTTTGTAGTGGCAACTCCGTCGCACAAAGCAATAACAGATCTTAATGGACTTTTAATTAAGTTATATGTACATAAAATTTATGTTTGTGTTTATAACAACAGAAATTATTGGGGACTCTACTTATTTCTAGTTCAAGTTGAGCTAAGTTCGTCGCACAAAGCAATAACAGATCTTAATGGACTTATATTAAAGTTATATGTACATAAAATGTATGTATCCGGCTCGCAGGACCATTGTGTCTTGTGCTATATTAACAAAAAAAATAGTTGTGAACTGAAATTAGTTCTTATGTTTTCAAAGATGGGCTTGAAGTAAAATGCTGGAAATAAAAAGTAAAAACAATACTTTTGTGAAATATAAAACAAAGCTACATATATTATTCAGTGAGTTTGAATGATAAACTAAAAGATCTATACGATTAGATATTTATATACAAAGTCCGCTATTTATTTCGCCTAAAATCAGTTAAATTACTTCATCACAAGGATTTATGTTATTTAACGGTTTTATTATTGAATTTTCAAATTATTATTTAGAAGAAAAAGTAATCAAAATATTGTAATTTTAATAAAAAGAAACGAATATTGTAAATTGATTGTGCAATAATAACTGTATTTTAAAAAAAACGTTATAAAGGTTGAATTGTATTATTAATGAAATTAAAAAGTGATTATACTACTCTTGTTGTAAATATGTAATTATTACGTTTTAATTTATTTTTAATAACGGAATCTTTCAATATAACATAGCTTATGTTATGTTGTCTTGTTCATATGTTGTCATTATTTGACGATACTATTGCTTATACTTCGAATTGTAATGTCATTTATTAGTGAAAGGGTAAAACAGGTAGGTAGAAAGAGAAGAATGCATCCAAGTACTATTCCGAAGTGAACTTCATCTCTATTTGTACTATAATGTTGTAAAGCAGAAAAGTTTTTGAACGCGTTAATTTCAGGAGCTATTGGACCTTTGGCGCAACTATGTTAGGAAGGCAAAGGGAAGCGCTTCCTACCGACCGGGTGTTATGGCCGGGGACCAAGGTCCGATGTTCACCGTCTTGATTCATTCATATGTAGAAGTCCTATCTAAATCTTACATATCGCGGTTCAGTCTCCATACTTTCGACTACAGCGCCATCTAGTCCTGTCGAGCCGAGTCAGCGTGTTACGATGATATGTAGTGACATCGGTAGATCATAGATGTAGCTACAGACCGATATTAAAATGTATATAAGCCTCGTTTTAAGTGATAATATTTAAGGGGCTGATTCAGCACAATAAATTAACAATTATTTGTAGAAAACACTATGGGGTTTTATCCGCTAGTTTTTGAGAAAATTGGAGACTAAGGTAATATTTTTTTCAGATTTTTTTTTTATTAATTAAGGTTAAGCTTAAAGAAAAAGAAGGTTTAGGCATTAAATTGAGAGAGGCGAAGCCGATGAAGTAGATAACTTTTTAATTTGTCAGGGTGCTGTTTTGAAAAAATGATATTGTCCTTGCTAAAGAAAATAATAAAAATGAAATCTCGATTTTCCAAAAAATAATGACATTGTTCTGTTTCTATGATGTATACAAAGACACTGTTAAAATATTATCACTTAAAACGATTTGACCTTATATGTATTTGTGTTGGATAGCTTATTTTTTTTTAATTTTTTTTTTAGTTTATTTTTTCAAAAGTAACACTACATATTTATATGCGATATTCTGCCAAACTGTGTAACAGTTTGTCGGGGAAACGCTAGTTAGTAACATTATAAACCTAAAGAATTTGTTTGTTTGGACGCGCTTTAATGAACTACTGGACCGATTTAGATAAATCTTTTTGGAAGGCTTTAGGCTATAAAATATCACTGCGGGCGGATTAAACTCAAATAGCGCGGACTCAGTCCCGGGGAACCGTTATTGTTTATTAATTATTATAGCTCCTTCATTAATTTATGTTAGTTCTGTACCACCTCTTATTTTACCTAGAATAGACAAACATCACACCAAGTCTATTCCTTTACCCAAAGGTTATCTGGAAGAGATCGCCTTATATTGTTTTAAACTTTCATGGTCACTAACATTAGAATAGTTAGATACGGGATTGCTACCATGTACCTTATTATTTATGAGCTTCCGATATTTCGGCACTGTTGCAAGCGCCATGATCACGGAGTAACTGAAGAGAACTTGCGGGTGGGTTGTTATTACTTGTTATTGGCAGACATATCGGTCTACCCTCCTTCGAAGTCGTTTATTCCGCTTGCCGCCGGTACCATTGTCCACAAACTCACAATTTTCTCGCATCTGTTCTCGAACCCAACAACAACCCATCCGCAAGTTCTCTTCAGTTACTCCGTGATCATGGCGCTTGCAACAGTGCCGAAATATCGGAAGCTCATAAATAATAAGGTACATGGTAGCAATCCCGTATCTAACTATTCTAAGATCGCCCTAGTTGTACATTTACTTTAAGCTTGTAAACTGTAATTTATTTTGTGTTGTGCAATAGAGTTATCATTCATTCATTCATCACAAAATCGACAAGGACAACGCTCTACAAAAGTGTGATTAAATGTATTAAGTATTTTATGTAATTATTAATATTATTGTTCCGTCAAAAAGTATTCTCAAAGTTTTGACGGAGCCTTTGTATGATATTCGTTTCTCAAAGTATATTGATTGGTTTGCAATTTTGCATCGTTTAATTGAAGTTGTTTTTTGTTGTGTATTGGAATAAAAATCTTTTTATTTAACTAAAATACCTACTTTCATTTGTCGTTTACTCCGACGCAAAAAGAAAAGGGTTTTATAAGTTGAACGCGTGTCTGTGGTATCGTAGCCCCCAAACGGATGGATCGATTTTCGTTGAGTTTTTTTTTGGGACAGATTATTTTATCTCGAGTGTTCTTAGTCATGTTTCATGAAAATCTGTTCAGCCGTTTTTTTAATGCGGCTTATTTAAAATTTAATGTTACTTTTATGTAATATCGGTTGGTATTAGTCGTCAAGCCTAGTCAGAGGCCCTATGGGCGGCTTGATAAAGTCTGACAGCAAGGTTGGTCGCTTGCCTTGCATACAGCCCTCCGCCAATCCGCACTGAGCCCGCGTGGTGCAGTATGGCTCATTCTACCTCACATTTGAGGTAAGGCCTTTGCCCAGCAGTGGGATGCTTACTAACTTTACTTTTTTTACTATTATGTTGTCTGGAAGAGATTGCTTATAACGACAAGACCGCCTTAATTGAGTAACTTGTCTTATTGACCTTTTATTATGTACAACATCAATTTATTGCTGTTTAATTATAAAATAGGCGTATACATGATTACTGTTCTCATAGGACTATTGCAAATTTAACAATTACACTATTTAACGTTAACCTTAACAAAGAAGAATTCAGTCAGATTTATGACGTTTAATTAAGATTAAAGTTAAATGGTGATTGGTGGAATTGATCCACAATAACTACTTTTCTCCTCTCGCTCAAACTAAGAGATAATATTGCCATTTCAAATTTAACTGACTAAAATATAACAATTACATATTTAACGAAATATTCTTAATATCCAGACGATAACCTTAAGATTTTTATCAGCTTAAAAGTTAACTTAAATAACAATTAAATATTATTTACAAAGCACCGTGATAATTAGTAATAAATAATACATATTGCAGCTTTATATTAATTATTTAAAATACAATATTAATTAAAACCATAATGTAATAATAATAACTTAAGTACCTAACGTCACAGATAAGGCAATCTATAACGCTCACCACATTTTTTTACATTTAAATTCAATAAAGTGGCTAAAATAATAATGAGGATTGCCAGCAAATTTTCAGCTTTAAAGGTACCACCCACTACACTGTATCCGCACCGTAAAAACAACACGATAAGCTCACTATGCCCACTGAACGGATTAAGAGCGTTTTGTCTCAAAGTTATATGGTCCGAGAGCGAAGTAATTTGCTGGTGAAAACATGATACGCTTCGTGCATGGCACGCGACGATGTTGGTCGGTGACGAAACGGTCTAGTGGGATCAGTGTTATATTTTGCTTTTTTTTTTTTTTCTGACGCGTTTTATGGTGCGAGAGCAAAGGCGTAATTTGCCGGTGAAAACGTGACACGCTCCGTGCATGGCACGCGACGGTGTTGGTCGGTGACGAAACGGTCTAGTGGGAACAGTGTTATAGTTTTTATTTCATTTTTTTTCCTGACGCGTTCCTACCACGGTCATTGTATGTTACAGTTTAGTAGGCAGAAACCTTAAGACTCGAGTTAATAAATTCTATGAATTGTGCAAGTCGGCCTAAGAAGTGGTGATAGCACTAGCTGTCAAACTGATGCCATGGTTCGACAGCAGGTGGCTTTTCAGGCTGCATTTCTGCACAAACGTCATCGCACACACCTCGCATTTGAACCTCCTATCGTTATTATGTATCCGCATGTGCTCTCTTAAAGTATACTTTCTAGCGTACGACTTGTGACACACTTCACACGTAAAGATACGCTCTCCAGTATGTTTTACCATGTGAGCTTTCAAAGCTTTCTTACTGAAAAATCTGAACCCACATTCCGTACACTGACAGTCTCGTTCCATTAGATGATTTTTCTTTATATGATACATGAGTAATGACTTCAGAATGTATCCTTTATTGCAGATATTACACTTATACTGTGCTTCAGAGTTGTGTACTTTGACCATATGCTGATTCCGTTGGTAGTAACTCCGAAATGGTTCGTTGCAAAACGGACAATTGCTGATATTTCTCGCTCCCAAATGTTTCATTTTCTCGTGATAATGTTTCTTGGGTTTGCTACTAAATATCTTTTCGCAATAATCGCACTTGAAGCTGCCCTCTTGATGTGTTGTTGCGTGCGCGTTCAGAGATCTTTTGGTAGCGAACGAAGTGTCACATTTATCGCATGTATAATTGCTGTAATGCACGTTCATATGTTGTTTGAGCATTTTAAAAGTCTCATAGGTAGACGTGCACATTGCACAGTCGTAGACTTCCCCTTTCTTCAACTTGAATTGTAGTAAATGATCTTTTATGTCGCTGTATATTGTCTTATTATGTTTTTTAACCAAGTGTTCTTTTAACGTAGATAAATTATCCATTTTGATGTCACATAGCGTGCATTGAAGATCTGTTACATCCAAATTGACGTTGTATTCAGTCATGTCGAAATTGGATTTGAAATCCAACCGTTCTTTTTGGTGGCTGCCGTCAGTATGTGAACGGAGATCAGCCGGATCAGGGAAATTCGCTTCGCAGTAGCCACAAGAGAATCCAAGAAGGGATTTGTTCTTGAAAGGTGTAGCGTTGGAATACTTGAGCACAGTTAGCAAGTTCTCCTTGTGTTTGGATTTGTTCTGGTTGGTGCGTGATGTCCAGGATATGTTCAATTTGCCATCTTTGAATAACGGTTTTTCGAGTTTGATTTTCGAAGGCGGTTTTGGTGTCGGCTTGATTGTGATGTCCGGGAGGTTGACGGCGTCTGTAATGAAGGAGGGATTATGTTATAATCGCTCAGGGATCGAAAGGCCGCCGGCGGTCGCGTAAACTAAAGAATGACTGACAAATGTTAAGGTGAGGGTTTGAAATCAATAGCCGATAATACTAATAAAGGATAAGACTTCATTGCCCTAATAGAAGTGTATAATTGGGGTTATAATTAAAATATTAATAAAGATACTAGAAAACATTTAATCTAACTACTTGTAATCGTAGTCAGTAGTTAGATTACACAAAAGTAGTAAACTGCGCCCAACGCTGGTAGAGTACGCTTTTGGCACTAAGTCCGCCATATGTCCAATTATTAATGATTGTAAATAAATATTTAAATTATGTATAATAAAATTTGCCATTGGAAAGTAATTTTTCATGTCATGCATGTCTCAGTTTTTTTTTTTAATCAAATAAATGACAAACTTGTAAAGGATCAAAATGCATACAAAGTAAAACTTTAGTTAAACTTACTAATAGAAGTGGCCAGCCTGTTCACCAGCGATTTAATCTTGGCTTTCTTCCACTGTGCGGTGGCGGCGGCGGGCGCTCTTCTATCCTGCGCATTGCTTCTGCTTCTCTTCTCTTCTGCCTTCCTCTTGGCTGGCTGCTTCTTCTCTTTTACTTCTTTCTTTATCTTAGGCTCGGGGATGTCGCGGACTGTAACTTTAAATTGGAGATTGAATAAAAATGGTTATGCTATTATAAATTGGTGACATGTTCAACATTTTCTAGAAGATTATATTAAACAGTGAGTTGTTACTACTAAGTATAGAGAAGCTATGCAAAGCAAAAAATGTGTCGCAAAAACGACGACAAGATTGTGGCGTTTCCTTTGAAAATTTGAATTTCGAATTATGATTTGTACTACCAGTTGATGACCGTGTCATCAATGCATGGAGCATAAAATTTGTTTCTGATGTCAGTTCCATACGCAAGTAATACCTAGTAGTTCAATGATGTTATAGCGCCCTTATTTTTTATTTAAATCAGGCAGCGGATTACAAAATGCAATACAGACACAAAATAAATACCTTACAGGCTAGCATACATATAAAATAATAAATTGAAACAATTGTTTTATAATACTTTAAAACAACACGCAATTCACGGGCGTGTTGCTCGTGGTGTCGCGTAGACTTTTGTTTATTATATCACACTAGAGTGTGACTAAAGGATTGCAAGCGTTTCCTGGGCAGAGCTGTAGCTAAGACACCGCGAACACGCAGCGTTTTCCCCTCGAAAATACGTTCTCTCTCGCTCTCTCAATATAATGATGAGAAAGAACGCTGTAGATCCATTTCAGTAGGCATAGTAGAGGGCAGATCATGATATAACACGGTGTGGGGCCCCCAACTTTATGGTGAAAATTTGTACTGCTATAGGGCCGTGTTACAGTAACATCCTACAAGCTCTGAAAGAGAGTTATATTGAAAACTGGCCATACATACTTGCATCGGCCAAGAAGTAGTCATCTGATTCATCGCCAGAGTCTTGGATTGGCTCCAACTTGACCTGCAAGACCTTTTCATCTGAAAAAAATTACAATATTAAAATTTATTACTGTATTTATTTTCTTTTCTACAATCAAAGTTATAATAGTTATCTGTATAAGGCGGGACTACGGCTGCACGTTTTGATTTGACTCCCTTCCCGTCCTTTGTAGTGTGAGGTCATTCGCTATCAAACACATTTTTTTAAATCATACCAGTAGTGTTTCTGAGAATAGTGCGTTTAAACAATCAAACTCTAGCTTTATAATATTAGTACAGATCGAATGTAAGACAAGGTTAAAATGAAGACATTTATATTCATATCTTAATTATTCTAAAATAGGTAAACTAGCTAGACCCACCATTTTCAAATTCTTTTGATTGAGTGATTGATAAAAACTCCTGTTCTGATTTCAAGACTTTTTGCTTGAAGTCAACACAGTTTCTGAGTAGTTCCACACATTCATTGCAGATTTTTGATTTACTTATTGTAGAGGAGAGCTGAAACAATATTTCGGTGAGTAAACTGACATGGTCTAGATGGGAGTTTTATACTATGATCTTCCTCAAATCAAACAGTAATTTATTGTACTACAGAAATTTATTTTATTTTACAATAAAAAAATCTATCATCCCTTCATCAATAAAATATTTAGTACTACATCACTGTTAGTGACCATGAAAATTTAAAATACTCAGGCAGGGCATGTGCACGGGATGGTTAAAGTGTGCCCCATTAAAAATTTTAATGTTTACAAGTTTTACAACTATTATTTCACATCAAAAAATGTAGTTGCATTGCAACCATACAATTTGTTGCTAGTTTTATTACTTGTGGAGATTTCAGATCTTTACAACATCATCATAAACAAATTAAATACACTTTATGTAGCACACATTGTGAAAAAGTAACATTTTAATCGTTTGCTGAACTTATATATAAGTACTGAAATGAATAGGCGGGTTTATGCCTACAGCAGACATTGCGATCTCTTTCAATACTTAAAATACTACGTCGGCACCATTAATTGCACATCAATAGGCAACAATCTATTGGTAGCAAAAGTAGAAACCAACACTATTATGATTTCTTAGCATTAACGACAGAATCATTGAAAAAAATCGTACTTACAATAATATTGAAACAATCATTTAGCATCTCCGAATAAATTTCAGTTCTATCCATCCAAAAGTGTACAGCGTTGAAATCTTTATTCGCACCCTGGGATAGACAACAACGGCATACGTTCTCGGTGTCCATTGTATTAAAAATTATCCATAAAATTGCAAATAAAAACAATTATTTTCACTGACCAACAAACAAAATCAATTTCGATGACGTCTGTTTGACGTTTGGTGTTTTTCTTTTACATGGCACAGAAAATAAATATAAAATAGTTTAATTCTATCTAGCAATAGATGTCGCTACAAGACCACATACAAAAAATATCTAACCATAGAGAAAGAAAAAATCTTATCTAACCATAGTCAAGAAGATTTTTGTGTTAGTTATTCTACTAGATGCTAGATGGCGATACAAGTCCAAAAGTAATAAATTCTGCTTCCCGACAATAGATGGCGGTAATAAAGGGTATTTTATAGTGTGCACTCGTCATGCGATATTTTTTTTAACTAAAGGAGCTGAGCTGCTATTTATCGACTAGTGAGCAGACAGGAAATAAAAACATAAAAACGAACTCATCAAAACAAAATGGCGGACAGCGTCGTGAAGTCGTATTGACGCTGATATTTTCTGCTGGAAAATTTTTAGTTCATTCGGTGTTTTCAATGAAACTGATGAATTAATAACGTGGTAATGGAGTTTGATGAAATTGTAGTGAAGGAGAGCCCGGGGCTGTGCCGGTGCTGTCTTTCAGAAGGATGTTACAAAGACATGGGAACGGAGTACACTTGGTTGGATGAAAACGAAGTTTACGCGGATATGCTGCTCGAATGTTTCGACATTGGTGTAAGTTCTAGTCCAAAAGTCATTAAACTTTAAGTACTTTAAAACCAAGAAATTTGTCCCTATACAAATGTCACTGCTGTGTTCCCATTCAACAAAGCATTCCAAAGAAAAACACAATTTATCCTTCCTTGGCAGTTGCTATGTTCAACCTCTTTTTCTTGTTACTAGTCTTTTATTATGTTAGGTCACCCTCCCAATATCTAACAAACAAAACTTTTGTTGCACAGATTTCTCAGCACAATGATGGTCCCAATGGTCCAAACAGACTCATATGTGAGGTGTGCATCACGCGTCTACGAGACGCATGCAACTTCAAAAAACAGGTGCTTGATTCAGAGAAGAAGTTCGTGGATATGGTTGGCCGGGGCGAGTTTAGATCTAAAGGTATAGTGATTATATTTTTCTTGCTTTCAATACTGCTACTGGTCTGCTCAATTATTAAATAGTGCTGTGTTGCAGTGTAAAGTTTTGTAGTTCAAAGCTCGGTAATTATATGCTATGTTTCTGTGTTGACTAAAAGTGATTTCAATCATGATTGTTTCAGTGTTGATCTACCAGTCACAAATGAAGGCTGAAGCGAGTGAGGAGGCTGAGGGGTTGGAAGAAGCTGATGTGGAATACCTTGAAGACATTGAGTTTGGAGATCCGGATGGTAAATGATTATATTATTATATATTTCATTTCATCAATTTAACAATTTTATGTAATGTAAGTTTGGTATTTTTCTCAATACACACAATGCTACTTGTGAAGCATTTTTCAGGCTTGATCTGAAGCACTATAAAAATATTTTAAAATAAATTACTTACTACCTTACTAAAAAACCTTACTACCTTATTTATTACCTAGAAATCAATTGGCTGTCGTAAAAGCTTTTTGTCTTGGTGGTATGAATACATAAATTTAAGTTTTGACATAAAAAGTCTGATGGTTAAGCTCCAGCTTTGCCCATTTCAGGCTCAATTCATACTAAATGGCAGTGGCCTATATTAATCTATAGTTTTTTATGTTGCATATAATGTTTGTAACACTTCCAAATTCGCTACCAGCTGCCATCAATATATGATTAATTATAATTACTCTTCTAACACCTTAAGCACTTTTTCAATTACCTATTTCCCCCAGATGACTTACCCCTGAAGAACGAAGCATCATCATCGGAGATAGCAGTGTCAACCCTCTCAGTGCCGAAGCGCGGTCGCCCGCGAAAGAGCGTCAAGGTGGAGAAGAAAAAACCCAAGCTGGAGGAACGGCCCAAGACATCTAAATCACTGGTGAAAGGTAGGTTCAACATTTTTATGTAGCTTTGGAATGGAATTTCTGGAACTGTTTATGTTCATTCTTTTGTTATAATTAAAATGTAAAAATGCTTGATTATAAATAATTAATAGTTTATGAAGTGAAAATGCTCAGCAGTTAAAATGGATTATGAAGTGTGTCTATAGTAAATATTCCAGAATTTTCACAGTTTTGGGAATTTCAATTCAAAGTGCAATTTGAAGTCACCAAGTTGTGTTTGTTCCTGTTATCTGACGGTGGTTTTCACTTATTCATCTGAATATCAATTAAATATCTTATACCTATTTTTATCATCAAATTATTTTATGTAACTTTAAAGTAAATTACTTTAAATATTTTGAAAATAAAACACAACATAGTGACTTTAAATATTGTTAAACCATTTTTATGTCTGATGTTTTTGTACTATTTAATTGTTAACCTTTCGAACCCAGTGGTTCCTAATGGGCCATCACATCTGCAATATCTATTATAATTGTGATTTATCTACGTGAAAAGGGCGCCAAACACCTTCAATATGGCTACAAAAGTTCTGAATCTTTGTATTTGGAATATACTGATGCTATTCATGTGTGAAGTTGCGATGAAATTTTAATACTGTCATTTTGCCTGTGTTAATTTACATATAGACAAGAGATTGGAGTTAAAACTGGTGTCAAAATGCGTAAGAAAAGTGTTTCCCAAACATTGCTCTGCCATGGCGTGGTAATTTTCACCCTGCCCCTTCGTGACCTACTTAATACTTTTAAACTCAAGCTGATCAAGTTATTCTTATTTTTAAAACAAGACGAAAATGTTGCGACCCGCCCGATATTTTATTTTGATGGCCGGTACTGGGTTAATAGGAAACATTGCGCTAGAAGAAGAGGAGTAAAACAACACTCTATTCGCTGCGTATTTATTAATAGGCGGTTTGATACTCCCGCCCGCGCCCCTCACGCACCCCGCCCTCGCCCCCCGCGCCCCGCAAGCGAGATCTTAATCGCTGTCTAACTAAAAACTAAGCACCGGGTTTCGTACGATTATCGGAAGGTTAACACTAAGCCCACACTACTGGGAGCCTGGATTTTGTGTATAAAGTCAGCTATTTAAGATATGACATGAGTGAATAGGCTATTACGAAGCAGACATGGTCCTGCCGCGTTGTCAGTTAACATCAGGTGCGATCGTGGCCATATGTCGGGCTATTTAATTATAAATCAACAGTTCCTTAGCCAGTCTTGTCTGTAGTGTGAGCTTAGCTTGTGTATATCTTTAAGTATGTTTGAGCTCTTTTACAAAACGTGAATTTTAATTAAAAACTGCTGCTAATGCTGCAGTCCAACCCAATCAATGCTTTGGGTCTGACTTTGATAAATATTTCTGAACCAATCTACGACACTGGAACTTACAAGCTGTTTTAAGCTGTTTCTTAAATGTTGATTTACTTGTGTAATAATTTTTAATATTTTTTAAAAACTGACACGGTTTTAAATGGGTCCTTTTATTTACGGTATTTGAACCATATTTATATACCACGCGTGATATAACAGATTTTGCTAACGCTGATTGCTATCAAACTAATAGTCCCCCTAGCCGATTTCGACTACGGTGGCCAGTCACAACGACTAACCGACTGTGCGGGACATATTATAGTGCACAAGTGTGTGCGCAAACACAGGTGCACTCTCAAAAAGTCAAAGTCAAAGTCAAAGTCAAACATTTATTTGCAAAAAACATGGTACATTACAGATCTTATTTACAGCACAGGTTCACATGTTTTACCAAAAATTGGCTCTCTATTATAATCAAACTATCAAGCTATCAAACTATTGGCGAACTAAACCGAAAAGTATACCATATTTATTTTTAACGGACTTCAAAAAGGAGCAGGTTATCAATTCGACTGTATGTTTCATTTTTTGTATACGTCATAATATCTCAGTCAATTATTGTGGACCGATTTAAAAAAATCAATCGTTTAGGGGTGTAATGAACAAATGAGGTTAGGCTGAGTCTTATGTTTGTTTAATACCTCATGATCGTACCATGATACACGTTCGAAATCACAATACACATTTATGGATAAGCTCAGTTCTTTATTGTAGCTTTCATTTCTTTCTATATTTTTACGCTCTATGACTACTTTTTTGTGTCGTTGTCGATATTCCACATTCATGAAATATGTACTTTACTTCAGTTAAACAATATACCGTACGTAACTTAGTTATAAGATTTAATAAACCGCTAATTCCGCACGATTGGGATTTGAATCCACGACATTTGGCGAACCGGGCCAACGTTCATACCAACCGAGCCACCGTGCAGTTAATCCTCTCGCGCGAAATTTCTGGCCGCTTATAAATTCGACATTAAGGGTGTCGTCAGCAAAGTGGTCAATTCCGAAACAAAAAGTTTCAATATACCTACGCTCGGACCTCGGTTACCCAGACGTCAATTTTCACGATCTCAATTCCCTTTTTTAGGCGCGACGTCGATGGCCGTGAGTAAGTCCACGCCGGCGGTCATGACGACCACCAGACGTAACCGCCTCATGAAGAGGAACGCGGTCCTCGTGCTAGAGCACTCCACGGCGATACCCTTCAAGTGGCATAGACAAAACTTCCTCTGCTTCTTCTGCCATAAAACATTCAAAGACACCAACCTGCTTAAAGAACATACAAGGGAACACAAACCGTCGAGTATCGTCTCGGCTGTGGCTTACCTGAGAAGCGATGAGAAAGTGAAAGTTGACGTCACTACACTCAAGTGCACTATATGCGATGCGGACTTTTCTAATCTAGACGATTTAATTGAACATTTAAAAGATACCCATAAGAAATCGTTTCAAGAGGAATACGGATTCGGTCTAGTGCCTTACCGACTGTACGAACCTCTAAGTTGCGCGATCTGTGACAAAGAATTTCAGTATTTTCTTAAACTTAATCATCACATGAACGAGCATTTTGGAAGCTACGTGTGCGAGACGTGTGGGAAATCGTTTTTGAGCCAAGACAGACGAAGAGTCCACGCTTTGACTCACGTATCCAGCTATCAATGCAACATCTGTTCAGAAAACTTCGAGACTCTCGCCCAAAAGACAAGTCACGAAGCTAAAAAGCATAACAAAGTTTTCACAGTCAAATGTAGCTATTGCGAAGAAACGTTCACGAGTTATCACGCCAGAAAAAATCACCACAGCGTGGTTCATAACGTGGGGATGGAGACTCACGAATGTCCGGTTTGCGGGAAAAGTTTCCCAATAGTTAGCAGAATGCAGGTGCACTTAAAACAGGTGCACATTAGAGAGAAGAACTTCGCTTGCTCGATGTGTGACCAGAAGTTTTTCTCGAGAACACATGTTAAAAAACATATGGTTAAACATGTTGGGGAAAGAATACATCAGTGCGAGATTTGTATGAAATCTTACGCTAGGAAACAGACGTTGAGGGATCATATGAGGATACACAGCAAAGAGAAGAGGTTCAGTTGTTCGCTGTGCAGTCAGGAGTTTGTGCAGAATAATGGGCTTAGATTACATATGAGAGTTCATCACCCAGACACTATTACTACGTAGATGATAGGTAGATTGTAGTGCTAGTGTTGATAGACCTTTTTGGTCCATAGAATGCGGGTGGGCACAACAATATAAAACATAAAAAAATAGTAGGTATTTAGTTACCTACCCAACGTTTGTTAGGTCTATCATAAACTCATCATAACATCGATATGTCCAAAATTCAAGGATCTTGCTAAGATAAAAATATATATGAGCATCTTTTTAGCTTCTCATAGTGTAAAAATATTACGATTCTACTATTAAATAAGACTTATATTTTGATTAAAATAATAACTATCAATGCGTGACTATTATTTTGCCTATAACGACTTTAAATGTACCCTTAAAAGATATTATTTTCGAATTTGATACAATTTTTTTCGTTTACTTATTTCAAGAATCGTTTTCATGTCTAGTTTAAATAATAAGGGTACATTTACAGTGCAGAAAATTTCTTTTCAGATGTAAAACCGCGCAAATACAAGGGCTGCGAATCATCATCGATGCGCAGGCGACGAAATCTACAAATTCTGTTCAACAACACAACAGTTATACCTTTTAAATGGCGCGGGAAGTATCTATGCTTCTACTGCAGCAAAGACATATCTGAGTACTCGGAGCTAAAAAAACACACGAAGTCTCACGGAGACTGTTCGATCAGAGATCATTCTTTAAAAGTTCTCAAAGGCGGGCAGAATATGGAAATCAAAATTGACGTATCTGATATAACGTGCGAGATCTGTAACGAACCGTTTCCGAGTTTTGACGAAATACTCAATCATTTGTACGTGAAACATAAACTCGAGTATGATAAAGATGTGGATATGGCTATAGAAGAATACAGACTAATTGATCTGACTTGCCTTATTTGCGGCGAGAAGTTTTCATACTTCGGCTATTTAGTATCCCACGTGAATAATACTCATCCGAAAAAGTGTCTCATTTGTGATAAGTGTGAGCAGAAATTCAATAAACAACGCGATCTGTTTTCTCACATCAAAAATTACCACAGAGAAGGCGGTTATCAGTGTGAGGTCTGTCCTCAGAGTTTTAGTTCCCTCAACATATTACGGAAGCATAGAATCAACAGACATTTGACAAGATGCACCATATGCCATTTGAAGTTACCTTCAGCTGTATTAAAACAGAAGCACATGGAGCTAGAACACCCTGATGATGGCTCTCTAAGTTGTGATAACTGCTCTAAAGAATTCCACACTAAACAAGGTCTCAGGATGCATATTAGAAAATGCAAGGCTGAAGACATCTTCGATCTCGAAATCAAGAAAGAAGAGGCCATGGACTACGACCAAAACTGCGAAGAAGTTAAAAGACCCAGCGTCAAGCAGATTAGGGAAAATATTGTTATAGTTATTAATATGTCTACTGCGATACCTTTTAATTTCTTCAAAAATAAGTTCAACTGTTTCTATTGCTCAAAAGATTTCGCGGACTCTGATAGCATGAGAGAGCACACTGTCATGGAACATCCAGTTTGCGATATCAAACAAAAATGTATTAGGAAATGTAGAGAATCGGTAGCGTGCGTCAAAATTGATGTTTCATCTCTAGCCTGTAAGATATGTTTCGAATCTGTACCAGATTTGGATAGTTTATTAGACCATTTGATATTGAAACACGAAGCGAACTATGATAAATCGATAACCACCTGCTTGCAGCCTTACAGACTGATAAAAGATCACATGGCCTGTCCTCATTGTCCTGGAGAAGTGTTTCGGTTTTTTGGTACATTGCTAAAACATATAAACAAGAAGCATACCAATAATAATATTATATGTGTATATTGCGGACAGACTTTTCGAAGGGATCAAAATCTGAGGGTGCATATATGGCGTCATCATAGAGACGGTCGTTTCAAATGCAGTATATGCGATGCTGAGTGTAATATACCGTCTAGACTGTACATGCATATGGCTAAAGCTCACGGGGTGAAAGCAGCGAAATGTCCAAAGTGTCCTGAGAGTTTTACGACCCAATATCTCAGACAGAAACACTTGATCGAGGCTCATGATTCGGGGCACAAATGTACATACTGCGGGAAGCTGTTCACAAGGAACTCCTTCATGCGAGACCATATCAGGCGCACGCATCTCAAAGAGAAGAACGTGGAATGCTCTATTTGTAGTATGAAGTTCTTCAACAACATCCTTCTGAGACGGCACATGGTGAAACACAGCGGGGAGAAGAATTTCCATTGTGACATGTGCGGGGAGAGATTCTTTTGGCGCAAAAGTCTTCGAACTCATATGGCTAGGCATAATAAACATATACCGCTGTAAATATAAATCAATTTCGTCAAGTTATTTGACCATATATACCATTGCCATTTTTATGTAATTATTAGCCCTGTTCATTTAAAAATAAGATGTCGTGATAACTTGATCGACACATTATTTCAAATATACCATTCTAGAAGGTTACAGAAGAGATTTTCTTTCCAGGTGTCAATGCACAAGTTACCGGACAGAGCTACACGAAAAATCTGCACATCCTTTTCGAAAATACAAGCGTAATACCCTTTAGATGGAAAAACTGTTTCATGTGTTTCTACTGCGGGACACACACTAACGAGTCTTCAGACATCAGGACACATACGGAGATGCACGGAGAAGTCGGACGGGCTAAAATATTGCAAGCAATATCAAAGTTGCGCGCCACAGAGAAAACAGTCAGGATTGATGTATCAAAGCTGGTCTGCAAGCTATGTGATCTCAACTTTCTGCAATTCGACGATTTAACAGACCATTTGATAACGGATCATTACTTGGATTACGACAAAGAAGCGTTCGTGTTGATGCGCAAATACAACCTATTGAAATCCAAGTGTCCTGAATGCTTGGAGAGTTTTCTATACCCGTCGTTCCTCATCAAACACGTAGACGAATCTCACGAAGTAAAATGTTATACTTGTGACGTGTGTAACATACATTTCAACTCGGACGAATATCTAAAAGAACATAAACGAAATGATATTCACAGGCAAGGCATCATTAATAAAAAAATGAAATTCATGAGTACTGATAATAAAATCAAATATATAAACACTGTTGAAAATATTAATCTCATAAACACTATAGTGAACATGTCAAATGCTATTCCTTTGCACGGGTTTCAAGTGAACCGCAAATTTGTTTGCTCCAGCTGCTCACATTTATTTTCGGCGTTTTCAGATCTTCGAGATCATCACGCGAATGCACACAGTAAATTTTCAATGTCGCACGGGACTATGCCGGTGACGTTGGATACTACAGAACTCGCTTGCCGTGAATGCTCTCAAAGTGTCAAAGATATACAAGACTTGATATACCATTTGAATGTGATACACGATTTGGACGTTAGCAATGAAGTGCTAGCCAATATCAGACAAGTCGAAGTAGGGGATTCGTTCTCGTGTCGAGAGTGCAACGCTTCATTTGATAACTATGCGTGTCTATGGCGGCACATGGATGAACATAAGCTTGGTCCCATTCTGTTATGTCCCCATTGCGGGCTAGGGTATACCCGGAAACAGTCTTATTACAAACATATGTCCCGTGGTTGCAAAGTTAAAGAAGTAGACACGGCAACTAAAAATTCTGATGTCTTTGACAATGGCCAAGCACATTTCGAGAAGTGGCTTAATAAACACAATAATGTGGCTAAGAAAAAGAATGAACTCGAGGATGGTAAAGAAAAGGCTGTGAAAAAGAGAAAACTTAGTAGTGGTGAAGAAAAAGCCGAAACCTCTAATGGAAATGTCGTTAAAAAAGCTAGACGGAAATTTATCGCCATGCCGAAGAATCGCTTCTTTATTCTATAATATTAGTGCTGCTATGAAACTACACGGATTTTATACGGTCATATATAGCAAGTCCACAGGATTACTGGCCACAGCAAGTAATTGCTACACTATGAAAATCTTACATAACATTGATTGGTACATAACTTCTTAGACATGATTAGCATTGCATTATTGCATTATGATATTCTAGACATAGATAAGCCGGTTCAATAGGTATATTATTAGTGAAAGTACACTGAAAATCCTAGTACCATTGATAGTATAAATTTAATTATAATAGATATAAAGATATAAGTAATATACCTATTTTCTCAAGTGCCTATTGCCTGACGCTTCGTGTCTTGACGCCCGCAAATGATAAGTAATAAATTTTCATCTTTTCAGATGAAAACGGGCCGGTAAAAGCACTGAATGCAAGTAAAGTAAGAAGGATGAATCTGCAAATAATATTCAACAATACCACACTGATTCCTTTCAAATGGAGAGGAAAATATCTGTGCTTTTACTGTGGGAATGATATGAATGATTGTATCGAATTAAGACGGCATACTATAGAACATGGCAATTGCACTGACAAAGATCGAGCTATAAAATTAGTCAAATCCGGTGACGCTGAAGTTAAGATTGATGTATCAGACATGAGATGCAAACTATGCGACCAAAAATTCGTAATTTTCGACGATATATTAAACCACCTTACTATAGAACACATGCTGCCATATAACAAAGACATACAATTGTTTCTTAACACCTATCGTTTAGTTGATCTAAAATGCGTATTCTGTGATAAAAGTTATAACTTTTTCCATAAACTGGTTACTCATGTGAATCACTCGCATCCGGTCAACAGTCATCGCTGTCTCGTATGTAATCAGGCGTTCAATAAAAAGATTGATCTAAACACTCACACTCGAATACGTCATAGGTTAAAGTATTTTTGTAAGAAATGCCCTCAGACTTTTGATTCAAGCGCTGAGTTGCAAAAACATAAATCAAATTCTCACCATTCACGTTGTAACATTTGTTTTGAAGCGTTCCCTACAGACCAGAGCAGACTAAACCACATAAAGAAAGTACATTTCGACAATGACGTCCTACAATGCGGCTTCTGCTCTAAAATATCAACAACCAAAATTGCTTTTTTCAATCATGCTGCCAAATGTAACCTTAAAGGTGCTTCTGAAGACATCAAAACTATTGTAGACGATAAAAAGCCTACAGCTGTAGTTCAAATAAGGAATAATATCTCTTGTATCATAAATATGTCGACCGCTGTACCTTTTAAGTTTTTCATGAACAACTTTAGGTGCTTCTATTGTGTCAAAGACTTTAGCGATTGCGATGATTTGAAGGAACACACGGCCACGGAACATCCGGTATGTGATGTGAAACTCAAATGTTTGAGGCTTAAAAACAGACAATCGGGTATAAGAGTAAAAGTTGATATCTCTACGCTGTCGTGTAAGGTCTGTTATCAGCCCATGCAAGACCTGGAATATTTGATAGACCACTTGATAGCAGAACACAAGGCTTCGTACGATAAAACAGTAGATCATCACCTCGACCCCTTTAAACTGATCAAAGACAATTTCCCGTGTCCATTTTGCACTGAAATCTACACATATTTCTGTACTCTTCTGAAGCATATAAGCGAGAGCCACAGTGAGAATAGAGCTATTTGTCCGTACTGCGGTGTCACGTTTAGAACGGATTCCAATTTGAGGTTCCATATTTCTCACAGGCACAACACTGGTAGTCACAAGTGCATTGTTTGTGACTTGAGTTTCCCAACGAAACGACATCTTCGGGAGCATTCCGGTTCTGCCCACGGACGTAAAGTGGCCAAATGCTCGGAATGTTCGGAGAAATTCAAGTCTCCATACGCTGTACAGAGGCACAAAATCGACGTGCATGGCATAGGACACAAGTGTACCTACTGTGGTAGAATGTTCACTAAGAAATCCTTCATGGTGGACCACGTCAGGCGGTCGCATCTCAAAGAAAAGAACGTGGAGTGCCCCGTGTGCTTCCAGAGATTCTTCAACAAGTACATGGTCAACAAACACATGGTTATGCACGTCGGAGAAAGGAATTTCCATTGCGATATTTGCGGAAAAAAGTTTCTCTGGAAGAAGAATCTTATCGGACACATGTCCACGCATTTAAAGAATAATCTACCACCTAATTAGATTTATATGAAGCAGAGTATGTACTAAAAATTACAGCAAGAAACATTTCTTTTCAGATGAAAACGCTCCGGCTCCTTACGAAGGGTGCGCCTCTGAGCGTCGGCGGAAAAACTTAAAAGTACTATTCAACAACACAACGATTATACCCTTTAAGTGGCGACGCCGCTTTCAGTGCTTCTACTGTCCCGAATACTACACGGAATATGATGAGTTAAAAAAGCATACCAAATCCCACGGGCCGTGTAGCACAAAAGATTACGCGTTGAAATCGATTAAGGGTAGTCACGTTGAAATCAAAATAGATGTTTCAGATTTAACATGCGAAATATGCAATGAACCTTTCGGAGATAGCCAGGAGATTATCGACCATTTGATCATGAAACACAAATTGGATTTTGATAAGTCAGTGGATATACCCCTACAGGCTTATAGATTGGCCGACATGAAATGCTTGTTGTGCGGAGAAAGTTTCACATTTTTCGGATATTTAATCAGCCATGTGAATGTACATCATCCGCAAAATTGCTACATATGCGATGACTGTGGATTGACGTTCAACAAGAAACGAGATTTAGGAGTACATTATAGATCTTATCATCGAAAAGGCGGTTACCCTTGTGAAAAGTGCCCACCACTTGTCTTTGACAACATCTGCTCATTGCGTAGACATCAAGATAACGTTCATTATAGGAAATGTTCTAGTTGTAACCAAAAGTTTACAACGCTGGGTTTGCTGAAGAGACATATACTGTCGGAACATCCGGATAGTAGCAGTTTAACATGCAAGCACTGCGCCAAAGTCTGCCAATCTGTGCAAGGATTGCAACTACACAAAAGCAAATGTAGGGTCACAATGCTCTCCAACAACGAAAGCGTAGACGCCACTTTTTCTGGCAATACCGAGCCCCAAAAAAAGCAAAACACACAACAGATCAGAGAAAACATACGCTGCGTCCTTAACATGTCCACGGCTGTACCTTTTAAATTCTTTTCAAAATTCTCCTGCTTTTACTGTTCTAAGAAATTTGTAGAATTCGATGATCTCAAAACCCATACAGAGTCCGAGCACCCGGTATGCGATATGAAATGTAAACCGATGAAAAAATGCCGCGGTGAAAGGACCTGTGTTAAAATAAGTATAGCGTCTTTGTTATGTAAACTTTGTGGCTTACCTACGGATAATTTGGAACTCCTAATAGACCATTTGATCGCCGAGCACAAAGCCAATTACGATAAATCAGTCGTGGGTTGTCTAGAGCCTTTTAGAATAGTCAAAGACAACATTCCATGCCCCCATTGCCCTGACCGTACGTTCAGGTATTTTGGAAACTTGCAACGGCATTTGAACACTGATCATAGTAACAATAATAAAATTTGCGACTTTTGCGGTCGCACATTCAAAAACGCTACCAACCTCAAAGTTCACATATCGTACTCTCATACTGGTTCTGTTGAATGCGACGTATGTGGCACAAAGTTTAAGAACCAGTGGTGTCTCGCAAGGCACCGTGCTAAGTCCCATGACGCAAAAGATTATAAATGTCCTAAATGTCCCGAGTTATTTCGCTCACATTACGAGAAGCAGAAGCATTTAATAAGAGTTCACGATACAGGGCACAAGTGTGAACATTGTGGAAAGATGTTCACGAGAAATTCGTTCATGAAAGACCATATACGGAGAACTCATTTGAAGGAGAAGAATGTTCCCTGCACTCTGTGTAACGAAAGGTTTTTCGACAATTATCTTTTAAAGATGCATATGGTGAAACATGAAGGTGAGAGGAAATTCTCGTGCAGTGCGTGCGGAAAAGCGTTCTTAAGGAAAACGAATCTCCATTCGCATATGGAAATGCACAAGAAGTATGGTCATGTCGGTCTGTTGCAGGATATAAATCAATAGGTATTAGATTAGGTAAATATTATACCAGATTTTTTGTATTTCAGAATACATAATCGATTGAGGAGTAGGCAGTTGGGCTATATTACATTGAGTGGCAAAGCTAAGGCAAATGTTACCACTAGTTGTGGTATTAGAAATATTCTATTTTATACGTTTGTACATAAATTAACGTCAACACATCACATCCTATTACCCTTATCTACAAAACTAAATTAAAACCATTAAACATACATACAGTACTATTATAGACATAGAACTTCAATATCCTTAATTACGATTTTTTTGTAATATTTGGGTAGGTCGATCTGATGTTGACTAACATACCACGTCTAGTATATTGCATCATCATCATTATCAGCCAAAAGACGTCTACTGTATTCAGATTCATTCATTTGCTCGAGTTATGGTACATAGGCCTCTGCCACGGTTTTCCACAGCGACCGGCTGTAAGCGTTCTGCATACAGTGTAATCCTGCTATCTTTACATGGTCGTCTCTCCATTTTGATGGTGGACTTCTTACGGTGCGTCTTTGGTCGAAGGGTCTCCAATCTTGAACTTTTCTGCCTTACTAAGTTATTTAGTGTAATCGTTTAATGATCTCAAATTATTAAATTAGTTTATGTTTATGGCTTAAAATAATGTTGTTTTAAAAAATACATCACTTTTTGCTGTGTATGTGGCAGCTTATGCCGATATTTTTATTTTTTTTACTTTGTATTATCGAACCCCTGTAGCATTAAGAATATTGTTGATGGAAGACACTTTCTCTTATTGCTCAGCCAATGTGAATAAAAACCATATTAATGTTTGTAACACTAATAATATGTAATGTGTACTCTTAAGTTGTATGATTATCGGTATTGTGATATGTAAATCTGATGTAAGCAGAAGATAGTTTGGTAATAAACTTGTGTATCTTATGCATAGATCAAAATTGTCTTTTTATTTCATACCATTTCGTGTTTAGGGACTATTCCTAATTATTTTCATACAACAGCACCCGATACCAATAAGTGAAGGCTAGGTAGACTCATGAAAAAAATGGTATCTAAACTTAGATTTGTAACTTAATCGATTCATAAAGAGGAGAAAATTATACAAGCGAGCAAACAATGTTTGTGTCCATCTGGTAAAAAGTGAAAATCAGAAATAACAAAAACGCCAAAAAAGAAGAACGGACGTCAGAAACCGCTAAAAGTAAAAGTAGAATTTTATTTGCAGGTGTCAAATTCGTTACTGTGGAGGACAAATGTAAGAAAATGGAGCTGGCTCGCAAACTGCTCATAAAGAAGCGGAATGTGGAATACGTGCTACAGTACGGTAACGTGACCCCGTTCATGTGGTACAAGGGCAAGTACCGGTGCTTCTACTGCACCGAGCCCATGAGAGACCCGATAGTCCTCCGAAAGCACACGGCCACCCACTCAACCGCTAATCTAGAAAACGTCGTCCACTGCAGAACGAAAAACAACAGAAATAAAGATGCGGCCGTCAAAATTGACGTAACAAACATATCTTGCAAGCTCTGCGACCAAAACATCACTAATCTGGAAGAGCTCATAAACCATCTCATCATCGCTCATGATGCGGAATACGACGTCGCAGTTCCAAACTGCTTACTCGCCTTCAAACTTGACAAAGACCAGCCGACTTGCCCAACGTGCGACTTAAAATTCGTCTTCTTCGAGTATCTACTCAGACACGCGAACAAGCACCACCTTTCACATGACTACATCTGTGACGTTTGCGGGACCAGTTTCCAGGGGGAAAACCATTTGAAGATGCACCACAGATACTACCATAGACAGGGGGGATACACCTGCGATCATTGCGGGATCAGCCTCGCGACGCTGTCCAAGAAAGTCTTGCACGAAAAGAATGTGCATCAAGTGAATTTGGCGAGCTGTCCTCACTGTCCGGAGTTGTTCAAAAGTCCATATTTCAAAAAGCTCCATATGGCCAACGTCCACGGCGTCGAAGAGATGAAGATCAAATGCCCGTCATGTCCAAAAGTCTTTCCTCAAGAGAGCATAATGTCCAGACACATGAGACGAGTGCATTTACGAGAAAAGAACGTCGAGTGCGAAGTGTGCGGTGACAAGTTTTTCAGCGCGTATGAAGTGAAATTGCACATGGTGAAACATAATGGGGAGAAGAAATTCGTATGTGCGGTGTGCGGCAAAAAGTTTGCGAAGAAAAGCAATCTGAACGGACACATGGTACTGCATACGGGGCAAAGGAAATACTCTTGTACGGAATGCAATCGGTCGTTCGCACATCATACGAATTATAAAGTGCACATGAGGAATCGGCACGATGAAGGAGCGAACCGGAATGTCGTAGACGACCAATACAAAGAGGGCATCCCGGTTTTAGATGAGTCTGATTTAATTCAAATAATTGATAAAGATGAGATGGAAGCTACAGAGATAATCGAATCATTTAAGCTTTCTTAATTTTTATAAGCACTGGTTATTTATATTATTAAAGGCCTGTTTCACCATCGACAGATAACTACCCAAAAAATAATTCAAGTATGGAACGTCATTTCGTATGAAGTATTGGGCAAATAACGATAACCAGAACTTATTAGGACATTGTGGAACAGGCCGTTATTGTTTTATGCTTCTTGTTTGTTTTTAAATATCAACCAACTGTCTGTACTTTTCAAAGATATTATACCCATGCTTGGTTTTATGAATAGACAATATACTCGTTTATAGTGTCTTTATTTCGCAGTAAATAAAACAAAAATGTATATTGAAGTATCAAATAATAAATCTATCTATTAGTAATTCCTTTGTTGTTATTATAAACCAATACAATTTGACCCAAACACAGATAATTACCTTCTAAATAGTTTTCTTAAACAAAAGCCCGTGATCCAGTGAAAGAAATGGAGATGTAAAGAAATGAAATCTCTTTCCAGGGCTGAAAGAGAAAACGCACGAGAGCAAATTGCAACGGCTCGGTAATGTGAGGAGCAATATACTCGCGGTCCTGCGGCACGGCAACGTGCTACCTTTCAAGTGGCATACCAAAGCGTACTCTTGTTTCTACTGCGGAAAAACCTTCAAAGATTGTCTCACTGTCAAGGAACACACGTACACCAAACACCCCTCAGTTGATTTAGACTCGTTCATACCTAAATTGGTGTCTAAAGACGTCCCTGTCAAGATAGACGTCACTTGGATCGCCTGCAAATCTTGCCCTGATACTCTCATAAGAACAATCGATGAACTGATAGCTCACATAGTCTCTATTCATGATGAGGATTATGACTACACAGCAGGAGTGTGCTTTCTGCCATTCGTTTTGGACAAAAACATAATGACCTGCGTAATATGTGCAAAGCAATTTGATAATTTTCCGTCTATGATGAGTCATATGAACAAAGAGCATATAGCCCATTCACATATCTGCCAGATATGCGGTGTTAGCTTTATAGATATCATCAGATTGAACAGGCATATTAACAATTGTCACGTCGGCTTCAAATGCTCTCTCTGTAGCAAGGTCTTTGAGACACATAACAAGATGGAGGTTCACAAGTCTCGTATGCACGGGAGAGTCAAGACTCACTATTGCAATTTATGCAGTTCTTCATTTGAAAGTGTGTATCAGATGAAAGTCCATATGGGGAAGGTGCATAACGTCGAAAAATATAGAATCAAATGCGAGTATTGTCCTAAGATTTGCACGACCAAAGGAGCCATGGTTTTGCACGTCCAATCGCTGCATTCCGATGTGAGATACGAATGCGATATGTGTGATTACAAGACCGCTATAAAATGGATGATAAAGTTACACAAACGCAAGCACTTTGGGGAGAGGAGCTACGCTTGTAGTATTTGTGAGCGTAAATTCGGGCGCTCGAGTAATCTCCGTGTGCACTTGAAAGTGCACACCGGGCAAATAGGTAGAGTGTGCAGGTATTGTCGGCGAGGCTATAACGATCAAGAGATGCTGGAGAAACATGTCGCCGAAGTGCACTACTTTGATCAGGAATAATATTTGTTAAATAATGAATTGTTTACTCAAATGTAACTCAATTGATACTGTGTTATTTATTATTAAGTTGGTAGGTTTGTGTGAAAAAAAAACTGTAGTCGTTTATTATGTGCTGTTAAATTGGGTGTCGCCTGTAGGGCAAGCACGAACTTATGAAGTATCCGTACTTTTTACAAAAACAAAAAACGAAATGAAGATCTCCATTCCATAAAAAAAACTGTAGTCGTTTATTATGTGCTGTTAAATTGGGTGTAGTCGCCTGTAGGGCAAGCACGAACTTGTGAAGTATTCGTACTTTTTACAAAAAGAAAAAACGAAATGATGGATAGCTCTTATTTTTTTTTTAATTAGTCAGCTGTATGTAATGAAATGATTCACTTAAGATGCCGGCTGATTTTACTTTTTAGAAATATACAGTTAATTCGTTTTTTAATGCTCTTCTGTACAGTACCTAAATCTAAAATGTAAGTTTTAGGATGAAACCAAATGCTGCATGCAACTTATTACTTATTATAATACTAATAACATTATAAATAACGGTTTGTAACGTTAAGACCGTTTTATTCCAATTTGTTCTCTATTAGCTCAAATAAAAAACTAATCTAAATGGAAAACTGGTATTATTATAATAATCTTTTAAAACCCTTTTTTCCCTTACGTTAAGGCACTTCATTAGTGCTTAACTATTGATTTAGAGCTATTATGCTTTTGCTTAAGAAATGACAACATAAACTTCATTTCAGTACCTTTAATATTTTATACACCTGTTTATAACACTCATAACTCTTATTTTTAGGGTTCCGTAGCCGAATGGCAAAAACGGAACCCTTATAGTTTCGTCAAGTCTGTCTGTCTGTCTGTCTGTCTGTCCGTCCGTATGTCACAGCCACTTTATTCTGAAACTATAAGCATCACACAGCTGTAACTTGGTAGGTAGGTGTATCTTATTTACCGCTTTCCGATCCAGGTACAAAAAATGAAATTTAAGGGGGGTCTCCCATACATGAAACTAAAACCTAAAATATTTTTTTTACCCAAACCTATACGGGTAGGGTGTCAATGGATAGGTCTTTCAAAATGACATTGAGGTTCCTCAAACCATTTTTTCTAAAAGTCTAACGTTTGAGATATAGACGCTTCCAAAGTGGTAAAATGGGCGTCCCCCCCCCATCTAACTTTTGAACTAAACTAGTGAAATTTTCGAAAAAAATATATGTTGTAGATCTCATCAAAAACTTGCAACGAAAATTAGTTTGAATGAAATTGAACCAGCAATTCTTGAGATATTGCACTTTTTTGTCAACCGCAAATATAACTTTGTCTTTCATACAAACACTATGAAAAACTTTGTCTTTCATACAAACACTATGAAAAACAAAGTTATGTTTGCGGTCAACAAAATATTGTGGTATTTTGGCTAAGTGGTAGTGAGAATCCCTAATTTAGTTAAAGTTGGCACGGAACCCTCAGTGCGCGAGTCCGACTCGCACTTGGCCGGTTTTTCACCGTTATGAACATTTTATTTCTGTTATTTCTTAATGGGACGTTGTAGTAGTAATGCATGCCTATATCTGGCTACCTCTAAGTATTTATCATTAACTAGCGTAAAGACACACGTGTTTTCCTTTCAGGGAAACTTAGAGGTGGCCAGAAGGCATCAAAAAAGGCCACAACGTCCCAAAAAAGCGGTGAAGATATCTTCAGCAATCCACAAGTAGTGGCTAAACCGATCGCGACTGCTAAGGACAAACTTAAGATAATGCGGCAGAATGTACTCGAAGTCCTTATGAACTCAACAGTCATGCCCTTCAGATGGCTCAAAAGCTCCTACAGATGTTTTTACTGTTACGAGATCTTCCAAGACGCGTCAGATTTGAAAGGACACCAACAGATGCACTTAGGAGACGAAATTAAACAGCAAACTATGAACAACTATTGGGAGACGGTTGTCTACGTTGATATATCAAAATTAGCGTGCAAACTTTGCCCGGAACGTTTTACGGATCTGTATGATATGATAGATCATTTGATCGCTCAACACGGGGTGATATACAACAAAGATGTCGGCTTGTGCATGGTTGCGTTCAAGCTTGATAACATCAGTGTCAGTTGCCTCGCGTGTGGTGCGAGCTTCTACACATTTGGACCCTTATTGCATCATACGAATAAAGACCATAAAGGAACATCGGCTATTCTTTGCGATGTGTGCGGACAGCATTTTAAAGATGTAAACCTTCTAAAGGCCCATTTTAAGACTGTCCATGAAAACGCTGGTGTTCTCTGCCCGGAGTGTGGAGAAAAATTTGAGACTCGATCGAAGATGAAGACACATCAGAAGAACCAACACGAGATGGAAAAGACGTATAAATGCCTGGTCTGTTCCTTAACGTTTCAGAGTCATTATAAACGTTCAAGGCACATGGCATCGGAGCACAAGAATCGGCAGGAGATCAAATGCCTGCACTGTCCAAAGACTTTTGTTTTCAGGAGCATGATGATGACACATGTTCGCGACACACATCTCAAAGTGCGAAATTACGTATGCAGTGTTTGTGGATGGAAAGCATTTAACAGGAATCGTCTGAAGAACCACATGTATAAGCATAGCGGGGAAAAGAACTTCAAATGTGAGGGGTGCGATAAAGCGTTTACTACTAAGAAGATTATGAGAGCACATTTTCTACGGATACACAAGAACACTCAGCCTGTACTGCCATATGATGCTATTAATCCTTATCCAGGACAATAATATTATACTAATCATTATAAACTGTGATTGATGAAACAGCCGATGCTGTTACATGTTGATTCCATACTCAAAGTACGGCTGTAAGTGCCATAGTAATTATAATCATTATACTACCCATTTAGTTTATAATTAATTGTATATCCTTAGTATAAAACTTTATCTATGTACGGAGTACACCAGTTGGCATGTATTTTTAAAGCTTTAGCATTCATGCACCTACATAAAGTTCTGGGTCCACATGGTGATATACATCTCGTTCTGAACAAGATATCAATTCATATTAGAAATATACTCAAGTTTCTCTCAACATGTGTTATTTTAACCTTATTTTTATTTAAACACAAATAAGTCCGAATCATAGAAATAATGCCTGTCTCGTCTACTAGATTCCAAATTAATCATCGGAAAAAATATATCATTATTTCCTGTGAATCATACGTCTCCTCCTCATTCATATTATATTATCTTGAGAATTAAACATATGAATATCGAAGTATACACCACTCTGTTCTCTGTGTGTCTACCTCCTCTACTGCAAGAAGAAGCAACCTCCAATCAAAAACCACAAAGCTTTTTAAGAAGACCATATTTCCTTTCAGGCAAGACAAGCGTCGGCAAGAGACGAGAAAAGAAAATGGACGTTGACGACGCACCACCGCCCAAGAGTTCCAAAACCCAAAACAAAGTGGCAATCATGAGGCAAAACGTTCTAGAGGTACTCCTCAAGACCACTGTTCTGCCTTTCAGATGGCTAAAGAGCTCCTTCCGATGCTTCTACTGTTACGAAATGTTCCAAGAACCAAAAGATTTGAAAGCCCACCAAATCATTCACACAAGCGACGATGACAAACTCAAATCAATGAAAAACTACTGGGAATCTACAGTATTCGTTGACGTCTCGAATCTAGCCTGCAAACTCTGTCCTGAAATCATCACAGACTTTTACAATCTCATCGACCATTTAATGAAGGTACATAACGTGCAATTCAATAAGGATATAGGGATTTGTATGAACCCGTTCAGACTGAATCATATTTCGGTCACATGCGTACAGTGTGACAGAGAGTGCAGAACATTCGGGCACCTATTGGTCCACACGAACAAGGAGCATAAAGGATGCTCGCAAATTCTATGCGAAATGTGCGGACAGCAGTTTAAAACTAACCACCATTTGCGCGACCATATGAACAAAGTTCACACCAACAGATCTGTTCTATGCCCGCTATGTGGTGAGGAGGTACACAGCGTGAGTAGAATGAGAACGCACATGCAAAATGTTCACAATAAGAGATATAAATGTTTTGTATGCTCGGAGATGTTTGATACCCACTACAAAAGATCGCGGCATGTGATGGTAGTACACAAGACGAGAGAAGAAGTGAAATGTCAGCACTGTCCGAGGACATTCGTCTTTAGAAGTACCATGATGCGACACGTTAGGGAGACGCATCTTCAGGAAAGAAATGCTTTATGCGGGGTTTGCGGGTGGAGGGCATTCGGAGCGGGCAGATTGCAAAGACACATGATGAAGCACAGCAACGAAAGAAACTTCAAATGCCCCGGTTGCGATAAAGCGTTCAAAACTAAGAAGACAATGAAGCAACATTACACTAACATTCACGAGAAAAGTGCTAGGGTTCACGAACTGATGCCCGGTTTAACTGAACCGTTGGTTCCGAATCCTCTTTGATCATGTTTATATTAAAACAAATAAATCTGTGTAAACTAAATATTTTAGTTGTTTATTTATGTACCATGCATGCTCGCCCCTTTTTAAATAAATGTAGCGTTCATGGACATAAAATTACAAACGAGGAATTCTTTACAGGGAAGACGAAAGAAACACTGAAGTCGAAGAGATCTAAAGACAGCAAACAGTTGGAACTGAGGAAATGTCTGCTGACGATTCTTCAGAACTCGACAGCGATGCCATTCCGGGTGTATGGGAATAAATACAGATGCTTTTATTGCACGGCAAGCTTTAGCCATTCGGGAGAATTGAGAGACCATACTAAGACCCATGAGCATGTAAACTTGGTCAAGACCATCAGAACTAGTGTGACGACTGTAGTTGCAAAGTTGGATATTCTTGAAATGAAATGTAAGCTGTGCTCTGTGGATTGCAACAATTTGAAAGGATTGCTAGAGCATTTTCAAAACGATCATAATGTTAAATGTAATTTAGAAGTGTTGGACTACATTTTATGCTTCAAACTGTCCGATGATGGTCTCAAGTGCTTGATATGTGATGAGAGTTTCTCATACTTCGGTCCGTTACTCCTCCACACTCACAGGCTGCATAATAAAAGGCCGTACATTTGCGAAACTTGCGGCATCAGCTTCGGGGCTAAAGGTGCTTTAGAGAAGCATTCTCAAAGCGTCCATCCAACTAAAAGTTACCAATGCAGACATTGCGAGAAGAAATTCACAGCAGTTCATCGTAGAGATAACCATGAAAAGCGAATACATGATGAGAACGAACGGAAGTGTCATATCTGCTCTGAAGTGTTGGGGAGTATCTACATAAGGGACACCCATCTAGCGACAGTACATAATATATGGAAGTCTGAGTTCAAATGTGAGGTATGCTCACAGATTTTTAGGTACAAATATCTTTTAGTGACTCATAAGAAACGAGTGCATTTGAAAGAGAAGAATATGACGTGCGAGATATGTGGTGACAAATTCTTTGATAAACGACTATTGAAACTGCATATGGTGCGGCATAGTGATACAAAACCGTTCAAGTGTGAAACGTGTCAGAAGAAGTTCTTAAGGAAACGTGGTCTGGAAATTCATACGAGGATACATACGAACGATAAGAGATATGTGTGCAAAGAGTGTTCGAAGGCGTTTGTGCAAATGGCCAGTTTGAAATGCCATATGCGTTTACATCATGATAATAGTTCTTGATAAACTGGAGGGTGTGTTGTTTCTTCTAATATGTAGATATAGGAAGATACTTGTTCTATATCTTTTAACCTATAAAAATATAAATGAAACTACAATTTCTTATGAACCAATTCGTTCTATTGCATATTGATTGCGAAGATGTTTTTGTTAGTACCTACATAAGAAGAGTAGTAACCAAGTATCTAAGAAGAAAACTTTTCCTTTCAGGAAGAAAAGGAGTTGCCAAGAAAAAGGAACGAATTGTCAAAGAAGACAGCGTTCCTAAAAAGTCTAGAACGACGATCAAAGAAGAGGGACCTGGGAGCCCGGATGAACGGACCAGGATAATGAGAGAGAATGTTATTCAAGTGCTGAAAAACACTACCATACTGCCGTTCAGATGGCTAAAAAGTTCCTACCGCTGCTTCTACTGCTACGAGGTCTTCCAAGAACCGAAAGACCTCAAAAGCCACCAAATATTTCACATAAACGACGACAACAAATTGAAATGTATGGAAAACTACTGGGAGGCCACCGTTCATGTTGACGTTTCAAGCTTGTCTTGCAAAATTTGTACAAAAACCGTGAAAGAATTCTATGAACTAGTCGACCATTTGATCACAGAACACCATATACCTTTCAACAAAGATATCGGAAGCTGTATGAATCCGTACAAATTGAACGATATTTCAGTGCAATGCGCGTTTTGCAGCTTAGATTTCCGAACTCTAGGACATTTACTGTTGCATATGAATAACGACCATAAGGGGTTTTCCCAGCTACTATGCGACGTCTGCGGCCGGCATTGCAGGAACAAGAATCACTTGAGAGAACACAAAAAAGAGCATCTCGACAAATCGGTTACTTGTACTATCTGTGGAGAGACGTTGAGCAGCTACCACAAACTCCGGCCACACATGCAGAATGTCCACGACAAAAAATACAAGTGTTTCGCTTGTGCGGAGTTATTCGAAACCCACTATAAAAGGGCGTTGCATATGATGACAGTACACAAGAGTAGAGAAGAGATAAAGTGTCAGTTTTGTTCGAAAACGTTCGTGTTTCGCAGCGCGATGATGACGCATTTAAGAACGACGCACTTGCAAGAAAGAAACACAGTTTGTGGTGTCTGCGGGTGGAAGACAACAGGGAACAGTAAATTAAAAAGGCATATGTCGAAGCATACGAATGAGAAGAGCTTTAAATGTTCGGTGTGCGAGAAAGCGTTTAAAGCGAAGAAGAATTTGTTGCTACATCACAGGAATGTGCATGAAAAGGAAATGCAGATGCCACCGCAATTTGCTGTTGGTCTGCCAACGGGTATACGACCGCCTATGGAATAGGTTTTATGGTATTTGTTCGTTCATACAAGGTCAAATAAATATGGAACTTCATTCTGTATGAAGTATTAGACAGATAACGCTAACTATAACTTATTCGGACATAGTGAAACAGGTCGTGATTATTATTTCTAACTAACTATTTCAAACAGATTTACTGTCACTTTTTACAATATTTTCTTCTTATAGCATAATAAGTATCTCTCTGTATGATTAGGTATCCGGAGGGAATTGTGGAGGGCAGATTTAGATGTTTTATACTCCACACATGACCTGAAATCGAACATACTTTTTAACCATACCGCAAACGGTCACAATTATATTGCCGCCTATTTTGCTTTGCGATTGTAAATATTTATATTTGCAATATATTTATAATCTTACGAGGAATGAAAATCTCTTTTGAATTAATTAGGTGCAAATAAACTCATTATTTATAATTTAATTTAAAATAATTCTTACAGTTTTTTTTTTGGTTCAGCAGTCGTGGAAATAGTATCACATAGTATTTAAGGCTTATTGTACAGTTATCATAATCATCATAGACGATTTATTAAATTAACTTTTAATAAAATGGTAGTTTATTTTCATTAACATTATTGATATCGCTTTTATGATACCACTTACAAATTATGGACAAACTATTTGACTGCAAGCCATGACAATAGTAACAGCATGCTTGCAGCTAGAACATTAGCTTACCCACTAATCCCGGGATCAGCAAGAGAAAAAACAGTACAGTGCAGTGACGTCGAATTGTTTTATTTTCAGAAGATGATCCAAGGGAGAACGAGAGACAAGAAAAAGAGTTACAAAGACAAAAGAAACTCGAAATGGCAAAACTTTTGGGGACTATCATTACGGCATCCACACTGATACCGTTTAGGTGGCATGAGTGCAAATACATGTGCTTCTACTGCACCGAGCACTTTGTAGAGAGTTCCATGCTAAAAGACCATGTGCAAAGACATTCCGATGTGAACCTTAACGAAATACAACTCAGAACGGTGTACAAATCACAGAAAATCAAACTAGATGAATCCGAAGTTTGGTGCTCTGTATGCCCGATAGAATTGAACTCTTTTCGTGACTACATAAAGCATCTTTCTGAATGTCATGACATGGATTTTGACACGCAAGTGGTCGCACGATTTGAGGCCTTCAAATTAACTGATACAAACCTAAAATGTATGGACTGTGGTTTGAAGTTTGCTCACTTTGGTCTGCTGTTAGGTCACACGCACCAATCTCATACAAACGCTGAGTTTTTGTGCGAAATATGCGGTCAAGGGTTCTCTGATAAAGGGAGAGTCGATACTCATATAAAGCAGACCCATTTCGCTCAGAGATGTAGTTATTGTTCAGAGATTTTCCAAAGTCGATATGCGGTGGATAAGCATGTAGCTTCAGTCCATAAGACTGAAAGACTTCAATGTCCGTTGTGTCTAGAAGTATTGCCTAATAGGTACCAGAAAGCTCGTCATTTAGCATTTGTGCACGATGAGAAGAGTGTCCAGCTATCGTGTCATATGTGCAACAAAATATTTGTGAAGAACAACAAACTATTGATGCATATAAGAAGAGTGCATTTGAAAGAGAGGAATGTAGCGTGTGATGTTTGTGGATCGAGATTTTTCGGAGAGACTGAACTGCAAAAACACAGGATGAGTCATAGCGAGACGAAAGTGTTCCAATGCGACGTTTGTTCTGTCATGTTTAAGTGGAGGAAGGATTTGTTGACGCATATTGGGCGTAAGCACGGCTCCGAGCTACAGCGAGAAAAAAAACCATGAATAATTTTGAAGGGAGGGAGGATCTTTGGGAGGTTCCATTCTTTGTGTCAATTACACAGACGAGAGACACCAGTAGCTGAATCGGGGTCTTAGAACGCAGAACATTTTTATTTAACCAATAAACGGTTATGTAAATCAATAAATTTTCTCCAATTTTATATTCAACCTTCTTAGAAAACATGTATTCATCTTCTCAATGACCACTCACACTTCTGATTAATGATAGGTATCATGGAGATATCACCAATTTATGTTGGGTAGGTAATTAAAGTTAACTTTTAGAACTTATTTGATAAACACCTCAGTTACAGGAGTATGTTCAATGTAAATACTTAGATCTAAGGCCCAGTGAACCTTATTGGAGTGACACAGAGTTGTTTTTTGCAGAACTACCAGTTTCCGGGCCGAGCGGTGGTCTCTCGCTCGATCCCGAGAAAGCGGCACAGAGAAACTTCCGGAACCTTGCCTATATCATCATACAGTTCTCTACCATCATGCCTTTCCGATGGTCCTCAAATAGGTTCATGTGTTTCTACTGCCGCTGTGCTTTCAATGAAGCTTCCGCTCTCAAGAACCATACCAAAGCCGAACACGAGAACGCTAAACTTAGAAGGATATTGATGCAGGCAGGAAAAAACAGCAGAATAAAATTTGATGTCACCGAAGTATCCTGCAAGAAATGCCCAAAAACGGTCCGCAATCTTAACGATTTTCTGAACCACGCTACATCTGCACATGACATCAGTTTTAACGCAGAAGCGTGCAAAAGACTTCAGAGTTTCAAATTATCAGACTCCGAGATGCAATGTTTGGATTGCGGGGAGCAATTCAAATTCTTCAGCACCCTTTTGAATCACACGAACAAATACCACAACGAAAGCAACACGTTTCTTTGCGAAATATGTGGACAGGGATTCATATCTAAGGCACAAGTGGCTCAACATGTAAAGACCAGTCACTCGGAAGAGGAATGTGTAAAGAATTCGAAAAAGTTTAAGACTCAGTTCGCCTCGACTTTACACAACGACAGCGAACAACGTACGTGGGAATGTCCTGAATGCTCCGAGGTTTTTGGAAGTTGTTACTTGAGGAAAAGGCACATGGCTTTGGCACATGATATAGGAAATATCACATTTAAGTGTGACGAGTGTGATAAAATATTCGTTTGGAAGAGCAAACTTGTAGAGCACAAGGCGCGGGTACATTTGAAGGAAAAGACAATTGAATGTCCAGTCTGTGGCTTCAAGGTATTTGACAAGGACACGCTAAAAAGGCACATGGTCAGTCATGACGATGCGAGGCCGTTCGAGTGTGATATATGCAAGAAGACGTTTCAAAGAAAGAAAACACTAATCGTCCACAGGAGGATACATACGAACGAAAGGCCATACGTTTGTAAAGATTGTGGCGAATCTTTTGTGCAAGCCGCAAGCTTGAAACTGCATATAAGAGTGCACCATTCTGCTAACGAGGCTGGTTCGTGATATTGAATTGGATAAAACATGTCATCTATTATGCTTGACAGCAGAACATATTAGAATGGGTGAACGCGAGAGCAGTGAGCGTAAAAATTTCATTCTTGTTGTCAATACGCACCACACACATGCACACACATAACACTCAATTTTGCGCGCGCGCACACACACACACACACACAATTACCTACTCTTGCGGTGGTGGTGTAGTAAATAGGTAGTACATTGTATGATCACGGAGAAAATAAATACACTTATTGTTTAAGGAAAATTTAATTTGGAGTAATGTATTTTTTAGACTGTATGATCTGATTGGTATGGCAATCTTAAACCTGTTTGTAACTCGAAAGAAAAACAGTCTCTTTTTCTGTTTTTTTGTTTGTAAATTGTACTTGAATTTATAAATAGTTCATCGTGTATTCTTACCTTTAGAAATTATAAAAAAATAAAGCATTGCCTTACAACTAAAAACTGATTTCATTTAAGTAAAAGTATAGTCTATAAAAAGTCTGAATAACTACAAAACAGAAATAATATAAACATTACTAAAATCTAGTTTGAAAAACAAAAGTTTATTGTTCTTTGTTTAATGATAGATCCTGTTTGTTGCACAAAAAAAACCGGTTAAGTGCGTGTCGGACCCGCGCACTGAGGGTTCCGTGCCACCCTTACCTGAATTCAGGGTGCACTTACTTTCACTTAACGAAAACATCACAATATATTGTGACAGCAAAAATAACTTTGTTTTTCATAGTGTTTGTATGAACGACAAAGTTATATTTGCGGTTGATAAAAATGTGCAATATCTCAAAAACTACTGGTTCGATCTCCTTCAAACCAATTTTCGTTGCAAGTTTTTGTTGAGATCTACATCATATATTTTTTTCAAAATTTTCACTATCTTAGTTCAAAAGTTAGATGGGGGGGGACGCCCATTTTACCACTTTGGAAGCGTCTATATCTCAAACCTTACACTTTTTGAAAAAATGGTTTTAGAAACCTCAACATCATTTTCAAAGACCTATCCATAGACACCCCACACGCATAGGTTTGAGTAAAAAAAAATTTTTAGGTTTTAGTTTCATGTATGGGAGCCCCCCTTTAATATTTTTTTTTCTTACTTTTTGTATCTGAATCGGAAAGCGGTAAACAAGATACACCTACCTACCAAGTTTCAGCTATGTGATGCTTATAGTTTCAGAATAAAGTGGCTGTGACATACGGACGGACAGACAGACAGACAGACAGACAGACTTGACGAAACTATAAGGGTTCCGTTTTTTGCCATTCGGCTACGGAACCCTAAAAACAATTGATAATGATATAACTGACATTGTTAAAGTATTTCCCAGACTTCTGTGGATTGAGATTTTATGGAGAGACTGAAAAGCATAAACAGGTCGAGTCCTCGCTAGACGAAATCTTTCCAATGCGACGTCTGTTCTGCTTTAAAAGTATTCAAGTGTAAAAATAATTTGCTGGTGCTTGCTACAGTGAAGGAGGGTTTAGAACCAAGGTTTTATTCCAAACGAACAAAGAACTTGTTCTAGCTCTACTCTTGTAACATTATTTCTTGTTCTTTTGTTCTTAACGGAAGCTCGATTTCAGCGTTTTACACCAAAATATCGGGCGAGCGTTCTTAGAATATTCTATAGAACAACGAACAAAATGCTCTGAGTCTGTTTACCTAAAAAAAACTTAAGACGTGGGGATAGAGTGAGCATTCGCTCGTCTGATGTAAATGGGCCTTAAGGAAAACGCCGTGAATAATTAAATTCATTTATTTCAAGGTAACTGAGACATGAAGGGGTGCGCTTTCTTTCGGAGTTTTTGTTCTTTGTGTCAATCACTTTTTGTTTACAACCTTTTCAAGAAACATGTACCTATTCATCTTCTCAACTCAATGCACTCACACTTCTGATTCATGATTATGGTATCATGGAGTAAAAGTAAAGCTAGCGTGTCAGCATCCCACTGCTGGGCAAAAACCTTACCTCAAGTATGAGGTAGTATGAGCCATTCTCCACCACGCGAGCTCAGTAGAGGGGTGTTTGCAAGGCAAGCGACCAACCTTGCTTGCTGTCAGATTTTTTTATCATGCCACTCATAGCCCTGACTAGGCTTAACGAATAATATCAACCGATATTAGCCGGGTCCAACTGCTTAACATGCCTTCTGAAGCACGGAAATCGTAGTGATATACGTCACTTATATGGTCGGAACCCATCCATATCATCACTATAAGGTATTGGCTAGTTAGCATAGCTTATTAGATCAACACCTCAGTTACAGATAGGTTTGATCTAACTACTTAGATTTAAGGCACAGTGAACCTTATGTGGGAGTAAAACAGAGTTATCTTTTGCAGAACTACCAGTTTCAGAGCCGAGTGATCTCTCTCGCGATGCTGAGAAGACTGCACGGAGAGACTTCAGGAACCTGCTCTATATCATCATACAGTTCTCTACCATCATGCCTTTCCGATGGTTTTCAGGGAACTTTATGTGTTTCTTCTGCCGCTGTCTTTTCAATGAAGCTACCGCGCTCAAGAACCATACCAAAGCCGAACACGAGAACGCTAAACTTAGAAGAATATTGATGCAGGCAAGTGTGACAGAGAAACAAAACAGAATAAAACTTGATGTCACCGAAGTATCCTGTAAGAAATGTCCCAAAACGCTCCGAGATCTAAATGATTTTCTGAACCACGCTACATCTGAACATGACATCCAAATCAACAGAGGAGCGTGCAAAAGAATACATAGTTTCAAATTATCAGACAAAGAGATGAAATGCTTGGTGTGCGATAAGAAATTCAAATTCTTCGCCACCCTTTTGAGTCACACTTACAAATACCACGACAAAAACAATGCGTTTCTTTGCGAAATATGTGGAAAGGGATTCATTTCTAAGACTCAAGCGTGGTATCATGTAAACAGTCATTCTAAAGGGGATCCTGTGAAGAGTTCGATGAAATTGAAGTCTGAGAACGCGTTGACTTCTCTCAACGGCAACAAACCTCGAACATGTAAATGTCCTGAGTGCCCGGAGGTTTTAGGGAGCCCTTACTTGAGAAACAGGCACATGGCTTTGGCACATGATATAGGAAATTGCAAATTTAAATGTGACGAGTGTGATAAAATATTTGTTTGGAAGAGCATACTTGTAAAGCACAAGGCGCGGGTACATTTGAAGGAAAAAACAATTGAATGTCCAGTCTGCGGCTACAAAGTATTTGACAAGGACATGCTACAAAGGCACATGGTCAGTCATGATGATGCGAGACCGTTCGAGTGTGATATATGCAAGAAGACGTTTCAAAGAAAGAAAAATCTAGTCTCCCATAAGAAAATACATACGAAAAACAAGCGATAAGTTTGTAAATATTGCGGCAAATCTTATGTGCAGGTCGCGAGCAGGAAATTGCATATAATGATGTGTCATAGCCACAGTACTAATGAGGCTGGTTCGTCAAAATTGAATGGTTGGAAAATAAAATGATAGAAATTGAATTGGATTTTATTTCATTCGATATAACTTGGTGTCTTTTATGCCAGACATCAAAGCAAATACATAAGCTGAACGCGGTGAGGGTTTCTAAACCTCTGAGTTTAAGTAGTAGCACGAGCGAAGCGAGCATTTCAATGTGTAACCTATTATGGTATGCCAAAAGCTTCAAAACGTTTATGTGAACTTGAATTTATATCCACATTTTACCATCATGTCTAGATTCTCGCGTGGAGTCTTTTATATCCACATTTTACCATCATGTCTAGATTCTCGCGTGGAGTCTTTTATATCCACATTTTACCATCATGTCTAGATTCTCGCGTGGAGTCTTGGGTCAAGCGGAGCGGTTATTCAAAAAGGCCTGTGAGCCGCACGTTGATTGTAAATGGCAGTTCTAAATGTTACGTAATGTAAGAATACTACTTAAAAGTGCTACCTATTATCTTCTGTGTCTATATGTTGTTGTTAACTTGACAAACTGCGAAAAAAGGGAAAGTAAGGTAAAACATTCGGAGTTTTTGTTATTTGTGTCAATCACGCAAAGTAAACGAGACACCAGGTGCAGCAGTGGTTGACCTGGGAGTTTCATGCGCAAAAATTTTATTGCATCCAATAAACAAATGTTTTTATGATTAGCATGAACATTTGTACCGAATATATGGATGTTTATATGCATTTAAGTAGTGATGAGAGACGCCCCCGCTGTAATTATTTGTGTCGTTCTTCGTGACACAAGGAAGAAAATTCCATACGAGACTAGACTATTGGCGTATATTTATTTAGTTGTAAATGCCTACGTTTTTGGTACTACTACTTATATTAATTCTCTAACTTTATTTTTAACCTTATAATCAAGTATAGAGGATGACGTCTAAATTTATTTTTCAATTCTTCTGGTTCATGATAGGGTATCATGGAGATATCATCAATATACGGTATGTTGGATAGGTAATTAAAATTAATTTTTAGCCTAGTTAACATAACTTATTTAATCCACACCTAAATTACAGAAGTAGATTCAATCTATATAATTAGATCTAGTGCCCTGTGACCCTTATATGGAGTGACACAGAGTTATCTTTTGCAGAACTACCAGTTTCCGAGCCGAGCGATCTCTCGCTCGATCCCGATGAAACGGCACGGAGAGACTTCAGGAACTTGGTCTATATCATCATACAGAACTCTACCATCATGCCTTTCCGATGGACCTCAAATAAGTTCTTGTGTTTCTACTGCTACTGTGATTTCAATGAAGCTACCGCGCTCAAGAACCATACCAAAGCTGAACATGAGAACGCTAAACTTAGAAGCATATTGATGCAGGCAGGAGTGACAGGGAAAAACAGCAGAATAAAACTTGATATCACTGAAGTACACTGTAAGAAATGCCCCAAAACGCTCTGCGATCTAAATGATTTTCTGAACCACGCCACATCTGAACATGACATCACATTTAACAGAGGAGCGAGCAAAAGACTTCAGTGTTTCAAATTATCAGACGAAGAGATGAAATGCTTGGAGTGTGATAAAACATTCAAATTCTTCGGCACCCTTTTGAATCACACTTACAAATACCACGACGAAAGCAATGCGTTCCTTTGCGAAATATGTGGACAGGGATTTATTTCTAAGGCTCGAGTGCGGTATCATGTAAAGGTCAGTCATTCTGAAGGGGGTCCTGTGAAGAGTTCGATGAAATTCAAGTCTGAGAACGCGTCGAATTTTTACAACGACAACGAACCTCGAACATGGAAATGTCCTGAGTGCCCGGAGGTTTTAGGGAGCCTTTACTTGAGAAAAAGACACATGGCTTTGGTACATGTTAGGGGAAATTGCACATATAAGTGTGACCAGTGTGATAAAATGTTCGTTTGGAAGAGCATACTTGTACAGCACAAGGCGCGGGTACATTTGAAGGAAAAGACAATTGAATGTACAGTTTGTGGCTTGAAAGTATTTGACAAGGACACGCTTAAAAGGCACATGGTCAGTCATGACGATGCGAGGCCGTTCGAGTGTGATATATGCAAGAAGACGTTTCAAAGAAAGAAAACTCTAATCGCCCATAGGAGAACACATACGAAATAAAATTTAACATAAATTATCTATAATGCTATACAGCAGAGCATATAGATAGATTGAAAGCAAGCGCAGCGAGCGAAAAAATTTCATCCCTATTGTCAATACGCACACACACACACACACAAACTCACTTTTGCGCGCACACACACAGTTACATTTGTGGTGGTGATGTAATAGTTGTTCGATCAGCACGGAGAAATTAAATACACTTTTTAGTTCTTTGAGGTTCTTTTTAAAATGTTTGATCTGGTTTGGCAATCTTATACTTATCTGTTTGTAACTCGAAGGAAAATCTGTTTTTTTTTTTGTTACTGAATATTGTAAAGTCTCTTCTCTTCAATATATTTGCATAAATAAGTAGTTCATCATGTATTCTTTCTTGCCTTTAATTACGAAAGAGCAGCACTGCCTGTCACGAGTTTTCAGAGGGAGAAAACGATAAAACCCAATCGTGAACGCGAGATAGCAAGCCTGAAACTGTTGATCCCCATTCCCACTTCTAACATGTACAAAACGAGATTCGGAACAACCGCAATTCGGCGATTTATCACCAGATACAATATACAAGTAGTGCTAAAACAAGTTTAAACGATAGTGCGAGTATAGCTAGTTAATGCCAGAAAGCTGCAAAACGATTATCTCAACGTGAATTTATATCCACATTTTCCCTTCATGTCTAGGTTCCTGGCGAGTCTCGCATGAAGTCTTGGTCAGGCTGGCCAGCTACTCAAAATGGTCCGGTGGGACGCCCCGCAGGTTGATTGATGAGCAATCCTAATCGAAATGTTCCGTAATGTTTAGCAACTTTTTGATAGAGTCATATAACCTATAACTTACTTGTGTAGCTGTATCTTGTGGGAAAGGTGGCAAAAACCTGGGAAAAAGGGAAATAAGGTAAACACATAAGAGAAAAACAATTCGTAAGTATCCATCACTCATTCTTTATTATTACAACACATTCTTAAAACATAATGCATTTTAATTGAAAGTTTAAACGTTATCAGATTGAAAATGAGTCTGAATAACTACAAAACATAAATAATATACTTAATTGTAGTACATCTAGATTAAGAAACAAAGTTTATATTGTGCTTTGTAAAATTACAGGTTTGTTACACAAAAAAAAAAATACACTAATGATAATGATTTAACTGACAATGATAAAGTATTTACCGAACTTTTGAGGCGAGACTGAAATGCAGAAATAAATTCCAAAATGGCGTCTGTTCTGCCACGTTATGTTCAAGTGTAGTAAGAATTTGTTGACGCATATTGAGCGTAAGCACGGCTCCGAGCTACAGTAAGGAAAAACCATTAATAATCATAAAGGGGTGCGATTTATTTCAGAGTTCTTGTGATGTATCAATCACACAGTAGACGAGTCACCACACCAGCGGTTGACCCGGGAGTTTAATGCGCAGAACATTTTAATGTAACCAATAAACGTTCTTGTAAATCAAAAGATTTTCCCCAACTTTATTTCAACCTTCTTTTAATCACGTACTATACCTACATCTTCTCAATTACACTCGCACTTTTGATTCATGATAGGGTAACATGGAGATATCATCAATATATTTTAGTTAGGTAATTAAAATTTACTCTTTGGTGCCTAGTTAATATAAATCTAAATACTTAGATCTAAGGCCCAGTAAGCCGTACGTGGAGTGACACAGAGTTATCTTTTGCAGAACTACCGGATTCCGTGCCTAGCGGTCTCTCGCTCGACCCCGAGAAAACGGAACAGAGAGACTTCAGGAACCTAGTCGGTATCGTCATACAGAACTCTACCATCATGCCTTTCCGATGGTCCTCAAATAGGTTCATGTGTTTCTACTGCTGTTGTCCTTTTAATGAAGTTACCACGCTCAAGAACCATACCAAAACCGAACACGAGAATGCTAAACTGAGAAGCATATTGATGCAGGCAAGGAAAAACAGCACGATTAAACTTGATGTCACTGAAGTATCCTGCAAGAAATGCCCCAAAACGCTCCGGGATCTCAACGATTTTCTGAACCACGCTACATCTGCACACGACATCAGATTTAACAGAGAAGCGAGCAAAAGACTTCAGAGTTTCAAATTATCAGATTCCGAGATGAAATGCTTGGATTGTGAGGACAAATTCAAATTCTTCGGCACCCTTTTGAATCACACGTACAAACACCACAACGAAGGCAACGCGTTTCTTTGCGAAATATGTGGACAGGGATTCATTTCTAAGGCACAAGTGGCGCAACATGTTAAGATCAGTCATTCCGAAGGGGAATGTGTGAAGTGTGCGAAGAAATTCAAGACTCAGTACGCATTGACTTGTCACAACGACAACGAACATCGTACATGGAAATGTCCTAAGTGCTCTGAGGTTTTAGGAAGTCGTTACTTAAGGAAAAGACACATGGCCTTAGCTCATGATATAGGAAATAGCAAATTTAAGTGTGACGAATGTGATAAAATATTCATTTTGAGGAACAAACTTGTAGAGCACAAGGCGAGGGTACATTTGAAGGAGAAGACAATTGAATGTCCAGTCTGTGGCTTCAAAGTATTTGACAAGGACACGCTAAAAAGGCACATGGTCAGACATGACGATGCGAGGCCGTTCGAGTGTGATATATGCAAGAAGACCTTTCAAAGAAAGAAAACTCTAGACTTCCACAGGAGGATACACACGAACGACAAGCGATATGTTTGTAAAGATTGTGGCAAATCGTTTGTGCAGGTCGCGAGCTTGAAACTGCACATAAGAGTGCACCATTCTACTAACGAGGCTAGTTCGTGGAATTGAATGTTTGGAAAATAAAATTATAGAAATTGAATTGGATTTCATTTCATACGATAAGTTAGTTTCAAAGAATTTGTGTAAATATTAGCCCCTTCGTACACAAACAAAGCTACCACAATGCAGTTTTTTAAGACCATGGTGGTACAGCGATCGAAAAAAAATTACCCCTGCGAGCGCGAAAAAATTGGAAGTTCATTTGATCAGACAGCGATAAAACCGTGTGAAAATTGAATTAGATTCGGCGATTCATCATAATGACATAGTACTTAAACAATTTTTAAATCATAGCGCGAGTGAAGTCGACCGCGTTAAAATTGTCAAGAAAGGTAGAAGCACTACTTACTTATATGCAGGAGTTGCTCTTTTAAGATGCATTTGATGTTATGATAATAGGCATGATTGATGCTTTAGGTATTTTCTGTAATCTATCCAACGCATTTGATTGTGTAGATCATTAAACATATTGGGCATGGGCCATCATTGAACTCGTTAAACTTAATTAATACTTACTCTCCGGCAGGACGCAGAAAGTATTTGTAAATGGAGTTTTATGGAGCACCTCTAAAAATGGGTGTGCCCCAGGGATTCATATTGGGACCTCTGCAATTTTTTTATTTGTAAATTTTTGTTAGTGGGAAAGAGGAAAGGCACTACGCATTTTGACTTCGTTCTTTAGTAAGCTATATATTAATACCTAACAAAAGTTGTAGTGTTTTAATTACTAAACTTCTAAGCGGTAATAAGTTCCTCCATCATCACATCTCCACAAAATGGTGACTATCAGTCGCGAAGACATGTCACAGTTAAGATACTAGTGCAAGTACACTAAACGTCTATATAAGATTTTTGAGGGGTTTCCTTGATTACTCCAAGATCCCAGCATGTCAGATCTTGACTTGGTAATAAACTTCGGAGTATGATGTCCTCTAGGTAAACGATTACATACAGTCGAATTGAGAACCTCCTCACTTTTGAAGAATACTCTTTCACAATTCCAGTTAGGAGTATTAGTAAAAGAGTATTATAAACAAATTATTGGTTTACTGCTAACAACCTAGGTACTCGTACATAACGGAAGAAATAGAAAATGCTTTAAGTTTACGATGCCTGTCTGACAGGCATCAACTCGGGTTAAATTAAAAGACAAATCGCTTGATACCATTGTCTCCACAAAATTCTTAGGAATCACTCCTTCGCTGACGTCGGTCGAGCATTTGAATGAACACAATGTTCTATCTATAGACTCCAAACTCCAATATGAAATCACTAACCGTGTCCCCAGATTTACTTCTCATATATACCTACTCACCTGAATCCGTAATCCTGATTCATTGTTTTGTATCATGGAGATTCCGTCAACATAACTACAACGAATCGGGAGGTATGTTGGGAAGGATTAAAATTTTCTATTATATGAAATGAAATACATACATTTATCTAACATGGTCAAGATAAGATTTAGCACCTAGTCAACATAACTTTATTTAATAAAAACCTAAGATAAAGAAGTGGTTTCTTATACTTAGATTTAAGGCACAATGAACCGTGGAGTGACAGTCTCTATCTTTTTCAGAAATACCAGTTTACGAGCCGAGCGGCATCTCACTCGATTTCGAGAAAACAGAACAACACGACTTCAAGTTTCTGGCCGGCATCATCATACAGAATTCTACCATCATGCCTTTCCGATGGTTTTCAAACAAGTACAAGTGTTTCTACTGCCGCTGTCCTTTCAATGAAGTTACCGCACTCAAGAACCATACCAAAGCCGAACACAAGAACGCTAAACTCCAAAGCATATTGATTCAGGCAGGGAAATGCAGCAGAATAAAACTTGATGTCACCGAAGTATCCTGCAAGAAATGCTCTAAAACGCTCCGTAATCTAAACGATTTCCTGGACCACGCAACATCTGCACATGACATTAGATTCAACAGAGAAGCGTGCAAAAGGTTCATGAGCTTTAAATTGTCAGACTCTGAGATGAAATGCTTGGAGTGTGAGAAGAAATTCATATTCTTCGGCACCCTTTTGAATCACACGCACAAATACCACAACCAATGCAACGCGTTTATTTGCGAGATATGTGGAGAAGGATTTATTTCTGAGATACATGTGTCGCATCATTTAAAGTTCAGTCACGCCGAAGGAGAATGTGTGAAGTGCCAGAAGAAATTTAAGAGTCATTATGCGTTGAAATTGCACAACGACAACGTACATCGTACATGGAAGTGTCCCAAATGTTTTGAGGTGTTGGGAAGTCGTTATTTAAGGAAAAGACACATGGCTTTGGCACATGATAAAGGAAATAGCACGTTTGATTGTGACGAGTGTGATAAAATATTTATTTTGAGAAATCAACTAGTCGAGCACAAAGCGCGGATACATTTGAGGGAAAAGACTGTTGAATGTCCAGTTTGTGGTTTCCGAGTATTTGACAAGAAATTACTCAGAAAGCACATGGTAAGACACAGTGACGCGAGGCCGTTTGAGTGTGATATATGCAAGAGGGCGTTTCAAAGGAAGAAAACCCTGGAATTCCATAGGAGAATACATACGAATGATAAGAGACACGTGTGTAAAGACTGCGGCAAAGCTTTTGTGCAGGTGTCGAGCTTAAAAGTTCATATGAGGGTGCACCATTCTACTAACTAACGAGGTGGCTGGTTCGAGGAATTGAAGGATTTTGAGAATAAATTGATAGAAACTAGATTGGGTTTCAATTTATTGGGTAAGTAAGTTTGTAAAGAAATCAACTCTCTTAATGTTAGACTGCCACAATGCAAAGTTGTCAATGACTTTGTCTACATTGAGGTGGGTATATTTATTTTCCGAATGTTCTGTTTGTAATGTATGATAACACAACCTCCTATTATTTATAATAACTCATATTAATAGGGAAAGGTGGAAAAACCCTAAGAATAATGGAAAATAAGGTAAAATATAAGAAAAAAAAAAACGCCGTAAGTATCCATCACTCATTCTTTATTATCACAACACATAAAAAATTAAAAATAACTTACAATAACTACTAGAATTATTTACAGATTTTTACATAATTTCCTTACACCTGATAACTAGGTAGGTTTACCTAAAAAGTAATCAATTAAAGGATGAGTTTGAAATGTTATTGAATTGTAAATGAGTTTGAATAACTACAACACGGAAATAATATAAATAAATATTGGACAAAAATCACATACATTGCTCTGATTCCAAAGTAAGAAGTAGCTTATGCATTTTTGTTATGGAAATCAGAAACAAAGGTGGTACCACACCACCACAATACCCAAGCGCAACACCCAGAGACATAAAGAAAATTATTATTACATTCACCCGACCGGGAATCGAACCCGGGACCTCGGGGCGGCGATCCGGTCAGCGTGCTTAGCCACTACATACACGTTACATTTATGTTTAATTAAAATAAAGTCTATATTGTGAGTTGTTGAGTATGACTGGTTTGTTACAGAAAGGACAGATTTTTAAGACAGATACAAAAAATTTACGTATTAAAATTTTGACACAAAGTTAATGGAAAGAATGGAAAAATTTCATACTTTGTAATTTTTGTAACAAAATTGAACTTAGCATTCTCCAAGCGGCTAAACTTTAGCGGATAGAATGGCATTTTTAATCATTAAGTTTTTTATCTGTCATTTTAAAAAGTAAACCTAAATAGTACTAAACATTTATTAGAACGGTGGATATGATATTTATTTATACGTATTTATCTAACTTCATCAGCTATTGCTATTTACTTACATCATCTTAATAAAATACTTATGTTTTTCATAAATAAATAAACTAATTACTTCTACATTAGAAAATACACTTCGATAGAATCATTATTACTTTTTTAGAAAGAGATTTTACATATTGACATACAAAAGTAAGTCGTGTATTGTAGGTACTAAGATTCATTTACCTCTATACAGGGTGTAAAAAAGTACGAGCCAAATTTAAGGGGATGGTTGCCAATCGAGAATAGAGTACAGGTTTTTTTTTATTTATTTTTCCTGTATTTTTGACTCGTCACTTAACCACCCCCTTGAATTTGGCTCGTACTTTTTTAACACCCTGTATCAGTGACATGGAACGAGAAAATAAATTACTTATAGGTACTATCAATGTTATAAGGACCACTTCAGAAGATCAGTACCCAATTAATAAAAATATTATAGCTCATCTATCGAGGAAATAGGCTACGTAATTATTTATAATGAGTATGTATACCTACATAACCTGTAAAACAAATGCCGTTTTTTGCTAGACTTGGCGGGGACACTGCGTGCCCCCAGCCATTAAAAACATTAGTTGTTCTAAGTGATTTAAAAAGAAGTATTCGATTCAAGGAGTCTCCTATGGTACTTAAAGTATACTTTTTTACATACTTTGGAGAAGATAATTAACATACGACATAAATTATTTACACCTATTGTCTTTTCATTGACTAGATGTCCCTTACATAATTTTAACACAGCATTCTAATAATATTTATCTAGGAGCATGGCGGTGTGTGAGCCAAGTTCGGAAAGAAATAAACGCTAGACACCGGCCGTGTGTTTAATGACAATTTACAAGCTGAGTTCTACTTTTTTGCTGATACGTAAAGCTGCATTTTAATTGTGGGATATAATATATGTATATTAAAAATATTTTATATCCCGAGATATATCTTTCACCCGTCCACACTATAGTATGTATATTTTCTTAGTTTTGTTTGGGATTGTCCACCACCGCGGGGGGCGGAAAATATATATTTCTCGAATCGCTCCAAAACATATTATAGCTCGGGATATAAAATATTATATTTCTCAGTGAGAAGGGTTCCATTGTAAACTATGGTGCGCGATATCGAGTATATCTCGGTATATTAATATGTATATTTCCAAGTGAAAAGGCAGCTTAACGTACATAATGGAACATGCAAGTAATGTATGTAATAAAATAAATGAGTGATCCAAGTAATGTTTTGTGTAATGTGTGATTCCTACCGTGCCATTACTATTAATGTGTCATTACTTTTATTGGACGTCATGTATATTGTTGTATTACATTTTAACCTCCGACGCAAAAAGAGAGGTGTGTTATAAGTTAAACGTGTCTATCTGTGTACACAAATACACACGGATGAACCAATTTTCGTTTAGTGTTTTTTGTGTCATAGATAATTATAAACCGAGCGTTCGTAGCTATGTTTTATGAAAATCTGTTCAGCCGTTTGAAGGTTACCAGCTCTTCCAGTTCATGAGGGTATCTGACAACTTCCATAAGTCCGATCGATTCGAAATATAGTAGGTACGAATGACAGCACGTCAAGCTAAAAACTGCGGTATCTTATACTGTTGGAATAAGGACTATTTTTCAACAAAAATGTATATTCTGATGTTTGTAATGTCGGGGGGTTCATTAATTTTTTTATTGAATTACTTGTATAATAAATGAAGTATTTGTTTTGCGCATGTCTTATTACGAATCAGGGGAGATGTAGGTATACCAGATACGAAAAATAAGATACATAGTAATTTCCCAGTAGCCACCTGGCTAGCGTTTGTTCTGATTGATCTGAGGCGAGATAACCTACGTACCCAGACAACCCAGAACAGAGCTCTCTGGCGCAGATGTACTAGGAGACCCGACCCCAGATGAACTGGGAATAAGGGCTGGAAATGATGATGATGATGAGTAATTTCCCACTTGGTAATTCAGAAGGCTTTCTTGCTCCTTTGAGGCAGGATGGAGTCTTTGGCGAAACTGAAGAATGAAAGAAGGCTGTACCGCTTCGACTTGCGCGATAGGTAGTCTGTGACGACGTTGTTATCACCTGAAATTATTGAATAAATAAAATAAATATATACGCGCCAGACAACACATCTTAGAGGTAATATCGGGTTTACGGGTTTTATAACTTCAAATATTATAAATATATATATAATATAAATATATATATATAATATAAATATATATATAATATAAATATATATATATAATATAAATATATAATATAATAGTTCATTCACCTACTGCGAAAACACATAAATTTGCTTTTTGACTGTGGGATATAATATAGATATATCTTTCACCTGTTCACACTATGGGATATATATTTTTTTATTTTTGTATGGGATTGTCCACCACCGCGGGGGGCGGAGGGGCGTGCGGGGGGCGGAAAATATATGTTTCTCGAATCGCTCCAAAACATATTATAGCTCGGGATTTAAAATATTATAGAACTGAAAACATCGATTCGTATGAAGTAACGCTAACCAGAATAGCATCAATGTTTATGAGTTATTTATGAGATATGTCTGCCAATAACAACCCACCTGCAAGTTCTCTTCAGTTACTCCGTGATCATGGCGCTTGCAACAGTGCCGAAATATAGGAAACTCATAAATTATAGGGTACATGGTAGCAATCCCGTATCTTACTACTCTAATGTTAGTGACCGAGAAAGTTTAAAACATTATAACGCTGACCAGGACTTTTTAGGACATAGGACATTATGATTAACATTTTAAAATTATAAAAATATTTCTTTCATTATGTTGAGAGAGTAATCTCGCAACATTGATGCGGTAACGAAGCCTACGCGTTAAATAAAGCACTTGCAAAATTCAACAGGCTTGCCAATGTGTAGGTAGCCGAATGGTATAGGCATACGCCCGGATAGCGTAAGGCACAGGGTTCGATTTCTTGTCTGTCACAGTTGCTTTTTACAAGTGCAATTTATGATTTTAAAACTTACCAAGGAGCAGTGGTTGTCGTTCATCCGTAGTCGGCAATACGTAATCGTTTGCAGATAGAGACACGAACAGCGCGAACGGAACCACCCATAAACACAGTGTGAAGTATGCTAGCACCTGCAAACGATAAGATAAGAAAACTCTTTATTGCAAATAACATTATTTAATTTACAAATTCGTTATAAACATAAATAATATTACTATAACATTGAAACAGGACATTTTATACAGGTTGAAAAAAAAAACATTCATGTCAGGCATCAATTAATGTGGCATGAAATTTGTGTGATGTTCAATATGTTAGTAATAGCAATTCAATGTAGGCTACTGCAGGGAACAGCCATAAATGGTGGTTACCTGGGAATATGTTGAATAAGCAGTCCCAGACCAAACAGCTGCAGGATTATCATAATGTAGTGAGGAATCTAGTGGGATATAGGCTTCTCTGTTATAAGCTACAATATATTCAGTGACGATCCTATGCCATGGCAATAAAATGAAACAGTATTGTAGTGTATTACATACCTCCGAGAAACTATAAAACACCGTTCCAAAGAACTTGAAAGCCAGGTAGTGGTGTAACACTAGCGTTGCCACGGATGCTACAAATGCGGGACTGGTCACTCGGACAACTGGGAACTCTCGGAGCAGAGCAGCATGGAGCAGCTGCTGCAGCAGCCCTAGGCCATTAAGGTGCAGCGGTATGTCTTCAAATATTATCAGTCCAATGTGAATAGCGGCTGTCAACTGAAATATGAAGTATATCATGTTCTGTATGCATTACTAAAAAAAAAATCCTCCCATTCCTTGGAGACCTATTGATACAGAGAAGATAAGCAAGTGCAAATTCAGTCTCTTCTGCACTTACTCAGAGCATTAATTGTCGATGTAATATAACTGTGTCGAAGTTTTAAGAAATACTTACAGCTACTGTCCAAGATATTATGTGTTTGGTCATAACAGTGTATTCCTCGACCAGCTCCGCTAAGTAGTACAAGCCAGCCGCTAAAATAAAGCAAAACTTAAGGTTAATATTTTTTTTCGCCGAATTAATGTTAAGCATAAATACGCAATATCTTGGTGAGAATGTTTTTTTACTGAACAAGAATAAGGAAAATAACAATTGTACGCACGGAAAATTCACAAAAAATCAGCATTATCTATAAATAATGCCTCCAAATGCGTCTATTTTAAGCTGGAAGGTCTTGAACAAGGTAAATTTAATGAAGGGCTACAATTCAATTTTATGTATGAATACTTACCAATGGCAAGCGTTACAAACACGGCCTGAACCACAAGAGATAGAATACTTAATAAATAGAGGAATAACATTGCGGAAAATAAATAATTTTCTCTTTGTTTTGGTTTAATTCAAGGATATTTTTAGGTTATACGCGTTGTCAATCACTTGTCAAGGAAAAAGGTAAATGTCAATGTCACATAAGTCAAAAACGATGCGTTCACGTGTTCAAAGTTTTTATCGTACCACCATACAGGATTTAATAACGTAATTATAAAATTACGTACGCCTACGAAGAAATGAGAAATTGGAATAACCATATACACACACATACATCTATATCTTATTTATTGTTGAAAGAAATAAGTATGTAATTAATCTAATTGATCCCCGCAGTAGCCTAGTAGGGACTAGGGAGGGATCAAGAACTATCCCCTTCTATGGTAGGGATGTTTCCTCCTTGTAGAGGTGAAAAGAAGAGTAGAAATAAATGCTTGCGCTTGGGAGCTAATTTAAAATCCTTCTTTTGCTCACGATCGAGATGACTCCAGAAGTCCAGACTCCAGTGCCAAAAGGCAAAGGCTCTACTTTTATTTCCCTCCGGGTAGAGCGTAAGTATGCAACGTAATTATTTAATAATACTTCTCTTTCTCCTCTACCCATCATCTGCCTGACTCGTCAAACTTATCTATTGATTATACTCAGGTTTCAGGTATGTATGTATGATAAATAAAACTTTTATGTCCATTTGAATAAATAATGTAATATTCAAGATTTTGCAGAATGCAGTTTTTACTACAACCATAGATATAAGCGAGTTCGCACACACTTCGACAAAGGTTTTACATTACACCTACGATTTTGAATCACGAAGTACAACAAAACATGCTGTTGCGATAGATGGTAAAATTAATTGCTCCAAGCTTTTAATTGGATGAGTTTGCTTAGAATCCTTATTGAATGATTGGTGATAACTGCCTGTCCCACTCTTAGTACACAAACTCCGTTTAGTAATATTATTTCTTCCGCTTTTGATTTTCTTGCTATTTAATGTTGGTCCCTGATCATGCACCACCACTGTTTTTGGCAGCGTGTTTTCTTTTCTAGGAGATACTGTGTAAGGCTTGCAAATATCAAACTTTGGTTTCGTCCACTCCGTTTTGTTGAAACTTCTAGCATGTGTCAGACATTCCTCATTTCGCACTGGAAATAAATAAGTACAAATGGTAATCAAATATTACTTTAAATAAATAGGTTTTGTTAGTCTATATAAGGTTACGAATTTCTAACAAAGATCGTTTCATTGATTACTAAAGACTTAAGCGTAATGATAAACACTAGCGTCGTAGCGTGATGTTTTATAGCCTTATCGTTCAATACAGTACAAAATATTTTTTCAAATCAGTTCATAGTTTCTGAGATTAGCGTTTGTCTAAACAAACAAACAAACCTCTTCAGTTTAATAATATTAAGTATAGAAGTATATTTACAGGTTCGATATACTTTCGGATGTCGGAACTCCTCTAGTGAATCCCACTCATCTCGTAGAACAATACTTCGTAAAAATAAATGATAACATTACCACAGTAGGAAGTAAATCTCATAGTACATTATGTATGATACAAGTGTTCTAAAAACGTCGCGTCGCGTCGTTTTGAGCAAGTGTGTAAAAAAAATTATTTAAAACTTTATTGCACTGTAAGTTGTGCAATTGGCGGACTTAATGCCTTATGGCATCCTCTACCAGTCAACCGCTTGGGAATGCAGAGAATCAGTAGCGGAATATTTAAAAGTACTGATCTGAATGCGACCAAAAAAATATTTAAGTGCAATGACTTATACATACATACAAATTACAATAAAATAATGCTCATGGGGGCAATGAAAACGGAATAAAACAAAAAGTTAAGAAGTTTATGTATATTTTCGCTGATTACCATTTGCTAGCACTGTTTACAATTTCAAACTTCTTAAATATCGTGCAAAAAAATAATCATTTATAATAATTAATGATGAAATCTAACAGCTTGAACTTATTATGCCTCGGGAAATTTTTGCATGGACTGAGCTCGCATGCGTCCTTTTTGGGTGGTATGACTGGGCAACCTTTGTTAGGGCAAACAATTTTTTTCTTTTCTTCCTTGACTGGTATTTTCCATGAAGGTATGGGGCACCACGGGTCGTAGGTCCTTGCATAGTTAATACTCGTATTGTAGTTTCCTGCAACCGATTCCAAAGCATTTATGCTCTTACTAAAACCGGGCATCAAAACAAAATTGCATTGTTCCTGAAGTTTTGTACACATTTGTTTCACAGCTTCCGATTTGGGATTTTTTATACTATAACGAAGGGCTGGAAGCATACATTCTTTAGGAACATGGAGTTTTGGTCCTGAATATAAAAGTAAAGTGAGAACGTCTTGAATTTTCAATGTTGAGCATTTCGGTTTCCGGAATTTTTCACAAGGGCTCTTCCTAGTTGGAGGGCATTTTGTTTGGCATGGATTGCAAGGCGGTTGGTTTTGGGGGCAGATTGGTTTCTTTTGTGGACAACGTTGCTTTCGAGGGTAGCGTGGTTGCCGTGGGGGGCAACGTGGTTTAGCTGGGGAACAAGGTGCTGGGGGGCTTTTCGGTTTACATGGATCGCAAGGCTCTTTTGGTGGTTCTTTTGGGGGGCATGGTGGTTGCTTTGGGGTGCAAGGTGGTTGCGTTGAAGGGCAAGGTGTTTCCGGTGGAGGGCAAGGTGGTCGCGTTTGAGGGCACGGTGGTTGTTTAGGAGGGCAAGGCGGTTGTTTTGGTGGGCAAGGTGGTTGTTTTGGAGGGCAAGGTGGTTGTTTAGGGGGGCAAGGTGGGTCCTTTGGGGGGCAAGGTGGGTCCTTTGGGGGGCAAGACGGGCCTCTGGGTGGTGTACAAGCTGGTGGACTACAAGAATTCTTACTCTCACACTCTCCAACAATTGGGTCGACTTGTGCGTTTTGGAATTTTAACTCTGTAATCCTCTTGTACATCTCTATCATGCTACGCTCTCTTACCCTCTTTAACATTTCAGATAATGCTAATGGTTTCTGAGCGTGATTTTTTGGTATTGTGCTGGATGATTCTGCATTCATATTTGGTGTACTTATGTCTCCAACAGCGCCTTTATCTAATAATGGATTCATAAATGTTCCTTGCGCAACGTCATTGTTGGAAATTGTAGTTGTCCTAAGAACTGGTCCTCTATTTGACGCTGATACAAATGGGACATCATAAAGGTTTTTCTGCTGTTCTTTATCAGTAGGACTGTCTAAACGACCCAATTCTACAGCAATCACTGGTTCATCAGTTTCTTCTTCAGTAAGAGCTCTTCGTGATAATTCACTTGACGTTAGTAAAGTACTTTCTTTGAAAAGTTTCGCGTCAGAATCTATGTTTTTGAGGCTGTTTTCATGAATGAACGGATTCATAATATTTTGGTTGCCATCAGTCCCTTTAGTCATAAAATTCTTGTCAGCCAGTGATTTATCTACAGGTGGATCATTAGATGCTACTCCCAAATTTTGTAGAAGCTGTCGCGATTCTAATTCTTGATAATCGTCTCTTGTTCCAAGTTCAGTTTCTCGGGATATTAATGAAATCTGTTCAAATAGTTGATGAGGAGTAATTGATTTTTGTTTTAGCGAATAACTCTTGAGACTTGCATTTTTATTACCCATTATTTTCATGGTTTCATTTTGGACGTTTGAATTTTCACCATTTATATCATTTGAAGTTTCATCCTCGACTATCTCTCTAATAAGTATACAAGGTTCTGTTGTTTCTTTAGACATTATATTTGGTTCTTTTTTGGAATAGTATGGATTAATTCTTTCTAACAGCAGTTCCATATCTTCCTGATCGTCTGCGTTAGATTTAGTAACCGGTGAATCGGTGATAATCTTTTTTGTAATCTCTTTCAACTGATGTGATTTTGCAATAAAGTCCGCGAGATGTTCAGATCTAGTTTGCAGAATCTTTCGAAGTGTTTCGATTTCTATGTATTCTTTCATGAAACCTGTAGGTTTGGGCTGAGGTGAAATGTCATTTGGATCAACAAAATCGGACAAAAAGTTGGTTGTAGCTATTTTCTCACGAGGAACTGCAATATCTTTCTCCTTGAAAGTTGATTGTGAAAAGTCTTCATTTTTATTTGATATTTCCGTACCATCGTCATTGCGATCCAAATATTTGTCATGGATGTAATTTAACCTTTCCTGTCTATCAACGAATGATTGCTCTATTTCATCAGTTTTATCAGACATAACCGCTGCTGTTATTTGTCCTAACATTTCTTGCTGTAGCTTTTCATCCTTGTTTTCAACAACAGGACTGATACAATCTTTTACATCCTTTGGCAGACAATTGGTTACATGGTAGGGCTGCATCCTTTCCATGTACAGGTTATTATCATTATTGTCTTCTGCGTCACAGCTCATAAAAAAATTTACAGAATTAACAGGACTTACAGTCTTCATAGGGACTAGTTCGAACGGTGGGGGTAAAACATCATTCAACCTTTTCAATTTCCTTAATCTGCTCATTCTTGATAAGTAATCAAGTTCAGTCTTTTCGACTGGTCTTCTAGGTCTTCGCATGATTTCGGGTTGAACTATTCCTTCATCCTTTGCTGTTCTTCTGGAACCTTTTCGGGTGCTAGGTGGAACACCTAATTTCTCTATCTCCTTAAGTATCCTTTGATCGATTTGGTGACTTGGTGAATCAAGACATCGCTTTGCTAGCTCATCAAATGTGTCATCTTGTTTACAAGTTCTACTTCCGCGGCCGTGTATTGTTTTGTCACTAGAACAACATACAGTTTGTATTGTTTGACTCATTTCTTGTTCATTTATGTTCCCTAATACTTTTGGCTGTACATTAAAGCCCTCAACCTTCTCATTGGCATGGGCTTCTACTAAAGGAGTCTCATTAATCACTTCAACTTTTTGTGCAAGCGTTTCTTCATTTTCATTGGCAATCGTAGCTTGCAGTTCTGATATAGGCAAGTAAACCTGATCAATAGTCACTCGCTTCTTAAGTTCAGCATTTGTATCTTCACCAAATATCTGGTTTATGATTCTTTGACATTTTTCGTACTGACTGTCAGGGCCGATTTCACCGGGAGTCACCAAATTCAGTAAGCTCCGTTCAGGGACAGGGTCTGAGTTGGAATTACTTAGCGATGAGTTTAGTTTGAAAGCTCTGTCTATAATCCTTTGGCATCTTTCGTAATCACTTTCTTTGGTACCGGAATCTGAGCTTTTGTCAGCTTTTCTTTGAGTGCTGATACACGCTGAAAATTAGCGAAAAAAGTTATCAATTACAATATTCTACATTAAGCAATCATAAAAATTAAATGCAAAAATGCCTTGGCTAGTATTAAATATATGCGTGCACTTTTTTCGCTCATTTTCGGTCATTTTACTTAAGAGCGTTCAAAGTATACCTTTTGAACGCGAAAAAATAAATATGTAAGTAATATTAACGGTGATTTTCGCACAGCACATTCGATTAATTTGGGTTCATAACATGAAAGACAGAAGCGTCGCTTTGGTTTTACTGGTTTGATAAACTTTTATGTGAAAGCTATAGCTAATGACGTACTACCCGGTTATCGAAAAAATGGACCTGTCATGAATGCATGATTCATATGACGCCCTTCTCGCCCGCTGCTCCACGCACCCACCCGCGCTCGTCAATACAGATAATTTTTGCACACCTTTCCTTGCGTCATTGACTGCGCAGTGACAGGTCAATTCTTATGATAACCGGTCAATAATGTTAAATTAATTTATCAACTACAACTTGCAACATTAACAATAAGGTTATGATAACGTTTCACTCACAACACAACCAACTTACATTTCTCGAAACGGCTAGGTATATTACGTACATTCCCTCTGAAAAGTCGAGGCACGATATATGCAAAAACGCATAGCTCCTTTAATTTTGAAATGGTTAGCATTTTTGCTTTACCAGGTACGGTTAAATTTTGTTATTAAATGATAATTAGCGAAAATAACTACATTTTATAACATGAAAAGGTATAAAAAAAGCCACAACCAAAGACTGCCAAATACAAAGTAAAGAATTAATTGACATTTTCGCAATAATTGTTCTACGACATTTTTTTTGTTCTTTTTTGTGTTCAGCTAGCTGTCTTATTTAGCAACGAGGCCTGATGTGCTGATGAGGCCAATGAGTGTGCCAGTGAGTGTATGAAAATAATAGGTCACTGTCCGTGTAGCAAACTAACTTTATTAATAACAAACAAGAAAAAATTAAAACTAAGACATGCAACATGAAAAAAAAGACTACCCTAAACCCTGTAGCCCTATGAATTTATAATGTTTTTTTGATATATCAACATCATGACAGGAAAATATAAAAATATTTGAGGAATAGGCATTTTATAAAATACCAGAACATAAAACACCTATGGGTTGGCTGGAAGAGATCTCTTTTAGGGATAAGCCCACCTTTGTTCACATTGTGACTTTTTGTATTTTCTGTACATCTTGTGAAATAAAGAATATATAAAATTTTACTCAAAATCGTGTTTATTATTTTTTTATAGTGAACGCATCCGGATAATTCTGCGTTCCTTTTTGCGCAGATTGTAACAACTGCTTTCTTTGAATTTAGGGACTTTCGACTGGATCGGATGTAATCGTAAAGGAAATAAATTGTAGATTTTTTTATTCATATTTTAAGTATCTACTTAGATCATGTTGAGATATTATTAAAATTTAAAGATATTGTAATATAAATATGTTTGACGAAGTAGCTGTAGTTTTGTATTATATTAAATAAGTGTAACTACAAAGCTGCTCATAATTCGTGAAACGAAACGACTATTCAAATGCGAGAAAATAACAAAAATGGCTGAAGAACAGGTGAGTATCAAAATAATACGATTTTTGTGTGATTTTAACTGAATTATAGGTTGGCAGACCTCAAAACACATTAACCAATACTTTCCAATCGATATATCGTAGATTGATTTCACACTGGTCAATTATTTTTTGTAGATTCATGTCTACATTTCCGGAGTTGGTGTTTCAAAAGAGAGTTTCTTACTGGAATTATTCGTAGTAATTATCTTTAATTTAGACTAATGAATGCATCAATTCGCAATGCATCCACAGGTACAGTTATTGATATAATTTTTGCCGGCTTTTTGGTTATATCTTGTTGTTTTAGGTTGACGTCCAAGTTACCCTTGAAATACAGTCAACAAATATCAAAGAATGTTGCAAAGAACCTAAATGTTTATTATTTTTTTATCATTTTTTCATACTAAAATGTCCATTGCTATTGTCTTTTCACTAATCTTCTAGTGCTTAAGGGTATTTTTTTGTTATCAACATGTACGTAGATACAAATTATGTTTATCTATGATGTGCTAGGAATGCTAGGATTAAATAATGTTTAGAGCTTGTGACACTGTTTGAGGTCTGTGGAATTCTAGTGTGTGAAAATGTGTAGGCAATGTGTTCAAAGTATTGACACAAAATATTATGAAAAATTGATGAGGGCTTCAAATCCTACATAAGTAGGTATTTAGTCGACAATTTCTTTGTACCAAGCGGTTTGTCTCCTGCCATAATGTGCCACCTCTAAACATTTCCATTCTTCTCTTCCCAGTGCCTTTTTCCTTGATGTATAAGGATAGTCAACCGTACAATGTAATATGTTGGAATTTATTTAGTAACTACATATTTATCTATACAGATATTATAAAGCTGAATAGTTTGTTAGTTTGAACATGCTAATCTCAGGAACTACTGGACCAACTTGAAAAAATAGTCATTCAGTCAGCAGGCCAGTGGAAACAGTTGGTGGAAGCCTATGGGAAAGGGCTCATTATAAGTTAGAATAAGTGCAAATTGGAAATAAAAGCTTTTATTTCTATAGCAATTAAGAGTGTGAGCTTGATAGTTTGTTTGTATGAATGTGCTCATCCCTAAAACTACTGGATTGATGAGAAAAATATTTTTTTATAAACAAATCTTCATGCTTTGTGACCTATGGGAAGGGAGTGAAATCAAAACTAGCGGCGGGGGGCCACCAGTCATAAATAGTAGGTGGAGTATCCCAAACAAAACAAAGTTAGTAAAATTCTTAGCAGAATCTTGTTGGATTCTTTCGACTTACAAAGACACAGCATACTTATTGATTCACATACTGATAAATATTTTCTTTATTGCCCTCATAATCTTGTGTGAAGGGTGTGGTCCCATTGTCATGGCTTGACAATGGATTTATACATTAAGATTTTTATTGATCTTGAAGTGGCAACACAAAATAACCATACAAAGTGTTTCCCCATTACTTTGACAGCCTGTTTTTCCTAATGGTTTTTATCATGTTGTAATGTGAATGTTAATCTCTAGCCTTCCTATAGTCTATACAACACACAAAAAGTATAATAAAAAATAAATAAATAATAAATAAATCATTTATTCAGTTTCAAATTAACAATAATAAATCAAAGGACTTACAAATTAACATGGGTACAGTAATTCTTTTGCCTGAACTAGGTTTGACCTGTATCTCAGGCTTAAAAGGACTAACACAATAAATATTGGGATCTTAATAAATTAACAATAAATTGAAACTACACAAAATAAGATAATGGAATTCAAGTACATAGTTCCTAAAATTATAGCGTTCAACCAAATGTTCAAACTTCTTAGCTTTTTAATTAATTTCAATAATATTTGAGGTATGTGATTTTGTTGGAATTAGATAATTTTTGATTTTGATCAATTTGATGATCTAGTTACGCTTCCAAATGTATGTATCCATCTGTATGTATCCTGGTTTGGCCTATGTTTTAAGAATAAGGGGTCAAAATATCAAAAACTTTAAAGTAACAAATGTGTGTTGTCGCAGGAGGTGATTCAAATAGAAGTGCTGTGCAAACAGCTGTACGAGTCTCAGGACCCGGTGCTGCGTGAGCAGGCTGAAAAGGCAGTTGTTGCTTTTCAGGTAATTATTTTTATTATTTATTTTGTTTAATTTAATAACCTACCTATCTCTAGCTCTCTAGCACGCTTAGGCTGCGTTACCTTAACAATGTTGCGAGATTGCTCTCACAATATCCGATGGAAATATGTATTTTTATAAATGTTTATATAACAATTGGTTAGGATGAAGAGGGTTTGATTCCTTGTCTGACATGGTTACTTTTACAAGTGCAATTTAAATATTCAATAGAATATAATAATTTATATTATTAAGTTTGTATAGGGATAAAACATAAAACAAAAATCAGGGTTGGAAAAATCATGATTTTTTAAAAAAACTTAATCACAATTTTTATTTTTTTTATTTTATTATTTAATTTAACTATATTTCTGCGCAAAACGGAACGCGCCCTCAAGGGATTGCGCGGACACAGCGCGGGGATTTCCCTTTTGTCTGACATGTGAATGTCAAGCAAATGGGAAATCCCCGCGCAGTGTTTTGTACTTACATTTCGCTTGCAATTACGATCTTACTTTTGTTCTTCTGACAAGTATTCATTCCTTCAGTTTAGTTTTGTTAATGCTGTGCTGTGGTGCGTGCGTAACCAATGCCGCGTAAACAAAAGAAAAAAAAACGAAATCTGTTTTTTTTGTTGATTTCTGTGAACGGAAGTGAAATTAAACATTTTTGATTAAATCATTGATTTGTATTGAAAAAAATATTTGATTCAAATCGTGATTTAAATCAAAATGATTTAATCGTGCCAACCCTGACAAAAATAGAATTAGCCTAAGTATTTTCTCCTTCAGTCCGATCCACCATACGATTTTGTACATTATAAATATCCGAATGTTATTTCTTATTGTAGGAGTCACCGGACACCCTGAGCAAATGCCAAGCGTTGTTGGAGCGAGCTGACTCGAGCTATTCGCAGCTGCTGGCGGCAACCACACTGGCCAAGCTCATCAACAGGTATAACTAATCAGAAATCAGAAATCAGAAATCAGAAAATTTATTTGCGAGAATACATACATAAAATTGGATCTTAAATTGCAAACAAAGTAAATGTATTCAGCCTGCAAGCAGACGTGCAAATATTACAAATAAATAGTAATTAATTTATTAATTGGTCTTATATTCTAGGAACTCTTTAACACTATAAAAACAATGTAACATTAGCCAATCGGTTAGTTTTTTTTTAAATGCCAGACCCTCTAACACTTTCATATCTTGAGGTAAGTGGTTAAATATTAAAATGCACATGTTATCCACATTATCTCTGTAGATCACCTTGTGACAGGGAAATTTATATAACAAGTTCTTAAAATTAGCCCTTTTTTGTCGAGGTATAATTTCACTACGCTTTTTAAATAAATCTGGGTGCGTTTTAGTGAAAAGACAAATTTCTTTTATGTACATACAAGGCAATGGAAGAACATTTGATTTTTTAAATAGGGGTTTGCAGCTGTCTAAAAACCATGCCTTGTTTATTACCCGAATGCATCGCTTCTGTAATTTAAACAGTCTATCCACCTCTACAGAGTTTCCCCACACTATCAGTCCGTAGTGTTGAAGATACGTATCCGTGGTAGGCTGTTAAAGCAGCCTCAGTTGAAACCGTTTGCCTGAGTCTTTTTAGAGCAAAAACAAAACGTTCTAGTTTTTTGCATACGAAGTCAATATGTGCCTTCCAGTTTAAATGGTTGTCTAAATATATCCCTAGAAACTTAAGGTTGTTCACCTCAGTTACTTTTTCACCTAAATATTTAATGTCAAGTTAAAAAAATTATAATTATAAGAATTAAATTGAATTAAATTTGTCTTACTAACATTTATATTTAAGTCATTATTTTTCATCCAGCTACCTACATCTGCTAAGGCTTTATTTATGTCCGTTTGAGCAGTTACTTTCTCTATACTAATATTATATAATCTATACTAATATTATAAAGCTGAAGAGTTTGTTTGTTTGTTTGTTTGTTTGAACGCGCTAATCTCCGAAACTACTGGTTCGAATTGAATAATTCTTTTTGTGCTGGATAGTCCAGTTATCGAGGAAGGCTATAGGCTATAAAACATCACGCTACGACCAATAGGAGCAAAGATGTAGTGGTAAATGTGTAAAAAACGGGAGAAAGAAGTCACTTTTCCACGCGGACGAAGTCGCTGGCAAAAGCTAGTAACTAATAAAAAGGGTTCTAATTATACGTAAACCGCTTTTTTGAGACTTCGCCTGCAGGGTGCAGAGGCGCGGGGGGTATAACCGCGCTGCCCGCACCACTCATGCAACCCGCTCATGCCTCCCTCCGCGCCCCTGGGCCTCGCAGGCGAGGAGTCAATAAAGCGATCACTTATAGCGTTGCCATCGAATATCATCTGTAATATCGATCGTATTGATAGCTCAGTTTAATACAATACTATCGAATATAGCAATACTCTCGATAGTATCGAAGCGGACCATCGTATGTATGCACTTTTGCTTCTACCTGTTGATAGTGACCCAAACCACAGAATATATAATAGTACTACATACAGAACGGACACTCACCTCCCCTCCCTAGTCTGACTTACCTCACTATCGCGCCGGAATTAGGGATCTCATTAGGGGACCGCCTAGCGGGCATGGCACGCGCATGTTTGCGACGTTAGCGGAAGTACAAAGTTTTGTGTACGAGAGATGCCTAAGTACTGAGCAGTGTACGGGTGTCTTTCTTTCTCGAGAAATGACTCCGATAGGAGCTTTTTTCGTTTCCCAAAAGATGAGAGGTGGAAAGTAACTTCATACAAAATATGCAACTACATATAACCTATTCTAACTATTCAGTTACAGTGAACAACTTTGAAAACGTTAGGTAAAGGTAACATTCTATAGAATTATGTGTAGTTAGGAAATTATAATTGTATCATTTATGTGATCGGTGAAATCAGGTGTTGCTAAGGTAGATTCTATCTTTTTATTTCTCTACGATACCACGTGAATATGACATTACGAAAATTAGTACTCGTTACGTTGTTTACTAAATTAAAGTAAATTATTTACGTTGTTTATGTATCTGTTTATATTAAATTGTTATGTGAAAATAGCTATGACCGGTGCGGTGTAACGGACTTTGTCAACCCTTATAGCACGCACACAAACGCAGCGTCTGTGCAACACGCCATCTGTCAATGTATGGCCAAAATGAAAAGTTTCTTCTGAGTGTCCGGGCTGTGCCCAAACCAGGTCAAATATATCGATAGTATCGTTAGAGGAAGTAACGAGTGGAGATCAATAGTGCATACGATTGCCAGTTTTGATACTATAGGTAGTATGGCTGTGTTCGATAGTTAGATGAAACTGAGCTATCTATCGATAAAAAAAATGTGAAACATGCCCTTCGCGGTACATAGGGTTGCTAAAGTTCATATACGTGTAGGAAATAAAATACAATAATTTTGGGAGGCGTTATAAAACAATAGGTTTTCAAAGTAGGCTGTATAGGTAGACCGCTTCATTGAGACCTCGCTTTCGAGGCCCAGCGGGTTGTGTGAGGGGTGCGGCTCCCCCCGCGCCCCGCCGCCCCGCAGGCGAAGTCTCAATGAAGCGTTTTAAGTTATGAGCACCTCTGACGCTGATACAATGTGTTTGTTAACCCCAGGTCCACCACAAGCCTGTCGGTGCAGCAGCGGCTAGACATACGGAACTATGTGCTCAACTATCTGGCCACCCGGCCGAAACTGGCCAACTTCGTTATACAGGTGTGTGCTTGCTTCTTGTACTCAATAAACTCCATTCATCTTTGCTAGTCCAACATTGTTAACAATATTTTTGTAACTTTTAAAATCATATAAAAAGTAAAAGTAAAGTTAGCCTGTAAGCATCCCACTGCTGGGCAAAGGCCTAACCTCAAATATGAGGTAGTGTGAGCCATACTCTACCACGCGGGCTCAGTGCGGATTGGCGGAGGGGTGTTTGCAAGGCAAGCGACCAACCTTGCTGTCAGATTTTATCAAGCCGCCCATAGGGCCTCTGACTAGGCTTAACGACTAATATCAACCGATACTAGCCGGGACCAACTGCTTAACGTGCCTTCCGAAGCACGGAGATGCTCGTGATATACGTCACTTATATGGTCGGAATGGTCACCCATCCAAATACCGTCCGCGCCGTAAGATGCTTAACTTCGGTATCACTACCAAAGCGCTGCCACCACTGCGCTACGAGCAACTCAAAATAATATCAGCAAATAAAATTAATTTACTGTTAAATTTGAAAAGATTTCAGTGTTGAACGATGAATTAGCTATGTATGTTGTAAGTTTTGTGTGTATCTTGTTTGAAAAGGGATATTTTCGCTAAAAAAATGACAAGATTGTTTACAATATTCGACTAGTGAAGAAAAACGGACTTTACGTTATTGCTCCATAATTTGCAAAAGGTGTTACAATTCAGGCAATATGCAGACGATCATTATGGATGGACCATCTCGGTAGAGTACAAGTTATACAGAGAGAGGAAGCTTTATTTTTACACTTTGCGTCCCAGTTCAAAATGAGAATTTCATTTCAAAAGAAGCTGAATTTAAAAAAATGGTTGTCGCTTAACTTCTGTGTATCATTTTACTTCTACTTTCACCTATCGGGATTTCACTTTTCCCCGGGACCCACTGTTTAACACGTTCCGGGACACTAATCCAGACACAATAGATGTTTTATTGTTTTCACGCCTGTAGGCGTTCACTGTCCCGGAACGTGTTAAAGTCTAGTATTTAGTCTAGCTTTTGAATTTGAATTGAATTTAGTCGGCAACAGCTCGGAGTCAGGAAGTTGGTGGTGATGACACCCCCGTGCCTCGGTGAGCACGTTGAGCCGTTGGTCCTGCGCCTGATCTCTCACCGGCATGTCGGAGCCGGCGAGCCGAATCAATGAGAGTGAAGGAACAGAGTGCACTTGTGTATTGTGCACACACCTGTGCACTGTAGCATCTTCTGCGTACCTGACTTATTTCTGTTGTGATGGGCCGCCATCGCCGAAAGTAGTAGGAAAATATATTATATATCTTATATATATAAAAGAAAGTCGTGTTAGTTACTCCACTTATAACTCAAGAACGGCTGAACCGATTTAGCTGAAAATTGGCAGGGAGGAAGTTTAGAGCCAGGAGAAGGACATAGGATACTTTTTATCCCGTTAGACGGGGCCGGGGCTGGGGTGGGATGGGGCCGGGGCGAAACGGTGGGGAGGTAGCTTAGAACCAGGAGAAGGACATAGGATCCTTTTTATCCCGTTCTACGGGGCCGGGGCTGGGGCGGGACGGGGCCGAGGCGAAACAAAGTTCGCTGGGACCGCTAGTTTTATATAAAGTGTAATGTGCTTATTGTAACGTTTGTTTCAGTCCCTGGTGTCGCTATTCGCTCGCATCACCAAGCTAAGCTGGTTCGACACGGTCAAGGAGCAGGCCGTGTTCCACAACGTCATGGGGGACATCACTAGCTTCCTGCAGGTGGGTGGTAGTGCATGCCCAGAGCCTGGAACATTTCATGAATAGCAGATGAAATTTCATATATGAAATTCATTTCATTATTCGCACCTGATAACTTTTTTTTTCATATAAACTGCTACAAATCGCAGTATGCGAAATCATAATTTCATACGAATTTCATTTTATTGACGAATGAAATGTAGCGGGCGAAATCATTGAGCGCGAGTAAGCGAGTAGGAATGATTATGCTCTATCTATGTAGTCGTATGTGTTTTACGACGCTCAGCAGTTAAATATTGCATTTTATATGATCTCGCATTCGTAAAGTTGAGATCATTTTGTAATGAGTTTGTAGCGGGTCGGTACGAAAATCGCATTATTTGCGTACAGTGAAATTCATATGAAATTCATTAGTCGCGTACTCGCGTCGCAACAATAAAATCATTGGCAAAGAAATTTCGCATGTGATTTCATTAAAAGAAAAAAAAACCATCATTACAACAACAACATCATTTAGTTTATAAACCTATAGTATGTAAATTATGGTATGTATACAATATTATTATTATTCTACACTTTAGTATTTTGTTGCAATTTTAATATCTATTTACAACACTCTCCTGCACCCATCACAATCTCTCTGCATTACCTAAAGGTATGACTGGGAGAGAATGCTTTTAGCATTAAGTCCACCTTTTGTACACTTTTATTTGTGCAATAAAGTTTTTAAATAAATTTAAAAAAAAAACATTTCATGAAATGAAAATGAATAAAATAAATCAATAAATAAATAAATAAATATCCTTGGACAGCGCCATCTGGTCCCAAACTAAGCAAAGCTTGTACTATGGTAACCAGACAACGGATATAAACATACTTAAATGCTTTTTTTTGTTGTAAATACATACATATTAAACATAGAAAACACCCAGACCACTACAAACAGACATGTTCATGCACACAAATGTTTGTAATGTGCTGGGATCGAAACCGCGACCTCTGGCGCAGTAGCCAATTTCTTAACCACTGCGCCGAATCGGTTGTCAAAAAAAAAAGTAGCAATCATTTTCACCCTGAACCAAACGCTTATACGTTTGTCGCAGGGTCCAGCAGAGATGTGTACGATCGGCGTGCAACTTCTGTCGCAGCTCGTGGTGGAAATGAACCAGGTGACAGAAGCGGACGCGAACAGGTCGCTCTGCAAACACAGGAAGATCGCGTCCTCGTTCAGGTAGTATTTTCATTCCGACTACGGCGAAGAAAAAAGGGGGGTTACGATTTTGACCTGTATGTATGTATGTGTATGTGGGTATGGATGTTCATCTGTTGTTGTTTGTGAATGATTGTATGTGTTTTTATTTATTGACTCTTTTTGATTGTTATGAATTCTAATATTAAGTTATTAATTTATTATGTGATTCTGCATCTATCGATTTGGATCTTTTCTGTAAGGATAGATGTATGTTGGGAATCCTCATAACTACTAATTAAATAAAATGGAGATACCAAAATCCCAAACAACCAGCTTGCTGTTTATGTCTTTAAACGTCTAAACCAGTGAATTAATCAGTTTTTATATAAATTATTTGGTACAGTGGACGTGTTTGAAACTTTGACAGTATAATTTTTATCTGAAAAATCAACCTTTATAGGTGAGTTAAAATAGGATCAAAGTTTGTAAGATCAATCTGATGTTTGTGCAGGCAAAAAGGCACAATATTTATTGTAAACAATTTCATTCTTGCTTATTTCAGTGTGCTAGCAAAGAATACCGTGTAATTTAACCATGCGGGACTATAATTCACATATTTGTATGTGTTTTAGAAAAATAAGAAAGTAGGTGTTGATCTTTCATTCATTAAAGGACTTGACTGAACAATTTTAAAATTAAATACGTGGACTTGCCATAACAATTTGTATTTTTCTGTCTCCAGAGACACACAGCTCTTCGAGATGTTTCGCCTCGCGTGTTCCCTTCTCGGAGCAGCCAGGGTGAAGCCTTTAGACCTGAACGACGAGAGACAACACACTCTCATAGCAGCATTACTGAGGCTGGCCCACAACTGTCTGACCTTTGACTTCATAGGCACCACCAGCGACGAGTCATCGGATGATCTGTGCACCGTGCAGGTCAGTCACTTACTCATTCAATCACTCATTTATACAACCACTCACTCATTCAACCACTCACCCGCTCATTCATTCACTGTCTCCTCGGGCGGCCAGAGTGGATCTTTTAGACCTGAACGATGAGAGACAACACACTCTCATAGCAGCATTAAGCCTGAGATACAGGTCAAACCTAGTTCAGGCAAAAGAATTACTGTACCTGTATTAATTTGTGAGTCCTTTGATTTATTATTGTTCTATTTGAAACTGAATAAATGAATAAATGATTTATTACTGAGGCTCGCCCACAACTGCTTGACATTCGACTTCATAGGCACCACCAGCGACGAGTCATCGGATGATTTGTGCACCGTGCGTGTCAGTCACTCACTCATGCATTCATTCAGTCATTCATTCATTCATTCACTTACCCACTCATTCATTCACTTAATCCTCGGGTGGCCAGAGTGGAGCTTTTAGACCTGAACGATGAGAGACAACACACTCTAATAGCAGCACTACTGAGGCTCGCCCACAACTGTCTGACCTTTGACTTCATAGGCACCACCAGCGACGAGTCATCGGATGATCTGTGCACCGTGCAGGTCAGTACTCATTCAATCACTCATACCACTCACTCATTCAACCACTCACCTGGTCATTCATTCACCTACTCCTCGGCGCGGCCAGAGTGAAGCCTTTAAACCTAAACGATGAGATACAACGTACTCTCACAAGTGCCTTACATTCAACTTCATAGGCACAACCAGCGATGATTCTACAGTTGACTTATGCATCGTACAGGTTAGTCACTTACTCGTCCAATCACTAACAACTGAATGAATGAACGAGAGACAACTTACCCTCATGCAGCATTACGAAGACTCGTCCTCAACTGTCTGACATTTGACTACATAGGCACCACCAGCGATGATCTGTGCACCGTGCAGGTCAGTCAGTCACTCACTCTTTCACTTATTAACTCACTCACAAACTCTAGAATAAACGTTAGGCCACACACAAAAGTAAGCACTAATTCAATGAATATGTGGTTGGAAATCATATGGTATGTAACGTTCGTGGTGGTAGCTTTGGCATTTATTTTCCAAACGTTTGTCATTCAATGAAGGTCCAATTAAAATTGTTATATTATTGGTTTCTTCGCATCGCCATGTTAAGTTGCTAGATAATAAATATTAATTCGCACCAGTCCAAAAACACTTAACATTGTCTTTAACTATATTTTTATTTTCAGATCCCCACATCATGGCGTCCCACATTCCTGGAGTCGGGCACACTAGACCTGTTTTTCGAGCTTTACCACGCGCTCGGAGGCGGTCTAGCCTCGCTCGCTCTAGCCTGCTTGGTGCAACTAGCTTCAGTCAGGCGATCGTTGTTTAGCAACAATGAGCGGGCTAAGTTCTTGAACAGATTAGCTGCTGGGGTGTTAAGAATACTGGAAAATACACAGGTCAGTGAAATAAAGATGTATTTATATCCTAGCCTCGCCCGCTCTAGCTAGCCTGTTTAGTGTTTAGTGCAACTAGCTTCAGTGAGGCGATTGTTGTTTAGCAACAATGAGAGAGCTAAGTTCTTGAACAGATTGGCTGCAGGGGTATAAAGAATACTGGAAAATACTCAGGTCAGTGAAATAAAGATGACTTTATATCCTAGCCTCGCTCGCTTTAGCTAGCCTGTTTGGTGCAACTATCTTCAGTCAGGCGATAAGTTCTTGTACAGATTAGCTGGCCGGGGTGTTAAGAATACTGGAAAATACACAGGTCAGTAACAAAATGGCTGCTGGAGTGCTATGGATACTGGAGAATACACTCATCTGAATAAAGACGTTTTGAGATTTAACTTTTTGACATAGTTGGACCTGCACTCTAAAGAACCGTGTTTCCTCGTTTCAGTTTGACTTATATTGGTATATTTTTATGATTTTCCTGACTAGAAACATAAATTTGCCTACGATAGTTCAAGTTATACAAGTCTATCCTTGTAGTCAATGCTTGACTGTATTATTAGATTTAAAATTTTAAACGTTTGAGATATGAAACGTCGAGCAGTGAGTAGCATTTACTCATATATTGTATTTCGTGTTTAGACCCGTTATGTCTAATTCTGCTTGACTGTATTATTCAATTACCTAAGGTTGCTTAGCGTAAACCCTCACAGTAACACAGATTCAATATTTTGTATATTTTCCAGGGCTTATCAGATCCGACGAACTACCACGAGTTCTGCCGCCTGCTAGCGCGGCTGAAGTCGAACTACCAGCTAGGCGAGCTCGTGATGGTGGACAACTACCCGCGCCTCATCGAACTCATCGCCAAGTTCACGGTGCAGAGCTTGCAGGTAATACTTCCTGTTATATGAGGTCACCTCGTTTTAAGTGATTATTTAAAGGGCATATTCAGCACAATAAATTAATATTTTTTTGTTGAAAACACTAGTCCGCTAGTTTTTGAAAAAATTGTAGACTAAGTAAATATTTTTTTTCAGATTTTTTATTTTATTTATTAAGGTTAAGCTTAGAGAAAAATAAGGTTTGAGCATTGCATTGAGAGAGGCGAAGCCGATGAAGTAGATAACTTTTTAAATTGTCAAGAGTGCTGTTTTGAAAAAATGATATTGTACTTGCTAAAGAAAATAATAAAAATGAAATCTCGGTTTTCCAAAAAATAATGAACGTGTTCTGTATGATGTATGTATACAAAGACAATGTTAAATTAATATCACTTAAAACGATTTGACCTTATATAAATTATAACAAATAGTATAGTCATAGTCAGAGATGAGGATGCGTAGAAGAACTAAGGTAAATATGCGCCAGACAACACACCAATTGTCTTGGTTTCGAACTAAGATTTTTTCCCCTTGTGCTACGAATACCAGACAACGATGATGACGGGGGCGTCTCCCATAAATACGGTTTTAGAAATAAAACCGGTTAAGTGCGTGTCGGACCCGCGCACTGAGGGTTCCGTGCCACCCTTAACTGAATTCAGGGTCCACTTACTTTCACTTAAAGAAAACATCACAATATATTGCGACAGCAAAAATAACTTTGTTTTTCTTAGTGTTTGTATGAAAGACAAAGTTATATTTGCGGTTGATAAAAATGTGCAATATCTCAAAAACTACTGGTTCGATGTCCTTCAAACCAATTTTCGTTGCAAGTTTTGTTAAGATCTACTTCATATATTTTTTTCAAAATTTTCACTATTAGTTCAAAAGTTAGATGGGGAGGACGCCCATTTTACCACTTTGGAAGCGTCTATATCTCAAACCTTACACTTGGAAAAAAAATGGTTTGAGAAACCTCAACATCATTTTAAAAGACCTATCCATAGACACCTATCCATACCCCACACGCATAGGTTTGAGTAAAAAATAATTTTTAGGTTTTAGTGTCATGTATGGGAGCCCCCCTTAAATATTATTTTTTCTTACTTTTTGTATCTGAATCGGAAAGCGGTGAACAAAATACACCTACCTACCAAGTTTCAGCTATGTGATGCTTATAGTTTCAGAATAAAGTGGCTGAGACATACGGACGGACAGACAGACAGACAGACAGACAGACAGACAGACAGACAGACAGACAGACAGACAGACTTGACGAAACTAACACACATAAGATTTACAACGAAACCAAATCAATTTATATCTAAATTGATTTGGTTTCGTTGCAGATCTACCTACATAACAATCCGTGGGTGAGGGCTGCACGAACGATTTCAGTTTTAAGTAACAATAAAGTGTACTAAGTAAAGTTTGATTGTGCAGTACAGTCGCTCGTTCACCAGGATATATCAATAAAATAATGTCCATTAAAAATGGATATATAATTTTATGGAATTAATAAAAACACCAACTTACTACTAAAGACCAGATCAGGTTTTTTTTTTGTTGTGAATGCTATAAAATTGGCAACTAAGATCAGGAGCTCTATTTTTGAATCACTCGCCTGGATATGGCGTGTAATTTTCGTTCGGAAACGATTAAAAAATCAACGAACATCACAAGAACTATAGACGTGAGTACTCACAAAATTAAGCAATTTTTTTTCAAATCTCTCCTGCGTGGTTTCAACTGATTTTTATACTACAATTGGACTTTAATCAATGAATTTCACACGCCATCTTGCGAGTGATTCAAAAATAGCGCCCCAGATAGATAAGGTGCAAGGCAGGGCGTCTACTCACTAAGCCCGTAGTTTCAGCCGTATTAACGGGCGAAGGTGTTTCGTCTCCTTAGGCTAAGAACTCACGGCACGATTTACACCCGCGCCCGACCCGCAGCCTGCGTAGAATGCAGATTTGTATGTAAAAAGTTGAAACAAAACTCTCAGCGCGCGGTTAACGACCGCGTCGGGCGCGGTTTACGACCGCGTCGGGCGCGGTTTGATTGCGGCTCCTGCTCGGGTGAAAACTACGCAGCCTGGGTTAGTCGCGCCCGCCACGTTTGCGATCGAAAATCGCAACCACGGTGGATCTGTGAAATATTTTATTTATTATCTTTGATATATTTGATATTATGTGCAGACAGCTTTGATCAATTCATGCACAAAGCTGTTTTTTACATAGAAAGTTTGTGTTCAGGGTGTTTTAAAAGTAGTATTACTGAACTGACATAATAATTTGATTACTTTAATGGTTCTGATTGAATGTGAATTTCTTTTGACATTATATTTAATATTGGTGACATATGGTATTTGTAATTCTGATGTATCTTATTTGATTTCTATATTGTAATGTTGTTTTTTTTTTTTCGCTGTCACGTTGTTTACTGGGGCAGGTGCTTTAGTGTATTTTCTGCGATTACTGTATTTTCCTCTCGGTTTTTCGTATAAATAAGCCTGTGTTTGTTCGTCTTTGTGTTTGTGTTTTGTCCAGGTAAATATTTTTTGCTTATTAACTTCTGAAAGTCGTTAAAATGATAAATCAATCGGAACCGCCTGACCCGCCGCCGGATGAAATCGAGATGACATCTCCTCCGTCCCTTTCGTCTGATTCGCGCTCTCGGACGGGAGGATCGGACTTGAGATTAATAAGAGACCGTTCTCCGCTCTCCCCTTCCGATTCTTGCTCTCGGACTGTGAGATCGGACAACCCGGGAAAACATAAACTGCCAACAGAGACGTACCAAGAGAAACGACAAAAAAATGATGAAAATTCTCAATCGGTTTATTTGCATCCGAGTTTCTCCGAATCTCGTTCTTACAGTCCAGAAGACCGTGGTCCATACATCGTTCACGTTACAAACCTCGAATCAGATCCCTCGACGGGGTCGTCGCAGCCATTGCGTCCAATTAAATTCGGCCAGTTTTTGCATAAACATAATGTCGCCCGGATTGTCAAAGATGGCGTTAAGAGCGCTGGTCGCAACAGAATGTCAATTGAATTCATAAACGGCAAAGACGCCAACGACTTTGTTTCGGCTGACTTTTTAAAAAGCAATGGTTTTAAAGCTGTCATCCCCACATATAACTGTACCCGCATGGGCCTAGTACGCGGCGTGCCTACTGAGTGGACACTAGAAGAATTCGTCGACTCACTTGTTCTACCCGATGGCTGTGGCAAGGTTCTGAAGGCCAGACGTCTCAACAAAAAAATTATGTCCAATAACACCCCATCGTGGACCCCGACACAAACAGTTGTTTTAACTTTTTCCGGGCAGATGTTGCCAAATAAGATATATGCTTTCCATACCGCTCTTCATGTTGAAACTTATCTTATGCCTACGATCCAGTGTTATAACTGCTGTCGGTTTGGACACGTCAAAAATCAGTGTAGGTCGTCTCCACGTTGCTATCGATGCGCACAGTCCCTTGTCGGTGACAATTGTGAGGTTGCAGAGAAAGTTTCCACTTGCATTCATTGTTCTGGCAGACATTTTGCGACTGACAAGTGCTGTGCGGAGCAATCGCGACAAAAAAGTATAAAGTTACTGATGTCTGAGGAGAATATCTCGTACGTGGATGCATCCTCCCGAGTCCCTCCGGTAAGGCGTCCCTACAGTGATGCGGCTAAAGATGCACCTATTACAGTGTATGCCACCCCCCTTTCTCCGTCGAAATTCGCAACCCACCCAGCTAGCCTCCCTAACTCACGTCGAATGTCTGTGCCTACCTCATCTCGCGCCAGGTCTCCACTGTCTCAGTCCAAAGGCTATGACAGACAAGCCCACCAGGCTATCATAGGTAACGTCTCTTCTTCACTTCCAAATGGCTGCGCTCTGCTTAACAATGCACCTCAAGATGAGACTACTGAAAACGATCATTTGATTGAAATTATGCTTGCAATGCTGACATCCATTATATCAAGATGGAATGATGCACTACCGCCCAACGTTGCCTCCAAACTTGCTCGTCTTTTCAACTCAATCCCCAAAGAGGTTTTAAATTCCGATAATAGTCCCAACGATGGACACTCTTCAGTTACTTCAGTGGAACTGTAAAAGTGTTCGTCATAAAAAAAGTGAATTAATACATTTATTTAGTAAATTCTCTGTGGCGGTCTCTGCTATCTCTGAGACATGGTTAAGACCTGGTTCTGTTTTCAGAATCCCAGGCTATGCCTGCCTTAGGGATGACAGAGATGATAGCTACGGAGGTTGTTGTCTTTTCGTTAAAAACTGTTTTCTGTACTCCCTTCTCCAAATACCTCATCACAGCCCCTCTTTTAACGTGGTGGCTGCTCGTGTATCAGACATCTCTATTATATCAATCTATATTCCCCATCCTTCTAACTCAATTATTGCTGAACTTCGAGATATCTTGTGTTTTGTTCCCCCACCCATTCTCCTGCTTGGTGATTTTAACGCCCACCATGTAGCATGGGGTTCTCATTATTGTGACTCATTTGCTAATCACCTAATGGATTTATTCGATGAGCTTAACTTATGTACCCTTAACGATGGGTCACCAACCAGACGTGTTTTTCCTTCGCAGAACCCGCGGACGGCGGTAGATTTAACAGTATGCTCTGCTGCTCTTGCATCTCTTTGTTCATGGCATATAGAGTCCCTTACTTATGGCAGCGACCACTTCCCGATCCTCATTACTAAACCGCTTACAGTCTGTCCCGTTACGTCCCCGCCTCCATTACTAAAGTATAAAATTCAACTTGCTGACTGGTCCAAATTTTCTTCTGAAGTCGATATTGGCGTTCAAAGGCTCTCGAACCCTACAGACTCAACCATTGATGAAAGACTCTCTGCCTTCGTAAATACGTTAACATCGGCTGCAGATGCGAGCATTCCTCTGAAGAAACCTAACCGCAAGGGTTTAGCTCCTCCGCCTTGGTGGGATGCAGACTGCTCTTCAGCTATTGCCCTGCGTAAACAAGCAGAAAAAGACTACAATCGTTGTATGAGTACAGATAACTTTATTAAATATAAGCAGATAGCGGCTAGAACAAGACGTCTTCTCGCTAGTAAAAAGAAAAACGGGTGGATCAAATTCTGCGAAGACTTGTCCCCGAGATCACCATCTTCAATGGTCTGGAAAAACATTCGTCGGTTCCGCGGTTCCTTAACCGGACCGTCCCCTTCTTCTAATGACCCGTCCGTCTGGCTCAACGATTTTGCCAATAGATTATCCCCTCCTACTGTTCCTGATCAAAATTATTTTCCATCTCCGTATCCTGATATCCAAAGTAATGATAGGTTTGATCAACCTTTCTGTCTTAATGAACTTCACTGCGCCCTCAACGGTCTCCGTGATTCCTCTCCGGGAGAAGATGGCATACCATACTCTTTCCTGACACATCTTAGTTCGCTAGGGAAAAGCTTCTTTCTGGACCTTATAAACTCCGTTTTTATGACTGGTGAGATTCCAGAAGCATGGAAAACTCAGATTATCATTCCCCTTCTGAAGCCTGGTAAGGTTGCATCTGATGCCTCGTCGTATAGACCTATTGCTCTATCATCCACGTTGTGTAAAGTAATGGAACATCTTATTAAAAATCGTTTGGAGTGGCTGGCTGAAAATAGAGGAATACTAGCATCTACTCAATTTGGTTTTCGGAAGTCCAGGAGTACGATGGATAGTCTAAGCATCCTGACTACAGACATTCGTACTGCTTTTACAAAAATCAGTTCCTGGTAGGTGTCTTCCTGGATATCGCATCTGCATATGATAATGTTCAACTTCCGGTGCTCAAAGAGAAGTTATTTCGCCTGAGTCTTCCTGTGAGGTTAGTCAACTGTATCATCAATCTACTTTCAGGTAAATTACTTAAAATCAGATGCTTTGGACATTCTATTCCACCTCGGAACGTGTGGCAGGGCCTACCACAAGGTTCTGTCCTCAGCCCTATCCTATACAGTCTCTATACGTATGACCTTGAACAAGTCGTTTCATGCTTCTGTAAAGTTCTCCAATACGCAGATGACCTTTGCTTATACTCATTAGGTAAAACTATTGATGACATCAGTTATCGCCTTAACTCAGCGTTAAGTTATCTTAAAATATGGCTAGATGAACATGGCCTTTCCCTTTCGGTCCCCAAGAGTAACGTCGTAGTCTTCACCAGAAAACGATCCATCCCCGAATGTGAGATATTGTATGACAACATGCCTATTCCCTTAGAATCACACATTAAATTTCTGGGCGTAGTTCTCGACTCCAAACTATCTGGCAAGCACCATTCAAATTACATAATTAAAAAGTGTGAAAAAGGTCTCAACATATTAAGATCAGTAGCTGGTGTATGGTGGGGATCCCATCCTTACTGCCAAAAGCTCCTATATAATGCAGTTATTCGAAGCCATCTAGACTATGGTAGCTTTATACTAGAACCATGCAATAAAGCAGCTCTTGACCGACTCGATAAGATCCAATACAAAGGCCTAAGACTTGTTTTTGGAGCCATGAAATCATCTCCAACCAATGCCTTACAGGTAGAGTGTACAGACCCCCCTCTAGACCTCCGTAGGCAGTATCTGTCGGATAGGTTCATTTTTAAAATCAATCAGGTTGGCACCCATCCCCTTCTCTCATGCCTTCAAGAACTTTCTGATCTGATACATGACCCGGCAAATAGATACTGGTCAAATAAGGAGCCCCCTAGAATTATAAGAAGTTATAGGAAACTCTCTCCATTATCCCCAGCGATTCTCAAACTTCCAAGAATCCCGGTCTTTGCAACCGAATTTGACGCTCTTATTTACCAACCAAACATCATCCTGGACCTTGGTATTCAGAAAGGCGACCCACTGGCAGATTACAAGCTGTCTGAGTGTTTAGCTAGGGATTGGGAAAAATGGACTCCCATTTATACCGATGCCTCCAAAACCTCGGACAGTAGTCCAGTTGGTGTGGCGGTCTGGATCCCCAAATTCCAAGTTCTTCTGAGTCACAGATGCCCCAAGGAAGCCTCTTCATTTACCGGTGAGTCTCTTGCCATACTAGAGGCAGTATCATACGTTTTATCCCACAAGTTGTCCAACTCAATAATACTGTCAGATTCTAAAAGTTGCTTGCAAGCCATCAACTCAAACCTATTTCGCTCTAAATGTTTATCACCGATCATATTCAAAATTAAGAACGTTTTGTATCAGTGCTATTCTGAAATGATCAACGTAGTTCTAGCGTGGATACCAGGTCACTGTGGTATTCGTGGTAACGAGCAAGTTGACGGTTGGGCCAAAGAAGCGATTGGCATAGGTACACCTCTCCAACATAATTACGCTCACGATATTCTGGCACTTGCCCATCGCCATCTCGTTGATGACTGGCAATCCAGATGGAACCGTTCTTCCAAAACCAAGGGTTGTCACTATGGCAAAATTCAACCACAGATACCTCACAGACCATGGTTTTTTAGGTTCAGGCATTTTGAGAAACGCGTGATAACGACTATATGCCGATTGAGAATTGGTCACTCCTGCACACCGGTATTTCTACACAAACTTCGGATCCGGGACAATTCTCTCTGTGAGTGCGGATTAGACGAAGGCACACCGAACCATATTTTTTTTGAATGTAGTAAGTTTCCTTCATCTTTTTACGACTTTTTACCTACTAAGATACCCCGTCCTGTGAACCTTGAATTTATTCTATCCTTCCCTTATACGTCAACAGCAAAACAGCTCTGCAAATATGTATATAAGTATGATATTAGATTATAAAAATAACATAAAAATGACATGTCTCCGCTCGCTTCATTCTAATTCCTTTCTAACACATTTTTGTGCTATGTTTTTAAACTGACAAAGTGTTGTATGTTTCATAGGCTATTTATATAAAACCTTTTATTTGTCTGTTTCCGTACTGTTATGTTTTCCCTTTCTTTTAGTAGTTTACAAGATAAATTTTTCATTTTGCCCCTCTGAACCTGACATTGGCGGAATTATCGGACTGTCCCTGGGGGACGGATACGATACGTGCGCTTGCCGCATGATAGCCATTATATTAAAAAAAAAAATATATTGTAATGTTTGTTTGACCATTTTTACGGTGTGACTAGCATACTGACGCTTTGTGCAACAGTAAGTCAGTATGTTTACTGTTTAATAAAATAAATTAAAGAAAAACGCGTCGTGAGTTCTTAGCGTTAAATGATGCGTTAAGAATTAGACTCTATTGGCAAAGGCTATTATAAGGTTCAAGACTATCTAAACGACACGAATGTGTGGTCCGTCCAGCCTGCACCGACTGATGTACTTACCTTTGATGATTTTGATTTTACGGCAGCTAGTGATGACTGAGTTTGTTCCGGCGTTTCTTCTCAGCACTTGCCTAATTGTCTGTGTTCTGTCTCGAAGCGCTGGTAGGGCCCAAAAGATAAGGAGACATGTTTCGCACATTTATTTTTATTTTTGACGTTCATAAGTGTCATTTCATGACCTAAATTGAAATAGAGATTTTGAATTTTGAATTTTTGACTCCACGGGTCGGTGTTGATATTTATTATTATTTTTATTTCAGATGTGGCAATTCGCCCCGAACTCGGTGCACTATCTCCTCTCCCTCTGGCAGCGCATGGTCGCGTCGGTGCCGTACGTGAAGGCGGCCGAGCCGCACCTGCTGGAGACGTATGCGCCGGGCGTCACGGCCGCGTACATCGAGTCGCGGCTCAACTCCGTGCCGTGCGTCGTGAGGTGAGGAATATAGTTATAAAATAGTTATTAAAAAAAAACAGCCTACAAAAAGTTTATTATATAAAATTCTCGCGTCACAGTTTTCGTTGCCATACTCCTCCGAAACGGCTTGACCGATTCTCATGAAATTTTGTGAGCATAATGAGTAGGTCTGAGAATCGGCCAACATCTATTTTTTATACCCCTTAGACGGGGCCGGGGCTGGGGTGGGACTGGTGCGGGACGGGGCCGGGGCGAAACAAAGTTCGCTGGGTTCGCTAGTAAAAATAAAAATAACGTGTTTGTCTTACGTAACCACCGACACCACCGATTTGGAGTACCGATTTTAGATGAATTTGTTTTTCCTAAATCAATGACATATATTTTATTTTAATCTTTTTAGTGAGTTATTAAAGGGTGGTGTAATTATTAGTTATTTTTTTTTCTTAATTTTTAACCATATCTCGAAAACTACTGAACCGATTTTGATGAAATTATGACGTGTCAAAAGACGTGTCATCGTCACGCCGCGACTCGAAGCTTTGTAATATGATTTGGTGTATTTTTATCCCCAGAGACGGGCTCGAAGACCCGCTAGACGAGACGGGGACGGTGCAGCAACAGCTGGAGCAGCTGTCAGTGATCGGGCGCTGCGAGTACGGCAAGAGCTGTCAGCTGCTAGTCGCGCACTTCGACCGCGCGGCCGCCGCGTACAGCGTCGAGGCGCAGCCGCAGCAAGTACTAGTGCTACAGGGTGAGTCTGTTGCTATGGCGACGGGGACAGCTGTCATGTGGACAGTGAGTACGTTCCACTAAACGCCCGCAACGATTCTAACACCCTCTGTATCGTTCCACCTAAGGCCCGTGGTCCTCATTCATGACGTCTCTGTTCGCGACCACATCGCGCCCACTTCGCCCACAAAATATTGGTGGGTTCATATTGGTCACATTGCGAGCACACAGCGCTGAAGATGTGCGTTCCACCTGTAACATTCGCCTACAACGCCCGCGGCCTTTTTACGTTAGTGGAACGGCAGTTTCAGCGGTCGTGGACGATGGCGTTGTGGGCGTTAAGTGGAACGTACCCAATGTTGTTGGTTCTACAATAACCTTTATTTTTTCTTTCTTTCTTGATAGTTATTATAACTTACTAGTACTAAGAGACATTGTGTAACTGTTTTTTGTCCCAAATAAATAGATAAACCAATATTGCCACTAACTTTTAAATGTTCTTCAAGGTCAACTAACCTGGTTAGTCTACATAATCGGTGCGGCGATCGGCGGGCGCGCGTCTGTGAACACGTGCGACGAGAACGACGCCATGGACGGCGAGCTGGTCTGCCGCGTGCTGCAGCTCATGGACCTCACCGACTCCAGGCTGGCCTCGGTGAGTACTAGCTAGAGTGTGGTATAGTGTACATTAGCGACGCCATGGACGGCGAGCTGGTCTGCCGCGTGCTGCAGCTCATGGACCTCACCGACTCCAGGCTGGCCTCGGTGAGTACTAGCTAGAGTGTGGTATAGTGTACATTAGCGACGCCATGGACGGCGAGCTGGTCTGCCGCGTGCTGCAGCTCATGGACCTCACCGACTCCAGGCTGGCCTCGGTGAGTACTAGCTAGAGTGTGGTATAGTGTACATTAGCGACGCCATGGACGGCGAGCTGGTCTGCCGCGTGCTGCAGCTCATGGACCTCACCGACTCCAGGCTGGCCTCGGTGAGTACTAGCTAGAGTGTGGTATAGTGTACATTAGCGACGCCATGGACGGCGAGCTGGTCTGCCGCGTGCTGCAGCTCATGGACCTCACCGACTCCAGGCTGGCCTCGGTGAGTACTAGCTAGAGTGTGGTATAGTGTACATTAGCGACGCCATGGACGGCGAGCTGGTCTGCCGCGTGCTGCAGCTCATGGACCTCACCGACTCCAGGCTGGCCTCGGTGAGTACTAGCTAGAGTGTGGTATAGTGTACATTAGCGACGCCATGGACGGCGAGCTGGTCTGCCGCGTGCTGCAGCTCATGGACCTCACCGACTCCAGGCTGGCCTCGGTGAGTACTAGCTAGAGTGTGGTATAGTGTACATTAGCGACGCCATGGACGGCGAGCTGGTCTGCCGCGTGCTGCAGCTCATGGACCTCACCGACTCCAGGCTGGCCTCGGTGAGTACTAGCTAGAGTGTGGTATAGTGTACATTAGCGACGCCATGGACGGCGAGCTGGTCTGCCGCGTGCTGCAGCTCATGGACCTCACCGACTCCAGGCTGGCCTCGGTGAGTACTAGCTAGAGTGTGGTATAGTGTACATTAGCGACGCCATGGACGGCGAGCTGGTCTGCCGCGTGCTGCAGCTCATGGACCTCACCGACTCCAGGCTGGCCTCGGTGAGTACTAGCTAGAGTGTGGTTTAGTGTACATTAGCGACGCCATGGACGGCGAGCTGGTCTGCCGCGTGCTGCAGCTCATGGACCTCACCGACTCCAGGCTGGCCTCGGTGAGTACTAGCTAGAGTGTGGTATAGTGTACATTAGCGACGCCATGGACGGCGAGCTGGTCTGCCGCGTGCTGCAGCTCATGGACCTCACCGACTCCAGGCTGGCCTCGGTGAGTACTATAGGTAAACCGCTTCATTGAGACTTGGCCTGCGGGGTGGCGGGGGCGGGGGGAAGGCGCGCGCGGGGTGCGGCCGCTCACTAGCCGCGCTCTCGTCTCCCCCCGCACCCCGCCGCCCCGCAGGCTAGGTCTCAATGAAGCGGTATAGAGTGATATTTATTACAATTACACTCTTACCGTTATTCATAATAATTCAAACAGTCAAATAATAGTGTATTCATTCTAGATTTCAATGTATGGGCGAAACGGCAAAATTTATAATTTTAGTTTGTTGCTGCTGTGTTATAGCTCTAAGTGAGTACATTATAGAACACAACTCTCCCACCCCCCCAACCCGCCGCTTCACCCCTCCCCCCCTTGATAAAGGTCCCAAATTTCATATTTCCTCTATTTTCAGGAAATCTATACAAGCTAGGACAAAATGGTCATGGACTAAATTATTTGTCAATAAATTACCTACAAATAAGTATCAACATTCATTTTGATAAGAGTTATAGTTTTTAAGCTATGGAGCATCAAAGAGTACTAAAAATGATCGCTTAGCAGAAACACAACATTTAACACAAAATAAACAATATAATTTATAAATTTTGACAAGAAATGCGTTTCTGTAGTACTTACCTATCTAAAACAAATCAGTATCGTCATTGCTATCTTCTAAGGTTTGTCGAATCTACTAAGGCCCCAAAGTCTGCATATGGTAGAACAACGGAATGCAACTTTAACACATCCACATATTTTTCTGTAGCCATTTTTGCAGCTGCATGATATTGTTTTCAGTATCAACTGTAGAGCTTGATCAAAGTATGCATTGAATGCTGACAAGCTGAAGAAGGTGGTCTTTTCTTAAATAACACCGTATTGTTCTTGAGAGTTGGTCAAGAAGTGAAGTTGAAGTACCTAAATCTTTAGTAACACGATTATACTTTTTTCGGTTTGCTTAGCCCCATACTATGCAAGAATATATTTTTCTCCTGCCTTTTTACCTCCTCGCGTTAGGCATCAGGAGTTATTGTATCTTGCAAGTCGATGTTATATGTTATTGAATAGACTGAACCTTTCCTGTGCCTTAGAATGCCGATATTATGTAGTACGTCGAAAAGACATTGTCGTAGTGGTTGGGCAAGACATTGATCTGTTGGTTCTTTTACTGGGACTGACTCCACCACGTAAGAATATATTCTACTACATCTGCATTCTACAACAAAGGAAAGGTTTAGTCTTTCCTGTTTGGTAAAAAGACCGAGTTGAAAGATACAATAAACGTTTAAAATAACCCGGATGCCTCACGCAAGCAGATAGAAGAGGCAGGAGAAAGATATATTCTCGGATAGTATCATAGTAGGTACCTAAAAAGTATAAACGATATACGAGAGGTCCACTTTTACTAAAACATTGATCTGAAGAACAATACAGTAGTGATATTATCAAAGTTTCCATCTTCAGGAGCTGCTTGTCTGAATTCAACACATAGGTACTTTACATCAAGTTCAATTATGGCGAGCAAATTTATTCAACCCAGAAAACTGAAGCTGGAAAAAAATTGTAACTTTGTACCCTAAATACCACATAGGCACCAGCTCCACAGTAGATACTGAAAACAATATCATGCAGCTGCAAAAATGGCTACAGAAAAATATGTGGATGTGTTAAAGGTGCATTCCGTTGTTCCACCATATGCAGACATTGGGCCTTAGTAGATTCGACAAACCTTTAGAAGATAACAATGACGATACTGATTTGTTTTAGATAGGTATGTACTACAGAAACGCATTTCTTGTGAAAATTTATAAATTATATTGTTTATTTTGTGTTAAATGTTGTATTTCTGCTATGCGCACATTTTTAGTACTCTTTGATGCTCCATAGCTAAAAAACTATAACTCGTATCAAAATGAATGTTAATATTTATTTGTAGGTAATTTATTGAAAAATAATTTAGTCCTTGACCATTTTGTCCTAGCTTGTATAGTTTTCCTGAAAATAGAGGAAATATGAAATTTGGGACCTTTATCAAGGGGGGGGAGGGGTGAAGCTGCGGGTTGGGGGGGTGGGAGAGTTGTGTTCTATAATGTACTCACTTGGAGCTATAACACAGCAGCAACAAAATAAAATTATAAATTTTGCCGCTAAAAAATCTAGAATGAATATACTATAAACCTATTGTAGCTATCACACTGTTTTGTCACTTTCTGTCAAATGAGGACAGGGCCAAGAAAGAACAAGACAAAACATTGTAAAAGTTAAAACAGGTTTATTAGAATGTTTGCGTTTTTATGAATAAGGGCGTTAAGCTTCGAAAACACATGCCTGTAAAACGGGGCAGTAGCTTGCATGCTAGTTACGGGCATGCGCAAATTTACCAATTCGCGTCCTTGCATGCATATATTCATACTATTGAAGTGAAAAGAGCAATTTTTAAAATATGAAATACGAAACCAAATATTACACACGGGCGGAACTCGAACCAGCATCTTTCTGGCTTACCGGGCCAACTGCTATTCCAATTGAGCTACCTTGCTGTCGGTCCGACCGCGCGAAATTCTTGGTCTCTTATGGATACGTCATTGCGTGACGTAAAATCATTGAAAAGAGCAACTTAATTTGTACCAAACATAATTAAACACGTTAAAATAGCATTCCCTGAGCGACTAAACTTTAAATAATAAGGTACATTGTAGCAATCTCGTATCTGACTATCCTATATTCTTCAGGGTGGCTGCGAGAAACTGGAGCTGGCGATGATGTCGTTCTTCGAGCATTTCCGCAAGATCTACGTGGGGGAACAGGTTCAGAAGAACAGCAAGGTCTACCGGCGCCTCAGCGAGGTGCTAGGCTTGAATGACGAGAGCCAAGTGTTGAGCGTTATCATGAGGAAAATGTGAGTACTGAAACTATACACTATAATATAGTTAAAAGTACGCATGGTACATTTTATGAATGACAGATGAAAAAACATAATGAAATCATTATTTACACCTGCTACTTTTTTCATATAGACTGCTACAAATCGCACGCTGTGAAATCATAGATCATACGCAATTCATTTAATTGGCGAATGAAATGTAGTGGCCTATCGGTACGATACGGTAAAATTCATATGAAAATCATTAGTAGCGTACTTGCGTACTTGCATGCACTTGTTTTTTTCGCAATTTACACTGCGAAAAATCCTTGGCAATGAAACATGTGATTTCATGTGAAAAAAAAAACATCAACATTAAATTCATATTGTGGTTGTATATGTGGGATAATACGTACTTAGTCCGTTGGTAGAAATGATAACACAGTCTTTGTCACAACACAAACAGTTTATTACGCCACAAAATAGTCACAGTCAATACAACACACGAATAGAAGGAGAAACGGGCACAGAAGAAAACAGTACATAAAACACGAACGTTAATAACAATAAATAATGCGCGTGAGCAAATGTTTAGAACGCAAACCGCAATTAGCTTCAAAACATCGATCAGACTGGCGTGCATTCGCCGCGGGGAGCTCGCCGGCCGCTCGTAGCGAACCGGTCCCGCCGTGGCAAGGTCGTATGACGTAGTAGTTACGCACAATGCGCTCGGCCGCTAAACTATCTAATAGAATAACAAATACAGCCGTACGTTTGTTCGTTGATACAAATAAATTGAAATGTAATTTATTTATTTATATAATGCAATTTACTTTAGTTAAATGATTAATCTCATGGTAGTATTATTTTGTGAGCCTAAAAATATTGAATTTGTTGAATGTAAATAATGTAATGATAATTAGTTAAGGTTTAGATTTAAGTTCTAGTTTTCAAGTTTAGGTAAGTAAGATGTAACGTAATTTAAGTTGTACATAGAAGATAAGTAATGAAATGTTTTTAACTTTATGATTTTACTGTTAACAATTTATATTGAAATAAGATATTATTTCTTTTGCTACAAATTGTAATTTGGATAAAACATAATAAATGTGGTGGCACGCCACAATATGAATAAAAAGTAGTAATCTTGTACTTAAGGTCGCTGAGCTGAACTGCGGACAAACGAATAGACGGATTTATCCGTCTGTTTGTTTGGGGTCAGGACGGGTATAAGGGTTCCTTGTTTGACTACGGAACCCTAAGAGTCCTTACGCAACTTTCTATTATGATTTCTATATACTTATGCATATAATAAACAAAAACTATAACTTATGCATATTGTGGTAAAAAAAACGAATACTATTTTGAATAAGGTTGGATATGTTTCTTCTATACAACTATAAAATTGTTACAGAATAACAAACCTAAAGTACTGGGGCGGCAGCGAGCAGATAATAGCGAAAACATTAGGACTCCTCAGCGACCTGAGCGGTGGTTACTCTTGCGTCAGGAAACTGGTTAAGCTGGATGAGACACAGCTCATGCTGACTCACCACACGGTAAGTAATAGTCCCCCTAGCCGGTTTGGACTTCGGTGGCCAGTCACAACGACTAACCGACTGCGCGGGACATATTATAGTGCACAAGTGTGTGCGCAAACACAGGTGCACTCTCTATTCCTTTCACTCTCATAGCCCGATGGGACAGCAACCTGACACGACCGGAGAGAGATCGGGCGCAGGACCAACGGCGCACCGAGGCACGGGGGTGAAACACCGCCAACTTCCAAACTCCGGGCTACCCTGAGAATTTCTGAACAGAAAAACTCCTGTACATATTTTTGGCCCGACCCGGGAATTGAACCTGGGACATCTGGCGCAGCCGTCGCTTTAAAATGCGACCCTCTCACCGCTGCGCCACCGAGGCAGTTAGCACACGGTAAGTAGACAGGCAATAAAGAGTCTTTAAAGCTTATAGAGGGAATGACAAGGTTAGTTCCCGATATATTCGCGAACTAATTGAATTAAAAAAGAATAATCTCGATGCAACATCTCATTTCCGAGATATCCGTCAACAAACATAAAATTATACAAATATCAAACACACAACCAAACATAATAGGTACTTGCGAAATTTACCAATCGTGTTTGGACGCATAAATTGGTCAGCATACTCAAATATTATCAAATTTCAACGATGTAAAAAAAACAGATCGAATTTAAAATCTCCTTTTTTACAAGTTAATTTACTTAGTTTATTTTTGTTTTTATAGTGTTTTGTCACTATACAAACTTAATAATGATGATGTCACGCAGCCTACGCGTTAAAAATGCACTTCCAAATTCAACAGGCTTGTTAATGTGACGGTGGCCGAGTGGTATACGCCCGGATAGCGTAAGACACGGGGTACGACTCCTCGTCTGTCACAGAGTCACGGTTGCTTTTTACAAGTGCAATTTATATTATTAAGTTACCTAATTAAATAAAAGATTTAACTTGCAATGTATGTTTGTCCATGTGGACTCTTGCAACTTAATTTTAAACCAGTTATTTAACAGTTCAAATCTTAACTGAGTAAAACTTGCAGAAATTGTTATTAATCTTACCAGATTTTTGAGCGTTCATTGCTTGAACTATGTGTGTGTACCAAACCTCAAACCTTCAAACCTTTTCAAAACCTTTTTAAATTAATTTCAGGCTGAACACTTCCCATTCCTCGGCATTTCTGGTGTAGGCACATCAGAAATGCGATGTCGAACCATGCTCTACACAGCACTAGGTAGATTACTGATGGTGGAGTTGGGAGAAGATGAGGAGCGATTCCACGCTTTTATGATGCCAATCACAGGTGAATATAGACCTTATAGTTATGATAATAAATGTAAAAGTATGTTGCCTCTGCAGTCAGGAATCATAAAGATATAATAATTATAATAGTCCCCCTAGCCGATTTCGACTACGGTGGTCAGTCACAACGACTCGACTAACCGCACAACGATAAACCGACTGCGCGGGACATATTATAGTGCACAAGAGTGTGCGCAAACACAGGTGCACTCTCTATTCCTTTCACTCTCATAGCCCGATGGGACAGCAATCTGACACGACCGGAGAGAGATCAGGCGCAGGACCAACGGCTTTACGTGCTTTCCGAGGCACGGAGTGGAACACAAATTACTTACAAACTCCGGGCTTCCCTGAGAATTTCTGAACAGAAAAACCCAGGGACATGCTGTAGTCGGCGTGCTATCAACCGAGTCACTTCCCTATGTCTATCTCGTTTGCACTTACCGATAAAACGGCGTGCTGCATATTCCTATCTCTATTGACATTATCGCCTCACGACTTAGTTAGTAACGCGTTGTCTATAAGTTTAAACCTGTACGCCTACTGCCATTTCTTACGATTACGTTAACGGAAAACTGATGTGCCCATATTGTGTTTGAGAGTTTGTTGCGAAGATAAACTTCGTTAGTCATCTTCGTTAGTCACCATCGCATCAGCGCAAAACCAATTAGGGTCGAAATGGCTGCCATGGCCGAAATCGGCCGGTAGGATTAAAGGTCTGGGAGTAGTAAGTAAATAAAATATTGTTACAGCGGCAATGGAGAGCATAATAGGCCTGCTCGGCCCGCCAGAGAGTCCGCTCTTCGCGTCTGAAGACGCCAAGAAGACACTAATAGGCCTCGCGCGGGATCTAAGAGGACTAGCCTTTGCGTTCAACACGAAAACCACTTATATGATGCTGTTTGATTGGATGTGAGTATTGAATTGGCTAATATTTTACTCATAAAGTAATGAGTAATTTGATTTATGGTCAAAATGTGATGAGCCTTACCCGTACACCAACAGTAGATAATAAATTCAAAATGTTCAGTATTATCTTTCGTAATATTTGAAATGTTTGAAATTAAATACTAATATAGGTTTAAATCATTTTACTAACACAATGGGCCTTGTAGTCTGAATTAAATAAATAAAATTTAGCTTTTAAAGTTCGTTTTTCCGTGATTGTCAAATATTGTTAACAATCTTTTTTATAAAAAAAACAGGATGACCATGTCAAACTATAAAATGTATGACAATATAGTTCGTTTTCTTTGCTAGTCCAATAATGTAGACAATGTTGACATTTCTTTTTGATTCAATTTAACATAGGATAAAGGGACTATAGGGACTTCTTTTAATAATATATTTTAGTTTTTAGGTTATTTTTTTTCTGATAATATGTTGCATGTCATTGTTTTAATTTCAAATAAAAATTTTAAAACAATCTTTTTTTATCTTTTAATCAGTCAGGTATCAAACGACTGCCGGGAGTCGCATAATAATGGAATTTCTATTGTGTCTCGTTCACACATACTTGACGAGTTAAAATAATATCAGTAAATAAAATGAAATGAAATGCTTTAAGCATTAAGTCCGCCATATGTACCTTTTGTTTGTGCATGAAGTGAAATAAATAAATAAAATTAAATATACTTATGTTTGATTAGATATACTTAGTTTGGGACCAGATGGCGCTGTGTGAAATGTCTAAGAATATATAAATATTTATTTATTTATATTTATTTTTAAAGATCTCAGTGTTCAACGACGATTTACCTATGTAGGTTGTAAGTGTAGTTTTTATCCTATGTTAAATTGAATCAAAAAGAAATGTCAACATTGTCTACATTACTGGACTAGCACAGAAAACGAACTATATTGTAATATATTTTATAGTTTGACATGGTCAAATCGTCCATCCTGTTTTTTTAATAACATCATACATTGAAATGAAATGAAATGAAAGGAAAATGAAATGAAATTATATTTATTGCGTATTGAAACAAGGTTGTACAAAGGTCTTATACTAAAACAGGTTTCACTTGTGTCTTACTCCCACAGTTATGTTTGCATGCTAATCAAATTAGCGAAACATGTTTGCACATTTTCTTATATTAATTTTTAACATCTATGTATTTAATCTACCATGTTTCTGGCGAATAAATAAATTTGAATTCGACAGCTACCCAGTATACATGAAAGTCCTGATCCGCGGCATAGAAGTGTGGTTCGCGGAGCCGGCGCTCACCACGCCGGTTCTCAAACTGACAGCTGAACTAGCGCAGAACAGGAATCAAAGGTTGCAGTTCGACGTCAGCTCGCCGAACGGGATACTGCTGTTCAGGGAGCTGTCGAATATCATCTGTGCATACGGTGAGTGAGTCCGCACCCGATCTTGTTCTACACATACACACATACACACAATTTGACGAGTAAACAAACATGGTACCAAAAAAACGGATGACGAAAACTCTTGACAAGATAAGATAAAATGCATTTATTTACTCAAAACATGTGTAGTCATGTACATAACAGGTGTTTTTCAATTTAAGTATCAACATGTCTTGCCGATAGCCGGCATGTAAATATTTAATTGACAACAAATACAATTTAATTTCAAATACGATAAAAATGAGTTGACAGTCATTCTCTGTACAAACCGTACAATCGCCAGCACATCTGGTTACCCACTTTTGTTGCAAACTAGCCCTTATTACAACTGCATAAGGTGCCGCAGTGTTTAAATAAATAAATATCCTTGGACATTTCACACAGCGCCATCTGGTCCCAAACTAAGCAAAGCTTAGTTAAATACTATTTTTTTTGTAATACGTACTTAAATACTATTTTTTTTGTAAATACATACATATTATACACTAGCTTTTGCCAGCGACTTCGTCCGCGTGGAATAGTGACTTTTTTCTCCCGTTTTTTACACATTTACCACCATATCTTTGCTCCTATTAGTCGTAGCGTGATGTTATATAGCCTATAGCCTTCCTCGATAACTGGACTATCTAACACAAAAAGAATTATTCAAATCGAACCAGTAGTTTCGGAGATTAGCGCGTTCAAACAAACAAACAAACAAACAAATAAACAAACAAACAAACAAACTCTTCAGCTTTATAATATTAGTATAGATAGAAAACACCCAGCCCACTACAAACAGACATGTTCATGCACACAAATGTTTGTAATGTGCGGGGATCGAACCCGTGACCTCTGGCGCAGTAGCCAATTTCTTAACCACTGCGCCAAATCGGTCGTCAAGACGTGTTTACGTGTCGTCCGTACAATGATGTTGTATTTTTTTTTCACAGGCAGCAGAATATTGACGATAGACGTTAGCAAAAAGCAAATGTACGCGATGAAGCTGAAGGGCATCTCGTTGTGTTTCTCGATACTGAAGGCGGCGCTCTGCGGGAACTATGCCAACTTCGGCGTCTTCAGGTAAAAACTGTATTCATTGTGTAGATTAGGCCATGAATATTAATAACTAGCTTTTGCCCGCGACTTCGTTTGCGTGGACTTCAGGTTCGTCCCGTCTAGTAGCGCAAAAAATGAGTTTTTTTTACGACCTCACATTAGAAACCTCAAAAATTGTAGCCTATATGTTATTCTGATGTATAAGCTATATTGTGGTAAAGTTTCATTCAAATCCATTCAGTAGTTTTTACGTGAAAGAGTAACAAACATCCATACATCCATACATCCATACATCCATACTTACAAACTTTCGCCTTTATAATAGTAGTAGGATTATACACTACTAGCGGTCCCAGCGAACTTCGTTTCGCCCCCAGCCCCGTCTCGTCCCGGCCCCGTTTTATGGTTTTTGCTATAAACCTCACGGAGCCCGAGACGTTTCCAACGAATGCAAAACCGTGGAAATCGGTTCGTGCGTTCTGGAGTTATAGCGTCAGGAAGGAAAACCCGACTTACTTTTATATAGTAGACTAGCGGTCCCAGCGAACTTCGTTTCCCCCCAGCCCCGTCCCGCCACGGCCCCGTTTTATAGGAATTTTCTTTGCTATAAACCTCACGGAGTCCGAGACCTTTCCAACGAATGTAAAACCGTGGAAATCGGTTCGTGCGTTCTGGAGTTATAGCGTCAGGAAGGAAAACCTGACTTATTTTTATATAGTAGATGTACATTGCAATAAGGTCAAAAACATCAGTTCACAAAAAATATTGTTTGTATTGAAAATTATGACACCGTTTTCGTGCTCACTAGTTGGCGCCACTGTCGCGTGAGGTCCAGAATATAGCTTTTATGGAGAGATAAAAAATCAAGTTTGCCATTAAATCTTAATATAATACATCGGGTATGCCGCAGTCTAGCTTTGTTAGAAAAAGAGGAGTAAGTACACAAGTTATTAAAGATTTAACATTTATTTTCTTAGTCCCCCTTTTAAAACACTCATTAGTAACTAAGTATTTTCCATAATTAATGGAAATTATTGCAAAATATTTGAAACATTAATCTAAATAGAAATAAACCCGCACATGTAACCCACAAACAGTGACATTTGACATTTCGGAGACCTCACGCTACACAAGCGCCCCTAGCGGCGAATTCATACGCGATAGCCCTCATATACATTGACTAGGGATTATAACTTTGGATTACTATATCTTTTAGTTAAAGCATTTTGGAGAACTATGACCAGGTCAAGGTAACTACGAATACTCTGTAGAATCATTGAAAAATATAATTAAATTATAAATATTAATATAATTATTATATTAATATATAATAATATAAATTAATTAAATTAAATTAAATAAATAAATTATTAATAAATAATAATTAATATAAATATTAATAATATTATTTTTTATTAAATATTATTATTTATATTATATTTATATTTATATATTTTATTAATATTAATATTATTTAATTATTATATTTTATTTAATATTTTTTTTAAAATTTTTTGCTCCTGTAACAGGGCACACGCTGTATAAATGAATTGAATTAATTTGTTTATGTTGTTTTGTTTCAGGTTATATGGCGATGAGGCCTTGGACAACGCTCTCAATATGTTCGTGAAGTTATTGCTAAGCATACCACAGAGTGATCTATTAGTGAGTATTACCTTACACACAAAAAGAGAAAACGTTTTCCACCCCTTAACGTTGTCTGATTTTGACATTTTTTTTACATGTTAGAGATATTTTGAAAAACTATGCTCGTACGTTTTTTTAAATATTGTATGTCTCAGAAAATATAAGAACCAAAACATTCACTTTTTTGACTAAAAAATCTCTTCGGAATTTCGACCATTTTTAACTAATCAAGCCACAAAAAAATCGAAGACGTACAAGCGTAGTTCAGGATGTATGAAAACGTATGAGACCCAATTTTGCCTCATTCCATAAAGGTTTACGGGTAGGAAAACGTTTTCCTCGAAAAAAAAAACTCACCAACTCGCGCTGCGCTACGCCTGCACACGATCCTTTTAAGTATTATCACCAGTGTGTTTATTCATTTACTAATTTCGTTTTAAGTATTCGGATGATAAAACTACAGTACCGTTGCCATGAGTTTACGACGGTTTTACTCGCTAGCGACTACGTTATGAAAGTCTATGGAAAATTGCACAGCGCCCCAAGCGGTCATTGCAGAACTAAATTTTTCCATACAAAAAGGTTAGGTCTTCGCTAGCGAGTAAAAACGACGTAAACTCATGGTAACGGTACTGGAGACTTAGTGGGATTTGCGCACGATGATTTAACCCAGGTTTACGCGAATCCAGGTTTTTAATCCTCATGCTGTCTCTGTCAATGTCAAATAAACTGACAGAGACAGAATGATGATTTAATCCTGGCCTTAGCGATTGTAAAACAGAACACCGTCACTTGAAACAGTGCGTTTCCACAAAAGAGGCCTTATGTGCTATTTTATGTAGCTTATAGGTTTGTGTGAAACTTTGATGTTTTGACATAATTTATGGTTATAATTTTTCTTCAGGACTACCCAAAGCTGTCGCAGACATACTACGTTCTGCTAGAGCGGCTTGCGCAGGACCACATGCCGTTCCTGGCCTCGCTGCAGCCCGAGGCCACGCTCTACATACTGGCCTCCATCTCCGAAGGCCTCACCGCTCTCGGTAAGTTATATTATATCAGTGGAGCTAGGATACATCCCTGTACCACACCCTTGTTAAAGCTTATCCGCACACAACGTAGTGACCCTTAACCCTTTATAACGCAGATTGTCAAGATGAATGAATGACTGAATGAATGAATGACTGAATGAATGAATGAATGAATGATGGCTTTATTCGACACAAATAGACAAAAAACACAGAAAATAAAAATACAATTAAAAAAATAAAATGAAATTTGTGTCGAAGAGGTCCCCGCTCAGCAAAATTGGTGACAGCGCGAGGCATGCCACGATACTGGTATACTGGTATAAGATGAAACACGTCTCAACAATCCTTCCAACATCTACCGACAGAATGACCACGATTCGCGTCTAAACGCTCCGACCACATTATCATTTGCCACATCCATAAGCTCAACGATCCTTACAAACTCTCAGACGTGTGACTTTTAGAAATATGATTTTTAGGAACCATAGATAGCAGTATCTATGTCAGTTCCATGTATGGAAGCCCTTTAATATATATATTTTTTTGTATTAGAATCGTGAAGCGGTTACACGGATTCACCAACTTACCAAGTTTCAACTGTTCAATGATGATAACGTTTTATGTGTACCATTATAAAAAAATGTTTATTTTTGTTTCAGATACGAGCGTATGCACGGGGTGCTGCGCGACCCTCGACCACATAGTCACATATCTATTTAAGCAATTAGTACAGAAATGTGAGTACATCATGATTTCGCTAGCTCCAATACTTGTATTTTATTTTATTCTCGGCTGTGTGTATATTTGATCTCGATCGCACCGGACCTCAAGTGTGGATAAGGTATAGGGATATCTGCTTATTAGCAACCTGCCTCACTTTAGCCTCAGAAAGGCTTAGGTCATATTCATATACAGGTTGAAATTGTAATCAGTAGCGGAATTTTGTGTATAGGCTCCACTGATGAATATGAAAAAAAAAAACAGCTGTTCAAACACTTCGTTGCAAAATAGATTCGGTTTTTTACTGGACCGACTCATCGGTAGTTCTCGGTTGGTTGTCTTCTCAATCGTGTGACTTAAAACCATTTGTTTCAAACCGAGTTAGTGAAATTCAGGACCTGAGTCAGTCTGGTGTTTGGAGGCATGTACCTGGTGATACCAACCCGGCAGATCAAGCATCCCAGGGAGTCAATCCTAAATCTATACAAACCGCTCACTCATGGTGGGAAGGTCCAAATTTCTTAAAGGAAGATCCAAGTTGTTGGCCAAGTAACTTACAAGTTCAAGATGTCCAAGAACTCCCTGAAAGAAAAACAGCTAAAACATCACACACAAACATAACAAAGAAAACCTTAAAAACTAAGAACTTAAATACTACTATACAAACTAATACTAATCTACAAACTAACACTACTATACAAAATAATACAAACTTACAAACTAAAGATACACATAGCAATGATACACTACAATCAAATTCTACTGACAAACCATCTTCAGCTACAAGCATTGGCAAAGTTGTGGAATTTGACAGGTTTTCAAACTTTTCAAGATTACATAGAGCACACACGCAACAAAGACTCAAGATTAACAGGCGAATTAAGTGCTCATGAGTTAAATACTGCTTTAAACATATTAATAAAACAGCATCAAATGGAATGCTTTCAAAATGAAATCAAAATATTAAGAAACAAGCAATGCTTACCTTCTAACTCTCGCATCTTGTCATTGAGTCCATTTCTCAGTGAAGACGGGATCCTCTTTGTAGGTGGTCGATTGCAAAATTCAAATGAACCTTTTGGTAAAAAGCATCCATTTCTTCTAGATACAAGTCATAATTTTACTAAACTACTTTTTATTCATCATCACCTCAAATTGCTTCACTGTGGTCCTCAATTATTATTAAGTAATTTGAGAAATAACTTTTGGCCTTTACGAGGCAGAATACTAGCTAGAGCTACAGTTAATATTTGCAAACTTTGTAGATTAATGAAAGCTAAATCTCACAACCCCATCATGGGAAACTTACCTTCCAGTAGAGTGATCGCAAATCACCCCTTCCACATCAGCGGTGTCGATTTTGCTGGGCCATTCTATATAACCGACCGCAAGGGTCGCGGTTGTAAGATTTCAAAGTGCTATCTTTGTCTATTCATTTGCTTCAGTACCAAGGCTGTTCACTTGGAAGTGGCCAGCGATATGACCACTGACGTATTTCTTTTATGTTTACGGCGCTTTATAGCTCGCAGAGGCAAACCATTACAGTTATTTTGCGACAATGGTACAAATTTTGTCGGCGCAATCAATGAAATAACAAAATTTCTCAAACTTCACAATAACGACATAACTGGTTTTGCATCCGAGGAAGGCATCGAATTTAAATTTTCACCCGCGTATTCGCCGCATTTTGGCGGTCTTTGGGAGGCAGGTGTTAAGTCTGCGAAGCACCATATTGTTCGAATGTTAGGCGACAAACACTTCACATTTGAAGAGCTCGCGACTTTATTTTCGCAAATTGAGGCAATACTCAATTCCAGACCTCTAACTCCACTCTCATCCGATCCTAATGACCTCGATCCTCTCACTCCGGCGCACTTTCTGATCGGCAAACCTCTCACATCGCTGCCGTCAGAGAACCTACAGGATACCCACCTGACTCGACTCGACAGATACAAACTGCTAGAACGAATGCGTCAGCACTTTTGGGAACGCTGGAGGAATGAGTACCTGTGTGAGCTACAGCAGAGGAACAAGTGGCGAGTACAACAGAAGGGATTCCAAGAAGGCGACTTGGTAGCGATCAAGGAACCCAATCTGCCACCTCTAAAATGGCGTATGGCACGCATTCATAAATTGTACCCTGGACCTGATGGGATAGCTCGCATCGCAGACGTCTTCAATTCAAAGGGCATCGTCCGCAGAGCAGTACACAACCTCTGCCCTTTACACTCATCTCTACCTCAAGAGGCATCGTGCAGTACCTCGAAAGCTTGAAGCTTCCGAGGGGGGGAAGATGTTCAGGCAACTTACAACCCCTGAATCAAATATAGCGGCAAATACACCAAGATGCGCAACGGAGCCCGACAACCTACGACAATCAACGAACATCCACCATATTCATTGCGCTTTGAGCTCCGGAACAAATCACATCGACCCATACCATCATTGTAATTCTTCATCTTTATTAAATTCATTGAACTGTTTCCGGCGTATCAATTCCAAGTCCTCGCCACAAGAAGACCTGCGCGATCACATACAAAAGTTCAGTTGGAGCGCGGTCAAAATGTATGGAACAGCTGATTTTTTTTCTCAATTTCACTATTGCACCCATAGTAAAAGTTGTACATATTCATCAGTGGAGCCAATACACAAATTTCAGCCTGTATTATTATTATATTAAAACTTCGGTAGGCAGCGAGTTTCATTCCCTGGCTGCACGAATCAGTGAAGTGTCAGCAAGCGCTTTGTGCGAGCAGGTGGAATATCAACAAAATAGAGATTGTACACAAGCCTACGTCGACGACTTAATAAAGTCAATTACATATTTATTGCACCAAAGGAAATTAAATATAAGACCTGCAAAGAAAAAAAACTTGAAACCTACCAATTCAACAACAAAACAGTTTACTTGAGGCAAGGGGGCGATGATGCTGGCTGCCTGCGTTGGATAGCTATTCGTATCCTTTGTCAATTCATATAATTCTTTTCATTATTACTTAAAAAGCATTCATAATATAGTGCCTTAGAGTCAACCTACCATTTCGTCCCCTTTGCTGTCGAGACTGTGGGCTGTTGGGGGTCGGAGGCCAAGGAATTCATTGCTGAGGTGGGTCGTCGCTTGAATGTGAGGTCCAATGATCCTCGTGCGGGGTCATATTTTATCCAGAAGTTGGCTCTGGCCATCCAGCGGGGTAATGCTGCGAGTGTGATGGGTACTTTTCCCCCTGGCACACTCCAGGGTTGACACTGTGTTGTTTAGTTATATTTTTAAGTAACTTAAGTTTTTATAATTATTTTAATGTTAAAATTAGGAGCATTGCCTTGAAATAATATCTTAATTAATATTTATGAATTGTAATGAAATATTTTAATGTAATAATGGGATTTGTGCCAATAAATTAATACTTTGTTATTCTTTTCATTAAAATAAGTAATATATTGTGTTATTTTTGTTTGTTCACAGCTAGCAACAAAGTAACGAATCCCCGGCAACCGCCGCCGCAAGAGAGCAACATGTTCATACAAGTATTGCAAAGGCGGCCGGAGATCATGCAACAGCTGCTGGCTACGGTGACTATTTATTTATATTATTTTATTGCAGAAAACCAGAGTTTATAAACAAGATAATAGTAATAGTCCCCCAAGCCGATTTCGACTACGGTGGCGAGTCACAACGACTATAGGTAGACAGCAAAATTGAGACCTCGCCTGCGGAGCGGCGGGTAGCGGGGGGAGACGAAGTCTCAATGAAGCGGTTTACCTATAACCGACTGCGCGTGACATATTATAGTGCACAAGTGTGTGCGCAAACACAGGTGCACTATCTATTCCTTTTACGCTCATAGCCCGATGGGACAGCAATCTGACACGACCGGAGAGAGATCGGGCGCAGGACCAACGCACCGAGGCACGGGGGTGAAACACCGCCTACTTCCAAACTCCGAGCTTCCCTGAAAATTTCTAAACAGAAAAACCCAGGTACATATTTTTGGCCTGACCCGGGAATCGAACACAGGACCTCTGGCGCAGCCTCTAACCGCTGCGCCACCGAGGCAGTTGATAATATGATACAGGATAGCTAACTTATAAAACTGGTCTTCACACATAGAAATAGTATGACTTTCTTTGTAAGGAAAAACAAGATTGTTCATGATATTTTACGTTTTTGAAACACCTTAGAGTTATATTGTTGTAGATTTTGCCTGTTAAGACAAGTGAAAAGTACAATGAAAAAAGCATTGCCTTTATTATTACAAAACGTGTTACAATTTTTAATTTTCTATAGGTTTTTAATATTGTAGGTTTAAAAAAAAGCGTTCAAAGAACCATCCAATTGAAATGATCTATCTTTCGCAGGTGCTAAACGTAATAATGTTCGAAGACTGCTGCAACCAGTGGTCGATGTCGCGCCCACTCCTGGGCCTGATTCTGCTCAACGAATCGCAGTTCGCGCGGCTCCGAGGCGAGATGATCGCGCAACAGCCGCGCGATAAGCAGCCGCAACTCGCGCAGTGGTTCAGCGGGCTTATGGCTGGCGTTGAGCCCAATCTGCTTACGAAGAACCGGGATAGGTGAGATTATGTAGCTTTATGGACCGAGAATCGACCCCTGAGTGAGACCCTTAAGTGTCTTGAGTGCTTTAGAATTGGGCCCTGAGTGACCCTATAAAGTAGCTTTATGGACCCAGAATTAACCCCTGAGTGACACGCTTAACTGTCTTAGTGGGACTTTCGCACGATGATTACGCTAACGCTAGATTAAATCAACATTCTGTATCTGTCAACGTCAAATAAACTGACAAAGACAGAATAATGATTTAATACAGGATTAGCGTAATAGTTATCATGCGCAAGTGACTGAAGCTGGTGTTTATCCTAATCTGCTTACAAAGAACCCGGTTAGGTGAGAAAAATATAGACTGAGGGACACACTCAGGACCCAAAATTGACCCCTAAGTGACACCTTAGTAGCTTTATGGACCTACAATTGACAATTGACCCCTGAGCGAGACTAAAGTTATAGGACCCAGTATTGACCCCTCAGAGATACCCTTAAGTAGACCTATGGACCTATAACTAGGCCTCAAGCAATACCTATAGAAACTTATCATACTTTAGATCCTTTAATGAAGCAGCTTTGTGCTATTAAGCTAACACAAAAAGGTAGTTAACTTTTTTTTTGTAAGGAAATAATTAAAATGAAACCGGGTCATCTTTTAGTAACTAATAATTTATCCTTTTTCCCCCAGATTCACGCAGAACCTGTCGATCTTCAGACGAGACATCAACGATTTGCTGAAAGGCACATCCGTCAACACATCGTCGGTCAACGACATGATGACCTCCTAATGTATGTGGTCATGCTATAATGTAGACTTGAGTAGCTATTTCTTTTGCGAGGTCACCGAGTTCAATTCTATAGCCATAAAGGCCTATAGCAATCTAATCTAGCAGATTGCTAGCCTTCTGGGAAAGCCTGGGGTGGTTAGAATAAAAAAAAAGACATACGTACAATGGCCCAATCGTGAGGCTAAGTGCGGATAACACCCCAGACAAACTAACTATAGTCAAAAGTTATTTTTCTTACATGTTGACTCATTTGTATTGACCATACGACTGTTAAAAGACAATGCTATAGTCAACGCGCTAGCAACCGAGTCGTGAGGCTATTACGTCAATAGAGATAGGAATATGCAGCGCACCGCTTTATCGGTGAGTGCAAGCAAGGTGTGACTCTGACACGATTCAGCTGATAACACGATGACTTTAGTGCTAATATACAGTGCGACACGGATCTTCTGGCCAACGGTGACAGTCGGAACTAACGCTGTCAAATTCAAAAAACCGGTTAAGTGCGTGTCGGACCCGCGCACTGAGGGTTCCGTGCCACCCTTAACTGAATTCAGGGTCCACTTACTTTCACTTAACAAAAACATCACAATTTATTGCGACAACAAAAATAACTTTGTTTTTCATAGTGTTTGTATGAAAGACAAAGTTATATTTGCGGTTGATAAAAATGTGCAATATCTCAAAAACTACTGGTTCGATCTCCTTCAAACCAATTTTCGTTGCAAGTTTTTGTTGAGATCTACATCATATATTTTTTTCAAAATTTTCACTTTCTTAGTTCAAAAGTTAGAGGGGGGGGGACGCCCATTTTATCACTTTGGAAGCGTCTATATCTCAAACCTTACACTTTTAGAAAAAATGGTTTTAGAAACCTCAACATCATTTTCAAAGACCTATCCATAGACACCCCACACGCATAGGTTTGAGTAAAAGAAAATTTTTAGGTTTTAGTTTCATGTATGGGAGCCCCCCCTTAAATATTATTTTTTCTTACTTTTTGTATCTGAATCAGAAAGCGGTGAACAAAATACACCTACCTACCAAGTTTCAGCTATGTGATGCTTATAGTTTCAGAATAAAGTGGCTGTGACATACGGACGGACAGACAGACAGACAGACAGACAGACAGACAGACAGACAGACAGACAGACAGACAGACAGACAGACTTGACGAAACTATAAGGGTTCCGTTTTTTGCCATTCGGCTACGGAACCCTAAAAAAATCCTGTTGCCAGATCGAGTAAAGCGAAATCTCCCGAATCTTACAAGAGATTTCCCTTTTTGTTTTATTTTCGTACGTTTTCTGTGTTAACTATTTATATGATTGTTTTTAAATACCGTGGAGCTAAACACCTAAAATAAAGTTTTTATTTATAAAAAGCAATTGTTTTTCGTCTAAGATCGGTGGAACATACATGATATGCATCTTATGGTAGAAAATGCCTTCAACATTTCCATCCAAGATATCTTCTCTTTGCCATGGATGGGTAAAAAAAGATCCTATTAAATTAATAGACTCCCTGAATCAAGGGAGATTTTCTTGTTCTGGCTACCTTTTTGAATGCTAACGCCCCCCTGTCAATGTCATCTTTTGGCCAATTGACCAATTGGCCAGAAGATCCTTGTCGTACTGTACGGCTGGTACTGATCTACTTTCTGCGTTTGTTTGTAATCTTAGTAATTTAGTGCAAATTCTTAGTGATTTCGACTAAAAGAAAATGGCTACGAATAATTTGGACTAATTTTTGTGTACGCACTTTTGCCTGTAACTAACTCACAATGATGACGACTACAAAATATCAGTTGCAACGTAGGCAAGAGTTACCAGTATAATAACCTTTATACATTAAGAAATAGAGTTTATAGAGGCTCGACCCCTATCCCGTGTCTAGAGAGAGATATACACTATGGTTTTTGAAACCTGATGTCTGAGATTTGGGTATTATTTGCGTTGTAAGATATTGTAGTATAGCTACGATGTATCAACATCGGAACATAGAACACAGGAGATTGCGAAGGAACTCCATGAGCTCATCCCACCAGCCCCCTTTTTCCATCGTTCGTCAAGGCGTACTGCGGAATACCATCCTTACCTTGTCGATATCCCGCTGTTTAGAACTTAGCGCTTCTCATCAACAGTCATAATGCGCACGGCAAAGGGGTGGAACTCGCTGCCCGCGTCGGTGTTTCCTAGTGATTACAATCCGAATCTGTTCAAAGTAAGAGTGAACAGGCTTCTTCTGAGCCAGCTCGTCCCATCTTCGACTCCGTCTTAGTCGCACTTGGCTTGGTCTGGAGTCAAAAGCAAACCTATACTTGAAAAAAATAGAATATTAGAACTCTTGATTGACGTCATCTAATGTCAAAATTATCATAACAAGATCTGTATGAAATTACACAAATATTTAAATGAAAAAGTTTCCCTTGCTATACTGCTTACTCAATACCACAATTAGACTTTTTTCTATCGAAAAAATCGCTTTTTAGATCAACAGCCACCGGTAAGTGTATATCCCTCTTCAGACGTAACATTTTACGATGCAAATCTTAAGTCGGTGTAAAATAAACTGTAATATAGAACATGTCAGAGTATTTCTAGCTATACACAGGAATATTAGACGTTTAATGTAGACATACAATAGCGTTGTTCGTGATGAACATTGATGCAATATGCAGCGGCGTATAGACCTATCCAATACTGTTGATAAATATCGAAATTTCAGCTCTATGCAATCAGCATAAGTCTGAAATATGATCTTGGCGAGACATTATTAGGATTGGTCAATGTATAGCTTTTTTATTTTTGTTGATGTTATCGTATTAGATGCTGATACATGCCGGGTGTCTTTTTAGTTAAGCAAATTCAATGAATTTTAAAAGATTTTTAATGTTAGCTTTTTAGAGAAATAATGTTTGGTTCCACTTAAGACCTTTATCTGTTATTTTGAAGATATTAGTTTAAAAAATAAAGAAAAAGAATGTGTTTCGAAAAAAAAAACATTATTTTATTTATTTATTTGGTACACATAACATATTACAATCTTTATATCATTTAAACATATTTGCATTAACATAAATGTTCTGGATTGTAACACTTAAACATGCATACACAGAGAAACAAAATCAAAGAAAAATTATGATTCTTAAACTATACGACTTTGCATGACTAAAAAGATTTTCAGTGTATTTTATGACAGTTATGATGGAATGTTACTTTTGGTAATGGTATCTTTATAATCAGGAATGGATATATCAGTAAAGCATTTGACAGCTATTTTTACGTATGATTCCTACAAAGTTCCTTTTTAGTTCCTGTATATTTATTTAAATACCATCGAATACGATAACGTCAACGTATGTGTCAGTTTCTATAATAAGTTATTACAAACTCAATCACAATTTTTTCCTATTTCACTAAGTTTTTTAAGTTCATACTCGTCTGGTTGACATTCCAGGGTGTCATGAGCTTCGTGTGAAGCGTGTGTGTGTGACTTGTATGAACATGTGTGGAGTACTTGTATGGAGCACAAAACGTGCCAGTCTATTTGAGTTGAATTTGAGTGTGGGAAGGCATTCAGATATTTTTACCATTATAATGCATGATATAACAACTTTTAATATTCGATTAATCATATACGACTCACATGAGTCATCTGTGACTCATGGTCTGCCATGATGAATCATATGAGACTCATTTTTTGTATTATGTATAAATGGGCTCTGCGAGTAAATGCTAGTTTAGCCTTGAAAATCAGAATAAAATATATTTGAATTTGTTTCCACACTATAAAACTACTTTGTAAGCTGTTTTTATTTTAAGTGTCTAATCTAATTTCTTCACAAATATGAAATAAACTGTTGTTATATTATTATTACTTTATAGGACGACATTTATATCGTCGAGTAAATGTTATTTTAAAGAACAAATCATCTATGCTCTTGTATTTTTTTTTGCATAGACAAGATGAAAAAAAAGTTAAGTATGGACAAGTTCTGTGCGAGTAAGGTTGTGCCTATTTTTAAAACTAACAACATTAAAAATAAATATAGATATGCGCCAGACAGCACACCAATTGTCTTGGTTTCGAAGTAAGGAACTTTCTTCCTTGTGTTACGGATACCAGACAACGATTATAACGGTCTCCCATAAATACTTGAAAACTGTATAAACATCCATGACTCAGGTACAAATGTTTGTGCTCATCACATAAACATTTGCCTCTTGCGGGAACTGAACTCGCGACCGCTGGCATAGTAGTTAGGAGCGCTAAGCACTACACCAAACGCGTCGTCAAAGAAGGAACAAAGACTGCCAACCTAGTTATCTATATATATAGTGCAATCCAGGGAGGCGCGCCCCACTCTTTTATGATTGAGCCGCCTGCCGGGTCATTCAAAAATTCTGACTTGTCACGAAAGTGGCTCTACTTAAATTATTTTTAAAATGTCAAGGAAAAACCCAGTGGTGTTGTATCAAAAAATAAACCTGGTGTTATCTAAATTAAAATTCGTCTAGGAGCTAACCATACCTACTTAAAGTTATAACCAAGTAGAGCATCTTTCCCTTTGAGTGTATTTTTTGTAGTGTGCGTATGCATTCATAAGTCATTAGGATGTTGCAAAATTGAATAAGCTTGCACACATGTACTAGAGGTATATACGATTTGAACGAGTGGGGCGCGCCGTCGTGGATGGCACTATCTATAAGTGCTCTTGGCATTTAGTTATGTAAATAAATGCATTTATTCGACGGATATAATAAAGCCGTTTTGTTCAGTATACGTTGTCATTATATTCAGCGAGCGTCATACAATGTGCATCGTTCAGCAAAAAAAATATGATCAGGATATATCTATGACTATTACTTGACTTTTATCTGTAATAAAATGAATGTATGAATTTTTCGATGAAACTGTATAAAATGTATATTTGGGAAAATATCTGTAGAATTAATCCGTATGCAGCATTATATTTTTTTAGATGTATTTGCTACCGACTAATTTTAGTGACTAATATTACTCGACTAACATTTGATTCTTAACAAACAGATTTAATAACATTCTAGGTCCTAGTATTTTTTACTTATGTATCCTATGAGTATTCCTTGGAATAACAATTTCCATTTTTAATTCTACACTCAAGCTCAGCGAGTTGTTAGTTACTAGAGAAGCTATGCCAATAAAAAATGTGCCGCGAGAAGATGACAAGATTGTGACGTATACCTTGTATGGGTAGACCGTGAAATTGAGAGGGGCGGTGGTGTGGGCGCGGGGGGGAGGCGATAGTGGGTTGTGTGAGGGACGCGGCGGGTGTAACCGCGCCTCCCCCCCGCGCTCTACCGCCCCGCAGGCAGGCTATAATTTGGAATGTCGAATTTGAAGTTTGTATGCGTTGATGCCAAGTGGCGTCTAATCATGGCGCAAGAAATTTGTTCGTGGCATCAGTTCCAGACGCTAGTAATAGTAGTTGAATGCCCAACCTTGACTATAATGTGGTTTTTATTCATCCAGTAGAAGATCCTGGCTACAAAATTTAATGAGAAACAACGACCAGGTATAGTCACTATAATATAGTATGTGATTGCCGCAACGGTGCATGTTATATGACGCTCTGTAATGTTTCCTGTAGCTGAGTAGCGAGACGCGGCCGCGTGTGTAAATAGATAAATAAATTGTGATTTGTACAAAGCGCTTGTGATTTTTTATTTCTGACATCCTGTATTTATTGTATTATTCTCGGTTAAGCAGATATTTGACCTCGATTTGTTAAAAAGAAACAGTTATCTATAGTATAGTCTGTGGGTATGAGTTGCTTTTAACTCACATTTTTATTTTATTTTTACTAGGAGATTTTTTTGACCAGAAATGTTTATTGCTAATTTTCGTTATGTGAAGCATAATTTGGAAGAAATAGTGTTATCTAATTTGTGTTTTTATCAACTGGTAATTAATAATTTTAAGTAATAATTTTTCACTAACCCCCACTTATGTGACTAAGGCATCAGTGTAGAATAATGGACAAAAATCCAAAACTATATAGTGTGGATTTCTAGTGTGAAAATTCGAAATTACCCCCGGCATGGTGTGCCAATGAGGGCTACCGTTTTCGTGCTCACTAGTTGGCGCCACTGTCGCGTGAGGTGCAGAATATAGAAAAGAAAGAAAGAAAGAAAAGCTTTTATTGATTAAGGACATCACAAACACACACATACACAAACAGACAAACACTCACAAAAGTCTACAAAAAGAGAAAAGAAAAAGAAAACGAAAGGCATAAACACAAAAATTACAAACTATACATAAAAATGCAACAGATAGTTAAGAGTATACTACTCAAATGCCAGCCAAGCAGTGCGTATGTGTGTCGGTGACGTCCGAACCAATAGGACCTCACTCAGCATAAGCCAGGTCCTCTTGAGGACCTGACGCTGGTTTTCAGTGGACCCTGCCGAGTGAGGTACACGGACGGTAATTTGTTATGATGGAGAGATAAAAAATCAAGTTTGCCATTAAATCTTAATATTACAATACATCTGGCATGCAGCAGTCCAGCTTTTTTAGGAAAAGAGGAGTAAGTACACAAGTTATTAAAGATTTAAAATTTATTTTCTTACTCCTTCTTTTCAAACACTCATTCATTGATTCTAACTAGTATTTGCCATAATTAATGGAAATTATTGCAAAATTTTCGAAACATTAATATAAATAGAAATAAACCCGCACATCTCACCTACAAACAGTGAAATTTGACATTTCGGAGACCTCACGCTACACAAGCGCCCCTAGCGGTGAATTAATACGCGTTAGCCCTCATTGTGCCATTGATATCAGTTAGAATACAATGGCGGTGAAAAACGACTGGGACAGAATTGGGGAATTTTGTGAAAGTGAACGCGGAATCCAAGTATTCGCCATGCGGCAGGCACCAAGGAAAAGAGGTGAGTTTGAAAAATTTTATACAAAATTTCAGCATCATCATAATGTATTATTCACTCATTGTATTGTAATCTACACTTCTACACTTATATATATATATAATATATATAATATTATATATAATATTATAAAGAGGAAAACTTTGTTTGTTTGTTTGTTTGTTTGTTTGATTGTAATGAATAGGCTCATAAACTACTAGACCGATTTTAAAAATTCTTTCACCATTCGAAAGCTACATTATCCACGAGTAATATAGGCTATATTTAATTTTGAACAAAAGTAGGGTTCCTCGGATATTAGGGTTTTTCGGACACAAGGTGTAAAAAATCAACCAAAAAAGTTACTTATTTTGCGTACCCTGCCTAACGGCTGAACCGATTGAGCTGAAAATTGGCAGGGAGGAAGCTTAGAGCCAGGAGAAGGACATAGGATCCGTTTTATCCCGTTCAACGGGGCCGGGGCTGGGGCGGGACGGGGCCGGGGCGAAACAAAGTTCGCTGGGACCGCTAGTTTAATAATAAATTAGCTGGTAGGTAAATAACAATTACTAATAATACGCTACGCTACGGTACAAGTTAATAGTAAATAGGTATCTTCACTAGATGGACGGATTGAGATCAAAATATCACACAGCTTATCTTTAATACTTAATTACAATTAGAGACTAGCGACGAAAGTTAAATAAATTAAAACATTAATTAAAACGAATAAATACACTAGGTTAGGTTATAAGAATCAGAAGCACTACCACGGTTTAGCGCCAATTTCTCTGAAGAGCCTCTGTATTTTTATATTCGAAGCATTATACAGCCTTATTTCTAATATTTTTACCCACAACGGAACGGAGAAGGCGTTTGGGGTGGTCTGTATCATCTGTGTGTTTGCGTATTCGCAAACGAATGTTCCCATGTATCTCCAGAACTGCTTGACCGATTAACATGCAGTTTTCTGCAGTGGATTTGTAATTTAATGGATCTTAGATATGTGTTATACATAGTATTACTAATCCGCCAGGGGGCGCTGCATTTACCATTTCGTTCGTAAAATTACTATTGAATGTTTCCAATTATCTTTAGATCGGCTTGACCGATTGACATGCGGTTTTCTGCAGTGAATTTGTAATTTATCGGCGATGGTTCTTAGATAGGCACCGTATTAATCCGCCAGGGGGCGCTGCATTTATCATTTCGTTCGTAAAATTACTATTGAATGTTTCCATTTATCTTTAGAACGGCTTGACCGATTGACATGCGGTTTTCTGCAGTGAATTTGTAATTTATCGGCGATGGTTCTTAGGCATTATAGTATTAATCCGTCAGGGGGCGGTGCAGTTACCATTTCTTTCGATCATAAAATGACTCAAATCGAATGTTTCCATTTATCTCCGGAACGGCTTGACCGATTGACATGTAGTTTTAATCACTTATTATTAGTTAGCGACTTGAGCCATTAACTTGTCGCTTGTGGTTGGTCGATGTGAAAAATCGTGGGGCACTCCTATGTTCAGCAGTGGACGTCCTTTGGCTGATAATGATGATGATAATGAGCCATCGACAAACAAAATAAGAACCGCAAAGGCATCTAACGCTAATAATAAGGCTAGTCAGCAGTGGTAGAAGACGGTGCGGCAGGGGGGTCGTCACGAGCAGCTAGCAGACCTCGTAACGCGAGTGCCTCTTGCCTTAGCGCGGCGATGTGAGCGCGAAGTGATGCGTTTTCTTGCTCGAGGAGACAGGCTCGCCAGGCAATCTGGGAGAATTAAAGAAAGATTCTAATAGATAGCGAATATGACTTTTTAAAGTCAGTTTTTCTTTGCTTGACGAATATTGTAAAACAAGCAACATTGATGAGGTGACGCAGCCTCATAAAAACAATAATAAATTATAAATTGGTTTCTTTTATCTTAACCGATTGTTAGTTAAGTTAGCCTGTAAGCATCCCACTGCTGGGCAAAGGCCTTACCTCAAGTATGAGGTAGTGTGAGCCATACTCCACCACGTGGGCTCAGTGCGGATTGGCGAAGGGGTGTTTGCAAGGCAAGCTACCAACCTTGCTGTCAGATTTTATCAAGCCGATTTATCCGACTAGGCTTAACGACTAATACTAATCGATATTAGCCGGGACCAACGGCTTAACGTGCCTTCCGAAGCATGGAGATGCTCGTGATTTACGTCACTTATATGGTCGGGTCACCCATCCAAACACCGACCGCGTCGTAAGTTGCTTAACTTCGGTATTACCTACTACCAAAGTGTTGCCACCACTGCACTACGAGCACCTCCGATTGTTAAATATTTAGAAAAATATTTTCTTCGGATGTTCGCAAAAATCTCGTGAAAGTGTACATTTGGAGTATAGCACTATATGGGTGTGAAACGTGGACCATGACAAAGAAAGATAGGGAGAGACTGGAAACGTTTGAGATGTGGTGCTGGAGGAGGATGGAGAGAATTAGCTGGACGGAGAAAAAAACTAATGAAGAAGTCTTGAACTTGGTAAAGGAAAAGAGAAAACTAATAGAAACAATTGAGAGTAGAAGAGGGAGAATGCTGGGACACTTGATACGACACGACAGTTTCATCAGAACGATAATAGAGGGAAGAATAGAAGGAAAAAGGAAGAGAGGAAGACCAAGAATAAGCTATATGCATCAAATAAAGCAAAAGTTGAATGTTGCGTCGTATCAAGAGGTCAAGAGAATGGCGGAAGAGCGAAAAGAATGGAAAAAACTCCACCGACAAGAGCTTGGCTCTTAAATTAGATGATGATGATGTTGAGAGAGCCATCTCGCAACATTGATTAGGTGTCGCAGCCTACGCGTTAAAGAAAGCGCTTGCAAAATTCAACAGGCTTGCCAATGTGTCAGTGGCTGAGTGGTATAGGCATGCACCCGGATAGCCAGGCTTTTTACAAGTGCGTTTTACATCATTAAGTGCAATTTATATTATTAAAATAAATTAATATACCTCGTGTGTTCACAAGTTTTGAGACGAAAAAAAAGAGGCATAACTTTTTAAATAATTAAGTTATATTTCTAAAATTTACAGTGAACACTAAGTAGATAATAATCAACAATAAAATATATCTTTTATTCAAAATGTCCACCCTTGTTTTTAATACAGGCCCTTAGACGATTTGGCCAATCATCAATGGCGGCACGAATCTTTTCTAGCGGGATTCGCTTTGCTTCTCGAACAAGAGCTCGCTTCAGTGACTCCAAGTTTGGGTGGGACTTCTGGCAGGCCCTGAGCTCTAACTCAGTCCATAGAGAATAATCCAGCGGGTTGAGGTCGAGGCTGGAGGAGGGCCATTCGTTCGCCGCGATGAAGCCGGCACATTTTCCCTCAACCAAGCTTGGGTGGTTTTTGCTTTATGGGATGGTGCTGAGTCTTGCTGGAAAACCCAAAATTTGTTGTTAAATAAAGTATGAGATAGGGGTTTCACAACAGGCTCTAAGATGTCATTTTGATAATTCTTGGCTTTCACCTTGACGCCTTCTTGACAGAAATGGAGCGGAGTGACACCTTCATACGAAACTCCCCACCATACCATCACACTTGCCGGATGATGAGTACGCGAGACATTCCGTGCTGAAGCTGGGACATCCTTGCTACTTTTGGCATAGACTTTATTGTTTTGTCGGTTGAACTTTTCTTCGACATTAAAAAAAATTCTCATCGGTGAACAGTATCTTCCTCGCATCGTGTCTCCTAAGCAGTAATGGACAACGTTCGCGTCGCAATTTACGAAGCCGATCGTTTAAAAAGTGAACTTTCTACGGCTATACGCCTTTACCTTAAGATCATATTTCAGTATTCTGTTGACTGAAACGCGCGAAATTTTAGTCTGCAGAGCAATTTTTTTCTGAGTGCGACATGGATTTCGGCGAAGTCGCTCTCGGATGATTTTGATGTTCGCAGGCGTCCTTACAGAGCGTGGCCGACCACTCCTTTGGCGATCTTGCAAGGAACTTGTCTCATTGTATCGTTTGATAGTGTAATACACGAAGTTACGGCTTACGCCAAAAGTTTTCACCCCACGGAAAATCTCCATTGGTGTTTTTCCCGCCTTAAATAGCGATATCACGGTCGCACGCAATTTTTTAGTCCCCTTCATCACGATAAAATTGACAGAAATAAATTTGAAAGTCAAAGGTATTAAAAGTAAACATTCCAAATTCAAAATTGGAAAAATAATTAAATAGCAGCCAGTAATATTTAATTTATTTTTTTAACTACCAAGTTTGTCTCAAAACTTATGAACACACGAGGTAGATTATAGGGTTCTCTCGTACCTGGTCCTCCCTGATCCGCCTTGCGTCACGTGACTTCTTAGCAGCCTGATTGTTGCGCCGGCGTCGCTCGAAATACTTTTCGTCTTTCAATTCAGCAGGGATTGGACGCTTCTCGCCGCGGCGGCGGATGTCGTCACATGGAGGTGGGGTTAGAACTAATCAACAAACAAAATAATTCTCAGTTGAATGTTCAGTTGTTTAACAACTAAAATAATAAGTGGTTTAGTGGGAAGGCAAAGAAGAATGAACAAGTCTTCCATAACTAAGATTCTGACAGGAAAGAATACGCACGCACTGCGTTGCAGTAGCAGAATTGCGTAGATAAAGCCACAGGTGTCCATTAGGAGGTTTATTAGTCAGCCAGAAACTCGAAACTCCTACTAATTATCAAATCCAATGTAAATTAAGTAATGACTGAAGAGGAACCTCTTAGCTGAATCCAATCATACTTAACTACTTATTTGACTTACCTACTGATAAAAACAATTATAATTTCCCATATAAAGTCTGCTTTTCTTCACTCGAATATTGTAAACAATCTTGACATTCCTTTTTAGCCAAAATATTTATTTTAAAACAAGACAAACACACAAGTTACAGCATACACGGCTAATTCATTGTTCAACACTGTTATCTTTTTAAATTAAATAATCAATTAATTTTACTTGCTGATGTTATTTTGAAAGTTACAAAAAGATTGTTTACAATGTTGGACTAGCAAAGATGAAAGGAGTTTACAAAAAAATTTACCCATTGTAAAAAAGATTACTGATCGATCAGTGGTAATCTATTATTATAAAATGCTTTGTCCTGAATGATTCACTGACTGACGGATCAACGCACAACCTAAACCGCTGGTCGTAGAGACTTGAAACTTGGAGACTGTGTTCTTTGTATAACGTAGGGATCCGATAAGAAAGGATTTTTCGAAATTTTACCCCTAAGGGGGTGAAAAAGGAGTGCAAAGTTTGTATGGGACAACGTGATTCCTTGGTCCGATCTTCTTCAAATTTTGCATAAACATTCTTAAAAAATATTAACGAAAAATGTATATCGAATTTTATTGAAATTTATCTTGCAACGGGGTAAAAAGGGGAAGCAAGTTATTTTGGGGATGATTGGCTTCAAAGTTAATATAAATACTCTTTAGTGCTTATGCTTAAAATAATTTTTATGTCATTTTTGACAATCATTTGACATATCTGAGACACAATGTTTTGACACATGTTTGTTATTAATTTTACTCTCGAGAAGAGATTTTATTCCTTAAAATAGTAAAGAATGTTTGTTTTCTGTTGAAATCTAGGTAGGTATCTAGCGGTCTGTGTCCAGTGTAGTTGTGGTAGTATGCAGATCGTTTGTTCATATTGTTGGTGGACATTCAACGCTGTTCCTGCGGTCGATGGGTATCCGACCTGGAACTTTTCTGCAAATTTTTCGTGGGGGCCTATGTTAAACAGTGGACGGCCTTGGGTGTTGATGATGATGATGATGGGGTAGATCCCTACATATAATTTTCCCTTTGAATTCAAACAAAGCTCAAGTTCAAACGTTCTTAAGGTAGCGGGAGAAGACTTGAGGGAATTTGCTGCTGCTATGATAAGTGGCATGATGCTGTGTAAGCGCACAGAGTAGCCTGGTCTTTTTATAACCCGAAAGAAATATACGATTGAAGAAAGGCGTAAAGTATTTTCATTACGTTGTAAATAAAAAGATAATATCCCCGTGTAAGTTTGACCAGATTAAAGACCAGGCTACGTGTTGAGTCTACACAAAGTACCTATAACATTTGTCTATAATTTAAAAACTGATGTTATTGTTTGTTTGGTTGAAGGCGCTAATCACATAGGTCCGGTTATAAAATAGATACATTGTTAAATAGTGAATTTATCGGGGTAGGCTATTTAATTAGTTTAATGCTTAGAGGCTTATAAATATTTTTGCTACGATCTATGGGAACGGAGTAAAACTAAAACGTGCGGACGAAGTCGCTGGCGGGCCGCTAGTCTATACCAATAAAATGCTTTGTCCTGAATGACTGACTGACTGACTGATGGATCAACGCACAGCCTAAACCGCTGATTGTAGAGACCTGTAACTGGGAGGGTGTGTTCTTTGTGTGACGAAGGGATCCGATAAGAAAGGATTTTCAGAAATTCCACCCCTAAGGGGGTCAAAAAGGGGTGCAAAGTTTATATGGGACAACCAGATCCCTTGGTCCAATCTACTTCAAATTTTGCATACACATTCTTTTACAAAATTGACTGAAGACTTATATTGTATTTTATTGAAATTCATCTTCTAAGGGGGTTAAAAAGGGGTGCAAAGTTATTATAGGGGTGATTTGCTTCGAATTTGATGTCAATACTATTTAGTGCTTACGATTAAAATATTTTTTATTTCATTTTTGACAGTCATTTGACATAATCTGAGACAGAATATTTGACACATGTTTGTTATTGATGTTGCTCTCGAGAAGAGATTTTATTGCCTAGAATAGTAAATAATATTTTTTTGTGTTTAAACAGCGTAGGTATCAATCGGTCTGTGTCCAGTGTAGATTGCAGATCGTATGTTCATATTGTCGGTGGACATTCTACGCTGCTCCTGTGGTCGAAAGGTGTCCAATCTGTAACTTTTCTGCAAACATTTCGTGGGGGACCTATGTTTAGCAGTGGACGGCTTTTGGAACATCCAAATGATGATGATGGTGGCGTAGATCTTTACATAGAGTTGTCCCTTTCAATTTACGATTTGAATTCAAGAAAGTAGAGTAGGTATTCGCTATAACCAATAACCATAAACAAAGCTCAAATTCAAACTCTTAAGGTAGCGACAGAAGACTTGAGGGAATTTGCTTCTCTCACAGCCTGTATGTGACATAATGCTGTGTAAGCGCTGAGAGTAGCCTGGTCATTGTAGTACCTGAAATAAATATACGATTGACGATAGGGCGTACGAAGTATTTCCATTTCGTTGTAAAATAAAAAAAATAATATCCCTGGGTAAGTTTGATATTTATAGTTAGTTTGATTATACCGGGCTACATGTTGTGTGTACATAAAGTATAACATAATTATTGTCTGTACGCATTTCTTTATATATATTTTAAAACTGGATGTTTTTGTTTGTTTGTTTGAACGCGCTACTCACAGGAACTATTGGTAAGGTTATAAAATAATATAGATAGATAATTTATCAGGGAAGGCCATAGTTTAATGCGTATAGGCTTATAAATTTTCGCTACGATCTATGGGAACGGAGTTAAACTAAAACGCGCGTACGAATTCGCGGGCGGGCCGCTAGTACGATACAAAATCTGTCAGTCCCGCAGAGACAACGAATATTCCCCATCTTTCGAAAGATGATTTGACACGTATTATCTTAAGGAAAGATGATGATACATACTCGGAGGAGCCCTAACAGGCAGATGTTGGCAGTACGGCGGCAGGCACGGCGGGGGCTGGGGAGGCAATGCTGCTAGAAGGGGACCAACCATGCTGTGTACATCTGAGAACAAGATAGATATACATAACTTAAGTTACACTTAAATAAACACAAGGTAGAAATTGTCTATATTTTATATTGTTAACTTTCATGGTCACTAACTTTAGAATAGCTAGGGGACCCATCCGCAAGTTCTCTTCAGTTACTCCGTGATCATGGCGCTTGCAACGGTGCCGAAAGATATTGGAAGCTCATAAATAATAAGGTACATGGTAGCAATCCCGTATCTGACTATTCTAATGTCTATATTTTGTGGTAGAAAGTCGGTAGATTCACCACGAGGTTTTCGGACCGCGGGGCGAGTTGCCCGAGTGCTGTTTTAGATTGGGGTTATTCGCACCGCAGTGGTCTATGGGTCGATTCAAAAAATACCTTGGGCGATTTGCACCGCTATACCACTGGCGGTGGGTAGGTGGTGCGAGTGACCCCATTCTGTAACAATAACAACACTTGGGCGATTTGCACCGTCCGAAAACTGCGGTGCCAAACGCCCCATACCTACCCCGGTAAAGATACAGATTCTTGCTTATCAATTCGGATTCCTCGTTTATCGATTCGAAGATACTTAGACGGTAGTAGTTGATTGTTGTTGAGGTCTCTGGCGCCTAACCACTATTCAACAAAAATCGCTTGCACATACGACACAAAAACGGGAGTCACTTCAATCAAAAGACGGCCTGAGGATTTTGGGTCATGAGGCGGTTAGACGGCGTTAATCTCGATAGCATCTAATGTAGGTGCTGAACGGATTTTGCTACGCTTTACAGATAATAGGTATTTATTTATGAAAGTGTTTTTTTATCTCCTTGTTTCTCTTTGAGACTTGAGGAAAATAAGATCTTTTTTCTCGTGGAATTTTATTCTAAAACCGTTCACATTTGTGAATTTCCTTATCATTTTACCTAAATGTATAATGTAAGTCCAAAGTAAATGCTACATGCGTTAAATCCGCCTTTTGTACAAAGTTTGGGAGACAAATAAATCTTAAATAAATAACATTCTATGTCATAAAATTCACGGACAAAACGCTAACCGCACTCCCTAATAAAAGTAATAAAGAACCAAATATTGATTCAAGGAAGACCGCAAACGAGCGAGGTGTGACGGGCAAATATTGCCCCCGTGATCTGTTTGCCCACCGTTTAGGGCACAGATCACTGTGCAAATAGATGACGCACGGCCGCACTGAAGGACGGATTTTATAACCTGGTTATTGTAAGAATGGGCTGTCACTGTCACTGCGCGTTGAGAAAAGTGTGCAAAATCAGTGAGTTATTAGGTTGTTACTACTACGTATTGAGAAGCAAGAAATGTGTCGCAAAAACGACGACAAGATTGTGACGTTTTCTTTGAAAATTTGAATTTCGAATTATGATTTGTACTACGAGTTGATGACCGGGTCATCAATTTATGGAGCACAAAATTTATTCGTGATGTCTGTTCCATACGCTAGTAATAGTAGTTCAATGGCGAAAATGAACTTTCTGACACGAAACGGATGAATGAGACGATGAGCGGGGAAGCGGGAGGGGCATAACAATATTTATATAATTAGGAAAATAAGTCATATTTATGTATTATAATAGTGTATGTATGTAGCTAAAGATTAATGATTTAACAGCGAACAGCTGTCGACCTTCATGAAAGCAGAGTTTTGGCCGAAGGGTGTTTTGTATCGCAGATTTCGCGGACGGTTACCGGACACCAAGTTGCGCAACACTACGCCGGCAAAATAGGTTCATTTATTTTAATATTTTTAATGTTGTTATTGTATGTATGTTAGTCTTTAAGGTATTTATTGTATGGGCCTAAGTTTCCTGAAATAAATGATTAAATTAAATTAAATTAAACACTAGCATAAAAATGTTATTTTAATCCTATACTATACAAAATACGTCCGTCCGTGGGCTGTAAGACGCATACCATGACCGTGCTAAGAGTGTATCAGACACGAAAAGCAACACAATACGCTCTACTATGCCCACTGAACGGATTTACAGCGTTCTGTCTCTCCGTTATATGGAGCGAGATCGTATTTTGCCGGTGCTGAAACGCGACGGTGTTGGTTGGTGGCGGAACGGTCTGTTAGGAACAGTGTCATAGTTTTCAATACATAATACATTAATTGCACTTGTTAAAAGACAACTGTGAACCTGAGACAGACGAGGAATTGAACCCTGTGTCTTACAAGTGCAATTTATATTATTAAGTTTGTATGGTGACAAAACACTATAAAAACAAAAATAAACTACAAATATATTTTTTTGTCAGGCCAGACATGTTCCTATCATGGTCATTCCAGTTTGTTTCACTTAGGCAGAAGGCAGTAACCTTTATTCTTTTCTTTCTTTTCTATGAGGCATCTAAAAATCGTATTGCTCTTTCTACTCATGTGTAGGCCACGCGTCGGCCATCAAACCGCTTATTAATTCATGTGCACCTGCGTTGCGTGTTTTACAATCAATAATTATGTTTGAAGGAAAAATGAATTTGTTTGTACGAGTAAAATATTGGTTCAAGTGGGAATTGCAGTTTACAGTAAGATGCAATAATTAATTCCACCGCAAACTGAATAATATTTTATAACTGATTATTACCTACCGTCTACAAAAAGGTGGTATTCAATGCGGCATGTACTCGTATGTTTGTGCATAGACAGGTGCCTACCTAAGCTTGGCATAATGATTTCTCCTTTTTTTGCCCATATTTTGAAATACTACTAAACCGATTTTGATGAAACTTGCACTTTACCACAGAATATTGTACCATAAGTTAAAACATACACTAGGTATGTTTTTATTTTCTAGAAATCTGTGGACAAACATACATACAATTGTGAAACTTGGCATACTACGTGTTTGGAAGCTTAACTAGATTACCATACTCAAACATTATCCAATTCCAACAAAATCACAAACATACAAGTCGTAATTGAATACCTCCTTTTCTAAAAGTCGGTTAAAAATCTTTTTATTTTGACTAGTAGAGAATGCCACGTGGCAGACCTAACACTAACCGGCGGCCTAACCTTTTGAACCTGGTTGGCAATAAAGTATAAATAAATAAATAGAAACTCATTTCGGTTTGGAGTGATCGACGAAACTTTCGACCTTTCATATTTTCACCCTATTATTACGTAACAAATTAGCTGGCAGGTGAACTATAAACCGATTCTACCCTTCCAAACATTAAAAAGGGGTAATTGACAAAACGATTAGAAGAAAATTAAAATACACACGTAATAGTTAACACTTGTGTGTTCCCAAAAATTACCCTATCGGACGGCCATCTTTGACCTGTCACATTTCCCGCCACTCACTCGCGAACTGTCAAAAGTGCCGCGTAAACGCAACTGGAATAATCATCCATGGTTTTTGATATTTTTGGGAATTGTAGTAGGTAAGAAATTTATACATTCTCGCTTTTAAAGAAACGCATACGTATTTAACGTGATTGTGATGTTTTACCTTATTTATTGTGGGGCGTATTCATTAAAATTTTTATATCAAATGTATGTATCAGACCGTTTGTATGATGTGATGACAAGTGGCGTCAATTTATGTGGCTACGAGATTTGTTCGCGGCGTCGTTCCATACGCTAGTAATAGTAGTTGGAATAGCTAAATAAAGGTTTATTAAGCTTTATTTATTTATTTATTCAGTGGGTAGTTCAATGCAACAACAATTTCGAGCCACTCTCGATTTTCGCAGTCAGGTCAGAAATTTACGCAGAAACTGATGAAAAATCTTAATATTTCCCAAATTCATGGTCACCGTCCTCGGGCATCAAATCGGGGAGGCACCTGCGTGCGAAGTGGCACCTGGTTAATCGCGATGAGCCGGGGCGGAGGTCGGGCTCCTACTACCAGGATGCCAATACGAAAAAAGTTCACCGATCGAATTATCTTTTTCAAAGAAAATACAGTTATTGCTTTATTTATCCGGGTCACGACTTCTATGCATTTTGATTTCTTTCGTGCGGTAGTTTTTTTTACGTGGTACCTACTTGTTTTTTTCGGTAAAACAGTGATACTCGTAACGCAATCGAATTACCACACGAAATAAGTTCGATCCTGCGAGAATCGGCCTCCTGAGCCCTATACATTACTCCTTCCGTTACATAAAATGTGTATTTTCGAAACTTAATCAAACGAAATGTGCGGACACTAGACCCAAGATTATCGACAAGAGAAATATGAAAATCTTTTAATATCTATTGAAGCTAGATTTCGCGTCCCGTCATGTCTAATACCTACCTACTTATTACAATGCAACGTAAAAGTTTTAAATCTTATGTGAAAGTAATTGATAAATCAGTTAAAGTTCAATGCGCATGTCCAATTCGCACTTGGCCGGTTTTTTCTTTTCTTAATTTCTGCATGTGGTGTGAAATATGTAATATTTCTTGCCTAAACGTAGCGCTATCTACGGCCTTTTACATAGCCCTCTTAATATTTAAATTTAGCCCGGAAATAATAGCCCGATACGGCGGAACCGTTTTCTTGTATGAGATGAGGTATCTGTACTAGTATTATAATATTTGTGCCTAAACTAAGTTTCATAGTAGGGACTCAGCGGTGTCGAGCAAACGAAGTGCAATTATGAGCACGCGTCATAAGTATAATTGCCCTCCACCCTTTGCCGCTGCGATCTGCCTAAACTTAACGCTTGTATTTGAGGGACAATGTTTGATGTAAAAAAAAGATTGACGATTTCGGTTTTTTTGTGTGACATCAATAACAATTTGACGATATGTCTTTTACTTGTTTCTTTACAATAAAATACATAAAAAAATATTTTATTAAATTTTTTTTTATATTTTTTGAATTTAATTTAGCATCAGCTGAAACTGGCACCCGTAGCCAAATGTTCTCTGTAACTTTTATTAATTAATATATTCACCTCTTAATCTTGTAAGATTAGGATAAGATTGTGATAAGATTGTAACACTGTATACATTATAACACTGATGTAATACACTGTGTTTTTATTTTCCTTGGCAATAAATGTTTTCAATTTCAATTTCAATTTCAAAATCGATTCAGTTGCTTTTGCGTAAAGGAGCAACAAACATCAATACATCTTCACAAACTTTCGCATTTATTTAAAACTATTGGTTAAGAATTAGTTATAAATAAATTACTTATCATTTTGTTATACATATAAGTAAATACACAAACATATCCTATATCTTATCGTTTGTTGAACTTTGGAAAGACTAATAGCAAAACTAAACCAAAGAGTCTTCTACTGCGAAAAAGCAAACGTGATAAGCATGGGTTGACAAAGGTGTGAATATGATTGTATCTCATCCATCATCATCATTATCAGCTAAAGGACGTCCACTGCTGAACATCCCCTACACATCTTTCCACAGCTACCGATCATAAGCGGTCTGCATGTAGTGTGATCCTACGATTTTTACAAGGTCCTCCATCTTGTCGGTGGACGTCCTACGCTGCGCCTTCATTCGAAAGGTACTAGGTTTGTTAGTAACTTTAAAAAATAGTGCGACCGGACCTAAACAGGCTCGCTTCCCCATCGTTCTTAAGTAATAGCAATGACCAGTAACTTTCTCACTCAAAAAACATAATTTAGGTACTTAGGTGTAGTATTAAGTTACTGTAGTTAGTTGTAGAATCGCATTGATTAAAACCCTTTACAGATTAGTCTGCCTATAACCACGGATGGTGTATGTAAAGTATTCGACAGGCGTAAAAATATGCGCGAAGTCAATCCGTAACGTGTTCAATTAAAAGTATTAGCATAAGCTTAGAACCAATACAGCTATCGTTAAAATAGTATAAAACTGTGTCTAACAAGAAAGTTTGTGTCCTTATTTATAATCAGAATTGATTAATAATAACACGACTTGGACTTCAGATATTCTTTTTGTGGTCAGTTCAAAGATAAACGCTGTCCGCGTCTCCGCGACAAAATGAAATTGTAGTCGAGGAATTGATACGAAAACATTAATTCATACATTTAAATAGCATTGTGGGAGCGGCAGAATTAAAACTCCCTTACCAGATTGAATTGACTGATAGTTATAGAGCAAAATGCAAAAAGTTTAATTTTGAGTATCTCGGAAATCGAAAAAATATTGGATTCTTATTCTTACCTATTCTAACTTATACATACATACGTATACACGAACAATTTCAGACTGAGAATTTTTTCACAGAGAGTTATAAACGATTTCCATGTTTAGGTATAAATACCTAACTTCTCGTAAAAAAAAACATTGGATTATTGTATATCTATAATCTGTATTACTTATTTTCACTATGTGCCAAGTTTCAACGACGGGAGAATTATTCGGATGTCTCCATACAACGAATCTCCTCGTTGATTGGACTATGAAGACAATAGGTTGCACTTAGCTTTACTGTACTGACTTCAAATCACACAGGACCCTAAATACTTACTTAAAACTGTTTTTATATCAAAGTTGTTTGGTGCCAACTTCCCCATTACACGTAATGATGTGTGATCTATCGACCGGCCGTAACTATTACTAAACCAACACAGGTGATGGTTCCCATTCGCCACCATGTTTCATAGTACAATCGACGGGTATTTTGTAATGATGTGGGAAGACTGTAAGTCATTTTGTTTTTTACGAATCATCATTTTCAAGCTCAAAATTGACATGTTTTTAGTTTAATATTATTCGATTTGTTATAATTTTCCTCAAGCTATCTTCTAACAATATGGTCAGAGATTTCTCGTTAGGCAGGTGCAATCATAATCTGTGTCTGATAACAAAAGTCTTCAAGTGTCTTTTACCGAGATGCCATACGGATCCGAAATATGCACTCTATATATGGGCTTTATAAAGTAGCTCAAAATTACACAACGAGCGATGGAGAGGGCTATGCTCGGTGGTTCTCTGCGAGATCGAATCAGAAATGAGGAAATACGAAGAAGAACTTAAGCAACGGACATAGCCCTGTGAATAATTAAGCTCAAGTGGCAATGGGCAAAAGGCATCCGCTGATGGCCGTTCATTATAGAAGAAAAAATCTAGATTGGCGTTGAACTACTTATCACTAGCGTATTGCACTGACACCATGAAACAAGTTTTGTGCTCCAAGGTAGACCACAGTCATCAACTCATAGTACAGACTAAACTAAACCAACGCGGCAACGCAGCCAGCATTATAGCCTCCTTGCCACAAGGAAATGGTTTCATTTTTGAAAAAGGTACTTATGTTGTCTTTTTTTTAATAGGTTGCATGTCTTAGTTTTATTTTTTTCTTGTTTGTTATTAATAATGGCCCATTTACATGAGGCACTGGCGCCAGCAAATTCGAAACCGTTCTATTCTATTGGACTGGCTTCGTCCACTGGCTTGGGCCAGTCCAATGCACTGGCCTAGCTCTATTTTCACGAAGCCAATACTGGCCTGGCTTATTGGACTGTCTCGTCTACTGGCCTCGTGTAAATGGGCCATAAAGAGTAAGTTTTTATAACGATAATATTTCAAGTACAGACTACAGATTTACCTATAGTTCGAAATTAAAAATTCAGGTCAACGTCACAATCTTTTCGTCTTGTTTGCGACACATTTTTTGCTTGGCATAGTTTCTCTATACGTAGTAATTATAACTCAATGTAGATTGGAGACACTTTGACCAAAGACGTAGAGATGGGCAGACCGTAGGGGAGGCCAATGTTCAGCAGTGGACGTTCTTTGGCTGACAATGATGATGATGATATAGCTACTCACCAGGCGGCACTAGTAGATGGTTGTAGCTCCTGAGAAGCCTCAACGCAGTTAGGGCTCCGCTGTGACTCGCGCAGGGCTCCACATCGTACAAGCTAGGCATTGTCTGTTCCATTTTGACGTTTATATCTACACTTATTTTAGTTTACTGAGTTTACAAATCACAAAAAGGCATTTTTAGAGTACATTTTCATCTCTTTTTTGTGTTTTTAATTTTTATTTGTGTTTAATTAGAGCATGTTCGTTGGGAAGCCTTTCAACAGGTAATATTAAAATTAGAATGGGTTATTATTATGTATGTCTATGAAAGATATATAACTCTAAAAAATAAGTTTTTTAGAGTTATATATCTTTCATATTTTTTTATTTTATTGCTGTTTAAAACCTAAAATGGTTTTAAGAAACTAATATAAAAGACCTATCCGTGGATAATTTTCAAACTATTTTAATTTAGCTTTATTAAATTGAGAAAAAGTTGTTGTAATCAATTGTTTAAATCATTAAATAACGGTTTTATGTGAACTTGACTTATGTAGGTAGTATTAGTCACCAACTTTTTAGAAACTTTTTAGTTATAAACGTTCCAAAATGTTTTTTTTACAGTAAGAAATCTTACAGATTTTTTTTATTTCTTCACTTGTATCAAAATCACAGCTACAAATTCCTTTGCTATCATATCCAATAGGGCCACTAAAAACAAACTAAGCCGCCTACCGAAGTTATCACCACCAAATGCACGACCTTACATAACTCCACCGTGATTGGTCGCGTGCATAATCGTTGTGTAATTTCCCGCCCTCCCATTGGCTGTTGACGTAACAATTAGCTAATTTCCGCGCCCTGATTGGCTGGTAGGCCCCGCCCTAGAGTTTCCCGCGAGACGGCCTTATGACATCCGCTGTAATGTCAGGTGAATGTTTAATGAAGTACTATTAAGTGGCACGTGGGTGTTTTTCCGTGAAGACTTTTCAGGAGCACTCTGAATTTTGTACTTGAATTAAAAAGCTGTATTGTTAACTTAAAAAACATAGAACATCGAATATCATCGAACATAGGATGGAAGGTAAATACTATGGTAAGTGTCGTTGCATTATATCCCGTGTGTTGATTAACATAGAACATTGAGTTGTATAGGTGAAGAAGATCGTGAGGTATTTTCTGGCAAATGGTGAGTTAAAGTATCACTGATAATTTTCAACAAATCAAAAATCTAATTACACGGAACATTTTAAGCAAACATTAATTATCTGCCTCAAGTGGCCTTATATATTATCGCGCGTACTTATATTGGTACTCATCATCAGTTATTGCACGCACTGTGATTTGTGCAATTGGCAGAATTAATGCCTTCGGGAATTCTCTACCAGCCAACCGCTTGGGAATGCAGAAACATTGGGTACAGATAAAAAAAACTAAATTTTTCAGCTGAAAATCAAAAATGCCTCCTGAAAAGCACCCGCTGAACAAATATGGCGGCGCGTTATAATTACCGCTTACAGTAGCGGCGCGCGTTATGAGCGCTGGCGCAAGAAAGCCGTAGAGGGGCTTTTCTGTAGAAAACTTATGGTAAGTTTTATTTTATTTGACAGACCTACCTTGGAACAATTAAACGTGAAATAACAAAAGAATAGTTATAGTGCTATGTTTTGTTTTATTCAGTCATTTTAGTTACGAAAGTTGTCAGGTTACCTTATATCACGTTTATTTGTTCCACAATTACTTATTTAGAAAGTTAACATTAAATTGACGAGAAAATGATTACTCGAGATAGGCCGCTAGCCGTTCCGATAGGCGTAGGATTTTTTTAATTAGATAAAAAAAACCGGTTAAGTGCGTGTCGGACCCGCGCACTGAGGGTTCCGTGCCACCCTTAACTGAATTCAGGGTCCACTTACTTTCACTTAACGAAAACATCACAATATATTGCGACAGCAAAAATAACATTGTTTTTCATAGTGTTTGTATGAAAGTCAAAGTTATATTTGCGGTAGATAAAAATGTGCAATATCTCAAAAACTACTGGTTCGATCTCCTTCAAACCAATTTTCGTTGCAAGTTTTTGTTGAGATCTACATTATATATTTTTTTCAAAATTTTCACTTTCTTAGTTCAAAAGTTAGATGGGGGGGGACGCCCATTTTACCACTTTGGAAGCGTCTATATCTCAAACCTTACACTTTTAGAAAAAATGATTTTAGAAACCTTAACATCATTTTAAAAGAACTATCTATAGACACCCCACACGCATAGGTTTGAGTAAAAAAAATTTTTTAGGTTTTAGTTTCATGTATGGGAGCCCCCCTTAAATATTATTTTTTCTTTCTTTTTGTATCTGAATCGGAAAGCGGTGAACAAAATACACCTACCTACTAAGTTTTAGCTATGTGATGCGTATAGTTTCAGAATAAAGTGGCTGTGACATACGGACGGACAGACAGACAGACAGACAGACAGACAGACAGACTTGACGAATTTATAAGGGTTCCGTTTTTTGCCATTCGGCTACGGAACCCTAAAAAGGATCGTTTGTAGTCCCTGATCATCCTCATCTTCGTTTTTTGCCCTATTTTTCAGTTCTCTTAACGACAGACGTGTAATTACACAGCTGCATAACGTAATTGAAATTGAAATTCAAATATTTATTCACAGCAAAACACACATTGCGTTGATCAATTTAAAAAAAATAATAATACACCAATTAAAATACAATAAAAAATTAACACAAAATTCTAACTACGTAATTTATGGCGAAAAGAAGGATAAATTTTAACAAAATGTCAAGATTTGTAAATAATAAAGAATAACATGTCACAGAAAAATTAAATAAATAATTAATCTAAAAATTAATTGAAAATGTCACTTTTATTATAAAATTTGGTATCAATATCCCATATTTTTTAATAGAATTAATCTGTATTAAAATAATTTGAAACAATCTTGATGACGATCCATTATTTATTATACCATTTGGCTATTTACGTTGTCCTTGCAATCAAAAATATTTCTTACACCTCATCGACTCCACAGTATTTTTGTTCCTGAAACGGCTTTCTAGTTCAAATTGCCACCTAATAACTATTGAACCGTGATAAGTGTAACATGACTACTTCAATCACAGTACCTTAGTTTTTAATTTAATTTTGAACTAGCGGTGATCGTGACTGCCTCCGCGCGTTTTTAGCTTGCTTCCCCTTCCTCTCCCGTTCGCAGCGTGATATTTTATATTCTAAAGCGTTCCTTGATAAATAAACTATCCAACACACGCGGTCAAAAAAAAACAATCTGTTTAGTTTTATAATAATATTCCTTCCGGGCTAACTTACAGAATTACACATACAGCATTATTTACTGCGGGAATAGTCCGGTTTATTGTGTGGATAAACAGACCAAATATTTATGAACATACAAGTCATCAAGAGCCTAAAAGTAAAGTTAGCCTGTAAGCATCCCACAGCTTAGGCCTTACCTCAAATTTGAGGTAGTAATCATCAAGAGCCTAAGTCTTGTATGTTATTCAAAGAAGCATGAAGTTTAGGAAATACGTGGCAAACAGTATACTGGTTATGTGACTAGACGATCACTGTGGTCTTGGTATTATTCTACGTATAGAGAAGCTATGCCAAGCAAAACATGTGTCGCAATATACGACGACAAGATTGTGACGTATTCCTTGAAATTTTCGAAAATAAAACCGTTTGTATGAGTAAATGACAAATGGCGTCAATTCGAGTGGCACGAGATTTGGGTGTCAGTTCCATCAGCTAGTAATAGTAGTTCAATGCTAGAATACCGGAGACTTCATAGAAGTGACGTCAAAAAGAAGCACAATTCACAGACCAAATAGTTGCTGATTAAAAAGCTTCTGTTATGTTGTGGTGTTCGTATTGAAGTAGTCTTACTGCAGCAAGTGACCCCGCTGCCGGTATAAACCTTCGCTCGCATTTACATAAAGCGACGCGTCATTACCACCGCTCGCTCAATCACACGCTGTGGTAGTACTGTACAGACAAACGCAAAAGGCTTTCTAAAAGTGCTTTTAACATGACTAAAGTTCGTTAACAAATCAAGAGATGGCGCTGGTTGTTTGACACAAGCTATAGTAACTAAACACAAAAGTTATTGTACCATAGTTGCTTTGCCAACTACTCGTAGTCTCTTAAAAAGTATATAACCATTTATTTATTTGGGTAGGCACAACGCTGCATTGTATCGAATTACAGCCGACAGGCTCAACCAAATGTTTTCATGAGATGATGTGGCTTTTGCTACAAGTCGTCTCATTACCGTTTCATAAAATGTAGAAATAGAAAGTAGCATAGCGGGATTGTCATTTGTTCGACGCGTGTCCCTCGTCCGTCCCCGCCAACTCAGTACCTCAATTTCAGATACGCTAGGCCAGTGTACCAGTGCGTGCGTACTAGCTTGAATACGTTATTAAAAAATGCGTTCCTATTTAAATGAAGATATTATATTCAAACAAAGTTGGCGGGTACAGGACGAACTCGTTCTATACGAACTTGAAGTTTTATAAAGAAATTATCTGTATCACTGTTTTAAATCACTGTACCTGAGTGTGTACCTCTAAAAATCTATTTTCACATTCGTATTCATTCATAAACTAGTTTAATAATGGTTGGTATTTGGCGCGTACAGAGCGAGGCTTGGTTAAAATCAAAACTAAGCTGCTCAGGCTAAACCTGGAAATGGTGACAGCGTGTACCTTGGCTGTACTCCAAGAATTTATAGTCGCTAATATTAAAAAACATAAGCAATTTTTTCTCCGACTGTACTGACGTAGGACTTCGCCATTACACTACAACTACAGTTATAGTGGCGTGGAAAGGTGATATTTTATTCTGTGCTTGTTCAATAATGACTGCTCTAATGATAGTTTCACGTTGTATACTTGTGTTACAGTCCCTGAACATTAGCTTCTAGGTAGGTACATAAATGTAAAATTGTTTTTGTAGTACTAAAGCAATGCAGTAAGCTAGATACGTGTACTACGTTTTTTATATACTTTTTATGCGATTGACTTTGAAGTAACAAAATAAACATGTTACATGAACAATTCGTTTTGAATTTCTTAAAAACCTAATTTTGGATAATAAACGAAATTCAAAGACACCTGGGCCCCTATTTTTGAATAACTCGCTTGGATATGGCGAGTGATTTTCGTTCGAAAACGATTTTTTTTCTATGACTTTTGACACTACGTCAAACGAAAATCACTCGCCATCTTGAAGCGAATGAATCAAAAATAGGGGCCCTGATTGTTGGTTTAATCCACCACAAGCCTTCATAACAATATGAACCTTTATTACAAGCGATTCTTCCCATTATGGAATGTTACTTGGGATCCAAATTTTTTATTAAAACGTTTTAATTCCTCAAAATCGGTTCAGCTGGTAAGCTTGAACGGAAGATTACATAGGGTTATGTATATTTTTATTAGGTATGTTGTATTTATACAACATAAATAAGGCTTAAAAGGCCCCACCGCATCTGACGGCCATTTTTTGTCGTATTCTCGTTGTCATTTCTATCGATAGGTATCTTGTGTATGTTACCTAAACTATCTTTTTTTAAACTACATCATCTCACTGCTGGGCCAAGGTCTCTCCCAAAACTTTCAATTTGTCTCTGTAACCCCCAAACTCTATCTCATACTCTTACCTACTAATCTGTGCTCTATCTTATTTTACATTTTTGGGATGTTTATTTGCGAAAGGCAATCAATTTCGAATTAGTTCTCTTTTCGAGGAATAAACAAAAAAATACAACAAAAAGTCATTCACTTTTGATTTTTTCGGTTTGACAGTCACCATCGTGTCATGTCAACAAAAAAATTCCAACATCGCAATGGATTCTGACAAATGTTTTGTATTTTAACAAAATGAGGGGAATTTCAAAGATTTTATCTTCAGACGTACAAAGTCGGTGCAAAAATGCTTGTAAGTTTTGTGATGTTTAAATACTTATATTTTTATTGAGAGTGAAGAAGCAGAGATTGTACTTGTGTATTGCGAGTATTGCGCACACATCTGGGCACTATGATATCTCCTGTGTTCTTGGCCTATCTCTGCTGAGAGGGGCCGCCATTGCCGAAAATCGATAGGAATTCGTACTAATAATAGTCCCCCTAGCCGATTTCGACTATGGTGGCCAGTCACTACTAACCGACTGCGCCGGACATATTATTGTGCACAAGTGTGTGCGAAACACAAGTGCACTCTCTATTCCTTTAACTCTCATAACCCGATGGGACAGCAATCTGACACGACCAGAGAGAGATGCGCTGGACCAACGGTGCAACGTGCGCACCGAGGCACGGGGGTGAAACACCACCAACTTTCAAACTCCGGGCTTCCCTGAGAATTTCTAAATAGAAAAACAGGTACATGTTTTTGGCCCGACCCAGGAATCGAAGCCGGGACCTCTGGCGCAGCCGTCGCTTTAAAATGACCCTCTTACCGCTGCGCCACCGAGGCAGTTTTCATTCTTACTATAGTTGGCGTGTATAATGAATTACCTCAATATTAACTCCATTTCTTCTTAATTATTCTTTGCTCTCATGTAATCCCACAGCAAAGTTTGAGAATATTTGAGAAAGACTGGTTTACTTTACTAACGTTATTATTCACTCCACAGACATCAGTCCACCGTCCCTCCGCAATGTGTCCATTCCCCGGCGAACGCTGGCGATCGTGCGAGAGCCACCTAATTTGCCAGACATGAATGCACCACCGCCGAAAGCCAAGCTGATTCCGCCGAGGAGGCATACACAAGGTAACTAGTTTACTTACTAAGCTTAACCCTAACCTACACTTTTGTGAAGAGACTAGAACCAATTACGTACGCGGTGGCTAAGCGTTTATTCATGCAGTTTTATTACCACCATAAGATAGTGTAGTTTTATGGTGTATCCACACTACCCGGCAGTAGTGCCGGCGGCCAATGCCGCTCATGCCTAAAAAAAATGCTAAAAAAAACTAAATCTCACCAAGACTAGAGCAAAATTCTGCCAAACATTGACATCGCTCGTCTGTTTGCTAGAATTTTGCAATGTAAAAATAATTATCAATTTTTATAGTTGATTTTTGTTTTTATAGAGTTTAGAGGGCACGCAGCCTACGCGTTAAAAGTCACTTGCAAAATTCAACAGGCTTGTTAATGTGACGGTGGCCGAGTGGTATCATACGCCTGGATTGCGTAAGACACGGGGTTCAATTCCTCGTCTGTCACAGAGTCACGGTTGCTTTTTACAAGTGAAATTTATATCAATAACTAGCTTTTGCCCGCGACTTCGTCCGCGTGGAATAGTGACTTCTTTCTCCCGTTTTTTACACATTTACCACTATATCTTTGCTCCTATTGGTCGTAGCGTGATGTTATATAGCCTATAGCCTTTCTCGATAACTGGACTATCCAACACAAAAGAATTATTCAATTCGAACCAGTAGTTTCGGAGATTAGCGCGTTCAAACAAACAAACAAACTCTTCAGCTTTGTAATATTAGTATAGATTAACAATTTTACTTTCTATTTAAATACCTAGATATTTACTTATTAAAAAGATTAGTCTCTGAAATATTAAAATCTTTTTACAGAGCCAAAGAAAGAAACAGAAGCATCGCCGCCGATCCGCGCGAAGATTCTTCCAGCGAACGAGCCGAAGCCAGAGAATAAGGCCAGGTTCACGCCGGCGGTGGGCAGGGACCTCGTCATCAACAGGCCCCTGTTGAAGCTGGGCGCGTGTGTGCACCTGCTGACTGAAATCCCTCGTGCGAAGGTAACTTAGGGCCGTTTCTCATGGCTGTCCAGTTCAGCGGGATAACTGCGTTACTTACTTACTGGATCCCGCCGTGTGAACAAACTTTAGTGTGTTAACCCGGCAGTTTTTGGGGTTCCGTATAGGGTTGCCAACTATACTGTTTTAAACAGTATTCTACTGTTTTTCACTAAATTATACTTTTTACTGTTTAACAAAAAAAAAGTATACAAAATACTGTTTTCAGCATCAAAATGTAGACACATTATTATGTGTTACATTTAGACGCTCACAATTTTTTTTATTTAGTCAGAGGGCGCACATTACACTGCTCAGTGCAGCGCAGCCACAAACATATCGCACTGAGTTTCTGAACGAATCTGTAGTGTCAAATATTCAAGGCTGTCAGCTGTCACTCACTGACAGACATGCGAGTGTGTGTGTACGTACGTTCTCAGAATCTATCCGTTTTTTTGCGTGGACCTTGTTTTTGTAATAAATCTTTAATTAAATTATTTATTTTTTAAATCTTTATTAAAGTAATTAAATATAAGTAATACAGTGATAAGTTTAGTGTACAAAAGATGGAAAGTGACAACGAATTACCTACTTCTAAATTCTTAAATAATTTAAAAATATAATTAAAATTGTCTCATTTCTACTTTCTGTTCCCGCCACCTCAGCATTTACTGAAAGAGTTTTTTCAGTAATGAATGCTAAGTGGCGGGATGATAGAAATAAAGCATCTATCAATTTAATAAAAAATGAGCTCCTCATTTATTTTAATTTCAATTTTGATTGTAATGAGGCATATGATGTTTTTAAAAACGATTGTAAATTAGTAAGTTGTGCGAGAAGCTCCAAAAAATATGTATTTAAAAATAATAAATAAATACTGTTTGTTTTGCTAAAATACTGTTTAATAATCTTCATAGACCTGAATATACTTTATTTCTTGTAAAAAAAGTTGGCAACCCTAGTTCCGTAGCCGAATGGCGAAAAATTGAACCCTTATAGTTTCGTCAAGTCTGTCTGTTTGTCCGTCCGTCCGTATGTCACAGCCACTTTATTCTAAAACTATTTAGCATCACGCAGCTGAAACTTGGTAGGTAGGTGTACATTATTTACCGCTTTCCGATTCAGATACAAAAAGTAAAAAAAAAACTAAACCTAAAATTTTTTTTTACACAAACCTAATGAGGGGTGTCCTTGGATAGGTCTTTTAAAAAGACATTGAGGTTTCAAAAACCACGTTTGAGATATAGACGCTTCCAAAGTGGTAAAATGGGCGTCCCATCTAACTTTTGAACTAAGAAAGTGAAAATTTTAAAAGCTTTTCACAAATCTCACGAAGTGATTTCTTGAAAAAAATGTCTGCCATTGCGCTATCTTTTCCACGCTTATAAAAGCGCCTCAAACTATGTTATTCTATCTCTTCAATTTATTTCTAGTTCTCCACTTCGTCCCTGGTATATTCCAAGAAGGGAATATGTCCAGGGATGGAAGATAAAGAGAAGAAAGAAAAAAAAGAAGAGAAGAAAAGTGCGGACGTATCGTCCGCACCGCCTAAGTCGAGTGCTGGCGGGGCGCAAGGGAAGATAATTGCTGGTTGGTCTACTACTATCAATGTTCATGCCATGACGTATCCATAAGAGACTAGAAATTTCGCGCGGTCGGACCTACAGCACGGTAGCTCAATTGGAAGAGCATTTGGTCCGGTTAGCCAGAAGGATGCTGGTTCGAGTCCCGTCCGTGCCCAATGTTTGGTTTCTTATTTCATCCTTTAAGAAGTCTACAATAAAATGTATATACCCACGCCCGCCCTTGAGCAAGTAATCCAAATAACCTTTTGATAATGCTACACCTACGTAAACATTTTCAATGAGATACACCTGCAAAGCGTACGAAACTTTATAGCTTCGAAGGTTCCGAATAATTTTTTATCTTATAAATATAAATATTTCTAGTTATCGGTGCCGTCGTGGATGTGCAATTTGACAAACATTTGCCGCCCATCCTGAATGCTCTCGAAGTACCTGGAAGAAGTAAGTTATGGGTTTTACCTTCATATGGTTCCGTGGTCCAACAGAAACACTTGTTTATTAGTAGCTTTGATATTAGTACTTACTATTATTGGCAGTGGTAAAAAGCACTTACAAAATCAACACTTGATATTATTTTTGATTGCGGCTATTATTTACTAGGCTATTATTTAATACTAGTAGGTAATATGTACACCATTTTAAAGTAAAGTCTGTTTTTCTACACTAGTCGAATATTGTAAACAATCTTGACATTCCTTTTTAGCGAAAATATTCCTTTAAAACAAGATAAATACCACACACATACGAGTACATCTGCTAATTTATCGTTCAACACTGAGATCTCTTTAAATGAAATAGTGAAGTTTTGTTTTTGTCGATATTATTTTAAATGTTACAAAAAGATTGTTTACATTGTTGGACTAGCAAAGATGAATGGAGTTTAATTGTTTACATTGTTGGACTAGCAAAGATGAATGGAGTTTAATGCATTGCATACTAAGTATTAAGTAGTAAACATAGAGGTAGAAAGTTGTATCGCTTCGCTTTTAGCGTTGACAACGCCTAAATTCAAGTTTATCTTCTGTCTACAATTTATTTGTAACTGGCCTTTGTGTGCAGTAAAGAGTTCTCTTTCTATTGACTGCCTTTTAACATCTCTTTTTCCTATCCTCCAGCACCAAGACTGATACTCGAGGTGGCCCAGCACCTCGGCGAGAGCACGTGCCGCACGATCGCGATGGACGGCACCGAGGGGCTGGTGCGGGGGCAGCCCATTGCAGACACGGGGGCCCCCATCACGATCCCCGTGGGCAGGCCTACGCTGGGGCGGATCATCAACGTTATCGGCGAGCCCATCGGTGAGTGAGGATCAGGTGGCGCCACCGAGCCTGAATTACTACAGGGACGGCACGGAGTGCGGGAGCAGACCATCGCCGACATGGGGGCACTCATCACCATCCCCGTGGCGAGGCCCCCACGCTGGGGCGGATCATCAACGTCATCGGCGAGCCCATCGGTGAGTGAGGATCAGGTGGCGCCACCGAGCCTGAGTTACTACTACAGGGACGGAACGGAGTGCGGGGGCAGCCCATCGCCGACATGGGGGCACTCATCACCATCCCCGTGGGCAGGCCTACGCTGGGGCGGATCATCAACTTCATCGGCGAGCCCATCGGTGAGTCTAGTTACCGGGATAAGTGGGGCAGGTGGCGCCACCGAGCCTGAGTTACTACTACATGGACGGAACGGAGTGCGGGGGCCATCGCCGACATGGGGGCCCCCATCACCATCCCCGTGGGCAGACATCTAAAATACTGTAAAGTTTTATTTCCAACACATTTTATCGTAATTTTTTACAACAGTCAAGTAGCCAATTGTAGCGCTTTGACAGTGAAGAAATGTCCTATTACGCCAGCTAAACGAGAACGCTTATTTTATAACTTTTAATATAAGAAAATGGTACTGATAATCGATCAGCCAGCGAACCTCGCTGCGTCCATAGTTTCGTTGATCGTTATTCAAAAGATGATGATTTTTTAACCATAAAGAAGGCATGTAGTTTGATCATTCGTTTCTTTGAAAATCAATACAATTTTGATATGTGATATTTATTTACTTACTTTTTCTTACCGTGTTATGTAGGTATAACTTGATTATTTTTTAAGATTTAATTACTTTGGCAATTTAAATACTAAGTTTATTTTTATTTCTTTGTTATAATTTTTTAAATCTTATTTCCGCATCTATCTAATTGTATACATATATGTAATTATTTGTCTGTAAGGGTACTCGTAGATGTGTGAAGAAAAAAAAACTCAAGTTACTAAAAAAAATGTTCTTTCAGACGAGCGCGGCCCCATCGAGACAGACAAGTTCGCGCCGATCCACGCCGACGCGCCGCCCTTCGTCGACATGTCGGTGGAGCAGGAGATCCTGGCTACCGGCATCAAGGTGGTCGATCTACTCGCGCCGTATGTCAAAGGTGAGGGGATTAATTACATCACATCCATATCTGTTGAGTTCTGAGCTGATAATCTACAAACGGGGGCAATTCTACTGCCAAAATGGAACCAAACATAAACTGCACCGGTGAAGATAATCAACTTCTCTAATTCTACTAATCCAAATAGTTGCGGTGCAGCTGTGATTCAGTTCAGCTCAACTTCATCGATCGAAGATTACTAATGTTTACGTCTAGGTCGCCTAACACAACTGAACCCACAGATAAGTAAGAGAAAAGACTGCGTGGCCTGCGTTCAGCTTAAGTTTGGCAAATTGAATTTACTGCTACCGAACTTCTGCTAAAGCTAAAAGACGAAAGACTCATGTTGTAATAGCTGAATTAGGGGACATGTCTATGAGCATATGGGTAAATTTTCAAGCGTACTTTTTTGAGCGTCCGGTGACCTTAATAAAAAAACTATCATTCAAAACAGACTCAAAACACGCTTTCTTATAAATATAGCTCGTAACTTAAACGTGCATAAAAGAGTAGATAAGAATTAACACAAAACTTACAAGAAATAACACGTTGAACATCCGACTTGTATAAGCGGCCTACCCCTGGGAGGCTTGTCCCATTTTAAATTACGCGCACAAAACCACTCACAATTCCTCGAAATTTTGACGTATCTTTCATCAAACTATCTTATTTGAAAGATGTTTATTCCATTTCATAACTAAAAGCATAAAAACTTCACTAACTATTATATTAAAATAATGAGACGCCAATATGTCTGTGTCCCGCGTAAAACTGATCTTGCAATGCTTGCAGTTGAGTAATTGTTTCCATTTTCCAAGCAATGATACGACCCATTTATGTTTCGGACCATCCTGGGCGTTAGTCGTGCCCTAACTTGAGTCTGGAAAGGACGGCGAATACGCAAGTTTCAACTAGTTTCCGAGGTACGTTTTTAGGGTTCCGTAGCCGAATGGCAAAAAACGGAACCCTTATAGTTTCGTCAAGTCTGTCTGTCTGTCTGTCCGTCCGTATGTCACAGCCACTTTATTCTGAAACTATAAGCATCACATAGCTGAAACTTGGTAGGTATGTGTATTTTGTTTACCGCTTTCCGATTCAGATACAAAAAGTAAGAAAAAAATATATTTAAGGGGGGCTCCCATACATGAAACTAAAACCTAAAAATTTTTTTTACTCAAATCTATACGTGTGGGGTGTCTATGGATAGGTCTTTTAAAATGATGTTGAGGTTTCTAAAACCATTTTTTTTAAAGTGTAAGATTTGAGATATAGACGCTTCCAAACTGGTAAAATGGGCGTCCCCCCCATCTAACTTTTGAAATAAGAAAGTGAAAATTTTGAAAAAAATATATAATGTAGATCTCAACAAAAACTTGCAACGAAAATTGGTTTGAAGGAGATCGAACCAGTAGTTTTTGAGATATTGCACATTTTTATCAACCGCAAATATAACTTTGTCTTTCATACAAACACTATGAAAAACAAAGTTATTTTTGCTGTCGCAATATATTGTGATGTTTTCGTTAAGTGAAAGTAAGTGGACCCTGAATTCAGTTAAGGGTGGCATGAAACCCTCAGTGCGCGGGTCCGACACGCACTTAACCGGTTTTTTGAGAAATGTGTTTTGGTCACCGTGTGTGATAACTTCGGTGGCATGTTTTTGACAACGAACAGAGTGTTGTATTGTAACTTCAAGTATGTATGTTATAGATTATTGGTTCAATGTAACGACTTGTTAATATCTACGCAATGAATTATTTAGTTAAGTAATGATCATGAAAAAAACATTTTGTCATCATTACGGTGGCATAATTGCGGTGGTGTATTGGGCCACCGGAATGACGAATAAGCCACTGTAACGATAAATACCCTAACAATCAATACAATATTTATTTTAAACACGTAATGATAGATAATCAATTATTATTACTAGTAGATGCTCAATTATCATTTACTATAATTCAAAAATATGAAGCCTAGCTCAAACTTTCCCTGTTTACCCTCTTGACCCTGTTCGGATAGTAATAGATGGACAGGTGATTAAACTGTGTCAGGAGTACATCGCATAGCAGCCGCCTGGCTCAAGTGGCGCGAAGTTACGGGCATAACATGTGACAGTAGAATGCCCATAAAGTCAAAAATACTGGTGTACATGTCAGTCATAAGACCACTGCTTACATTGATAGCGAGACCTAGGCGGTCACAAAAAAACACGTGCAGACCATCCAAGTTGTTGAGATGAAGATGCTGCGATGGATGTCGGAGTGACGAGGCTTGACAAGATCCGCAATGAGTACGTGCGTGGAAGCCTAGGCGTGCGCGACGTCGCCGATAAACTACAAGAAAACCGGCTGCAATGGTTTGGACACGTGAAAAGGAGACCATCTGACTACATCGGTAAAGTAGCACTAAACCAAAACCTACCGGGTCAAATGTGAAGAGGAAGACCTAAACTGCGATGGTTGAGTGTTGTTAAGAAAGACCTAGAAAGCTGTGACTTACCGGAGAACGACGTCCAGGATAAGGCAAAGTGGAGGAAGAATAGTCGGAAAGTAGACCCCGTCACCAGACGGGACAGTTGCTAGGAAGAAGAAGAAGAAAAAGCCTAGCTCAAACTTTCAACATTATAGTACTTGAAATAAAAAAATATGTAACTGTTTCGACAAAGTTCCTAATTAAAACGTTGATTAGTATTAAGAAAATATTAAATTACACTAACGCATTTTTATTTGAATATTTTAGAAATTTTGCTTAGTTGATTAATGGTTAGGGTAATTTCGGTGGCTCTTATCATCATTTAGGTGGCGCGAATTCAAAATTTATTTATATCTCCGAAAGTATTTAGTTTCAAAGAGTGCCTTATAAATTATTAGATTCATAGCATCTAAATCTTTATTCTTACGCATTTAGTTTCGACGAACAGTGAAAAATAAAATTTTGTGAGCGTCAGAACCGCCGGTCAACAGTCGTATTTAACTTTGCAACTGTGTCTAAAGATTGCTTATGAATTGCTTTTATTTGCTTAGCATGATGGCAGCATTGCTTATTGCATTATTTAAAAGAATTAAAACATTTAAGGTTGACCGTCCATTCTGACGTCAGGATGGCTGGTCAATATCTAATAGAGTACTAAATATGAAGAATTAATATAATTTTTACGGGTCAAAAATTGGTTATCCATTGCTTATTTCACTATTCGTAAGCCAAGACACTGTTAAACTTTCCAAAAAAAAGATATGCTCGAATAATTAAAAGTCCCAGCGCCTGATAAAAGTATGAGAGCAAAGTTGCGTAGAAATGGTGATTATTGCGTTTATATTGCAAAAGGCTTTGCAATATTGAGATGGAATGAGTTTACACCACGTTAATGCTTAACCGACTTAGAAAATAGGAAGTTATCAGTTTGATCAGTAAGTTCATAAGAAGATTAATAGCGAGTATCACGCATTTTGCTGAACTGATTCAGATGCGCATTAAAATAGCAAAATCTCCATAGGCTAAGAACTCACGACGCAGTTTCCACCCGCACCCGCCGCGGTTGCGGGCCCGCAACCACTGTAGAATGCAGATTTGTGTATAAAAAGTTAAAACAAAACTCACGACGTGGTCTCCAATCTAGAACTTTTCTTACCCAACGGCCATCATTTCTCAGCGCTCTGTACCCTGCCCACTATAGGTAAACCGCGAAACTGAGACATTTCTGACGTCACTTTTGTTGTATTTTTCTCCCAAATAAAGTACTGCACATTAAAAATATGAATTACATGTTTTTCTATTAGGTAAATGAAATATCGTTTAGTTCATAGCAATGATGAGGAGTACATTGATTGGGAGGGAAATGAAAACAAAGGCGACAAAAGTGACGTCAGAAACGTCTCAGTTTTGCGGTCGACCTATAACACTTGAGCTTATACAGGGTGACCGGTAATTCGACACATTCCCTTGGAGGGGTAAATTCAAATTCAAATTCAAATATTTTATTTCCGACATTGGTCCAAAGTGGGGTCGTAATAATAACTTACGTTCTAGTGTTAGTTATAATAATAGACTACGTGGCCAATTAATTATTTGAATCGGTGTGGAGCTGCACGCATCTCCGCAGGAGTGGCGAGTCCCATCGATCCGCAAATACCTACCAATACCTACCTATTAAGAAAGTATAAATACAATTTCTAGAATTTTGTATAATTAAAAAAGTAAAGGTATTTAGTACGACTTGTATTAGTAAAAACATTATTAATTGATCCTTGTAATCAATTTATTTATTTCAATGACAAATCACGCACACACATCTATACTAATATTATAAAGCTCAAGAGTTTGTTTGTTTGTTTGAACGCGCTAATCTCCAAAACTACTGGTTCGAATTGAATAATTTTTTTTTGTGTTGGATAGTGCAGTTATCGAGGAAGGCTATATGCTATATAACATCACGCTACGACCAATAGGAGCAAAGATATAGTGGTAAATGTGTAAAAAACGGGAGAAAGAAGTCACTATTCCACTAAAAAAGTAATGAAAATTTTGGACATGTTTCTTACAGAAAAACACTTATTAGTACTAATAGAAGATTTTTATTTAATAAACTCAGAAAAAAATCGCTTAGACTGTCAATATCTCAGTAACGCGTCATTTCCCAGGTATGGTTTCTTCGACAGAAATGATCGTATGAATGGGGAAATAAGTGGTTTTCGGCTTCGTTAAGCCTTTTGTTGCACCCTGTATACAAACATACAGTTCATAATGAAAACCTTATTTTTAATTCGGTTAAATAGCAATATTTTTTCCTAAGGCTAAGATCTTACGGCGTGGTTTTTTTTCATAACTCACAAGACCGCCCGGTTTTGCGACCCCGCAGCTGTTGCGATTTTCAAGCTAATTTCAACTAAACCACGCGATGATGTAAGTACTTCTCGCCGGAGCCGCAATCAAACCTCGCCCATCGCGGGCGTAAACCACGTCGTGAGTTTTGTTTTAACTTTATATATACAAATCTGCATTCTACAGTGGCTGTGGGCCCGCAACCGCGGCGGCCGCGGGTGGAAACTGCGCCGTGAGTTCCTAGCCTTAGGAGAAGATTTTGCTATTTTAATGCGCATCTGAATCAGTTCAGCAAAATGCGTGATACTCGCTATTAATATTCTTATGAACTTACTGATCAAACTGATAACTTCCTATTTTCTAAGTCGGTTAAGCATTAACGTGGTGTAAACTCATTCCATCTCAATATTGCAAAGCCTTTTGCAATATAAACGCAATAATCACCATTTCTACGCAACTTTGCTCTCATACTTTTATCAGGCGCTGGGACTTTTAATTATTCGAGCATATCTTTTTTTTGGAAAGTTTAACAGTGTCTTGGCTTACGAATAGTGAAATAAGCAATGGATAACCAATTTTTGACCAGTAAAAATTATATTAATTCTTCATATTTAGTACTCTATTAGATATTGACCAGCCATCCTGACGTCAGAATGGACGGTCAACCTTAAATGTTTTAATTCTTTTAAATAATGCAATAAGCAATGCTGCCATCATGCTAAGCAAATAAAAGCAATTCATAAGCAATCTTTAGACACAGTTGCAAAGTTAAATACGACTGTTGACCGGCGGTTCTGACGCTCACAAAATTTGCCACCGTAATGACGAAAAAAAGGACGGTTCGAAAATTTACCCATATAAAGATGCTCAAAATCACACAACGAACGATGGAGAAGGCTATGTTCGGTGTTTCTCTACGAGATCGAATCAGAAATGAGGAGATACGTAGAAGAACTTAGGTAACAGACATAGCCCTGCGAATCAGTAAGCTCAACTGACAATGGGCAGGGCACATAGCGCGAAGAACCTGATGGCCGTTGGGGCAGTAACTCAGAAAGGTTCTAGATTGGTGTCTCGTGTCATCAGAATCTAAGACTACATAAACGAAATAAAATTTTAATGATATTTTTAGGAGGCAAGATCGGTCTATTCGGTGGAGCTGGAGTAGGCAAGACTGTGCTCATCATGGAGCTTATTAACAACGTGGCCAAGGCGCACGGAGGTTTCTCTGTAAGTAGCTAATTAATTACTCTTTTTATTATCATGTTAGGAGATACGTTGAAGAACTAAGGTAACGGACATAGCCCTGCGAATCAGTAAGCTCAAGTGGCAGTGGGCAGGGCACATAGCGCGTAGAACTGATGGCCGTTGGGGCAGAAAAGTCTTAGATTGGAGACCCTTCGACCAAAGGCGCAGCGTAGGACGTCCACCAACAAGATGGACAGACGACCTTTTAAAGATCGCTGGATCACACTGGATGCAGACCGCTCACAACCGGTCGCTGTAGAAATCCATGGGGGAGGCCTATGATCAGCAGTGGACGTCCTTTGGCTGATGATGATGATTATTATTTACTTGGTCGAAACTTCTTAGGTCGTCCTCTTCCCCTCGTTCAATAAGTTATAGCTATTTGATTAATATTTTCTTGCCGTTTCATTGTACGGACGACGGCACGTCAAGGTAAACACTGCGGTATCTTAGGCAGTTTTAATAAAGGTTCCTTTTTTAACAAAAATGTATAGCGTGATGTGCTGGCTACGTTTAGTTACACATTGGTAGAGGTTCGCACCTTAGCATCTACAGAAGCAAAATCGCTTGCACATCGCGGCGTCTTTTGATCCCCGTTGCGATTTTTTTTGTGCGATTAAACTAAAAGTGGTTATGCGGCTGGCCTCGATTGTACGTAGGCTCTTGTTTTGATACGATAATTGCTATGGCTTTTTGAGGGTAGTTGAATATTTAACGTATTTTGCAGGTGTTTGCTGGAGTTGGCGAACGCACGCGCGAGGGCAACGATCTATATCACGAGATGAAAGTGGGCGGCGTCATCACTGACGATCACAAGACTTCTAAGGTTATAGATGCTAAGCCCTTCCCTAGATACTGACCCATCTAACAGAGAACAAAGCAAGTGCAAATATGATACTAAAGTTAACGATAAAAGAGACGGTCGTGACTTGCCTCACAGTCGTTTCATGTTTGATTAGACAAATACATCAAGAGGCTACGGCATTTTGCAAAAAAAAAAACAATTATTAATTAATGGTTTAGAATGTTTTTTAACACTCACAGTGTCATATTTCGCATATTTCGCGCAGTCGGACCGACAGCCCGGTAGCTCAAATTGGAAGAGCAGTTGGCCCGGTTAGCTAGAAAGATGCTGGTTCGAGTCCCGTTCATCATCATCATCATCATCCCGGCGTTGTTCCCAGTTGCGTGCGATGACGCCCGGGGTCCGCCTTCCTACTTTTCCGTCTCCACTTTGCACGGTCTTGGGCATCCTCTGTGGACAGTTGATTGGCACGCATATCATCTTTCACGACGTCAAGCCAGCACTTTTTGGGTCTACCCCTTCTGCCGGGGCCTGGCGGAGGCGGCATGGCTAGACATTTGTTACCCACGTAGCTGTCCCGTTCGTGCGCAATATTTGGTTTCTTATTTCATCTAATTATTAATTAATTCAAATAAAAAAAATCTTAAATTATGTATTTAGTTCGCTTCTAGCGGGGTATAAAAATACAAAAAATAAGGGCTGAAACAATTTAATACAACTTTATTTACCCGACAATTGCTGTTTTCGGTTGAAGAAAGCGCTTATTCCGTCAACAAACCTGACCACATCATATAGGACAAGTAATAATTGATTTTCTATTATATCTGGGATCTCGGTACAATCACCAAGATTATTTCTCAAGAGTAATTAGAGCAAAGTGACTATCAAAATCAAAAGCGCGACTACTGCTATAGGTAAACCGCTTCATTGAGACTTCGCCTGCGGGGTACAGGGGAGCGGGCGGAAAGACGAGAGCGGGGACTGTAAGGGGTGCGGGCGGCGGCGATACACAAGAGACGAAATTTGCCGCGACAGTTCTTAAGATATGTGACGTCAGTGGTCACAATGGTAGTCGTCAGTGTCGACACTTTATAACATTATATAACATATTAGAAAAAATATTCGATGCGATACAATTACACCACTGAGATTGAATTAATTCTAAATATTATTATCCAGAGCCGTGGATTTTGATCAATAAATAAAATGAAATCTTAAAATTAGATTATTTTAAGGCAAAATTTAAAACTGTGTCTGTGTATTTATAATGCAACGCGAAAGTTTAAAAGTGTAAAATTTAAAACTTCAAATAACAGTACCTGGTTACTTTTGCGACTGTTTTGTTTCAGTGTATATCTTGTTCATATTCCACTGATTTTGGATCTTTATTTTATTCTAAAATATTCGTATATATTAAGAGCCTTTATTAAAACACTGCTATTTTACAGTGTTAAACGGTGGCGTTAATGCTAAGAGCATTCTCTTCCCCAGTTATACCTACCTTAGCATAGAATATATAAAAGTACTACAACTTTAGGTCATGTACAAAGATTGTAACAGGTGCAGGAGAATGGTGTAAAATAAAAATAAAAAAAAAACACGACAAAAAATACAATAATATAGATTTTGTGTCCGAATATACAGCGACTCATCTTCAGACTTCAGTCAGACAGTATTCTCTTGTGTACTTCTGTCAAAGCGTCCGCAACTGACAACAGATGCTATCGCTACCTGTGTAGCGAGCGTACTGAATTTTGAAAATAATGTGCCTGCCGCCCGCACCTCTCACAAGCCCCGCTCTCGTCTCCCCCCGCGCCCCTGTGCTCCGCAGGCGAGGTCTCAATTTCGCGGTTTACCTATAGCGCCGGCGTTGCATCTTAGGCTGCGCTACAGCCGCTGTAATAATGAATAACACCATTATTCATAAAAACGCAAACAGTATTAATAAACCTATTTTAACTATAACACTGTTTTGTCTCGTTCTTTCTTGGCGCTGTCATAATTTGACAGAAAGTGACAAAACATTGACTTTTGACTGGTGGAGAATGCCCTAAGGCATTAAGTCCGCCAATTGTACAATTTACAGTGCAATAAAGTTTAAATAAATAAATAAATAAAACAGTGTTATAGCTAAACTATGTTTATTTGACTGTTTGAATTATTATGAATAAGGGAAGTAAGTGTTTTTCTGTGCAGAGTTACAGTCGCGCTTATAAAATGCCTATTTAATGTGAATGCGCTCCAACTCTTTTACCCAGGTGGCGCTAGTGTACGGGCAAATGAACGAGCCGCCCGGCGCGCGCGCACGCGTCGCGCTCACCGGCCTGACGCTGGCCGAGCACTTCCGCGACAAGGAGGGCCAGGACGTGCTGCTGTTCATAGACAACATCTTCCGGTTCACGCAGGCTGGCTCTGAGGTATGACACAAGGCGGACAAGTCGCCGGCAGAGGTCAAAAAGGGTGGCCAACTTATTGTTTCAAAATAAACCACCTCGTAACAGATAAGATCAACGCAGGAAGGTTCAGATTGATGACGTGTTGCTGTTCATAGACAACATCTTCCGGTTCACGCAGGCTGGCTCCGAGGTATGTAGTATAGATAGTTGGTAGACTCAAAAGCTCCCTTATATGCTTAGGCACACGAACGACAGAGGGCGTATACCCATATATCTACGGGACGTCACCGTTTACATCCATCGAGTATACATCCATCCATGATCTACAGTTTTAGCAATTATGGCAAGGATTGAAGTTTAGGCTATCGTAGTCAAAAGAAAGCAGCGCATGAAAACCCTCGATTGCAAGTGAAATATGAACCCATTAAAGTGTTTCTTCTTTTGTTTTGCCTGAATACCATATACGTTATAGGTAGCCGCATCATTGAGACTTCACCTGCGGGTTACAGCCCCCCCTCCCCCCAGGCAATCTCAATTTCGTGGTCTAGCCCTATCTTTCAAGCGCACCTTGTTTTCCCAGGTGTCAGCCTTGCTGGGGCGTATACCATCAGCCGTGGGCTACCAGCCCACCCTGGCGACGGACATGGGCACCATGCAGGAGCGGATCACCACCACCAAGACCGGCTCCATCACCAGTGTGCAGGTGAGCATTAGATCCTGGATTAAATCTTATTTTTGTCTCCCTCAAACACAGGGTCAGGGCTGACAGGGTCAAAAAATGATGATTTTATCCAGGGTTAGCGTAATCCTGTGTTAAATCATCATGCGCAAGTGGGTCTTATTCGACTAAAAAAGAGTTAGCTAGAGCGTTCCAGTATCGCTTTGTTTTGTCAAATATTTGTTATATTATTTTCATTCATCTATTTAAAAATAGTCTTGCAAGGCTATTTCTAAGCCCTAAGCCCTCGTGTGCGCGCAAGCTTCCATACAAAAAGAGAAAAAGTTTTCCACCCCTTTAACGTTGTCTGATTTTGAATTTTGTTTTTTACATGTTAGAGATTTTGAAAAACTATGCTCGTATGTTTTTTTTAATATTGCATGTTTCAGAAAATATAAAAACATACAACATTCACTTTTTATACTAAATACACACACACACACACCACCACTGTAACCATGTTTTATGCAAATAAATTTTCATTTCATTTCATTTAAAAAATCTCTTCGGAATTTCGTCCATTTTTAACTAATCAAGCCTTTACACAAAACATCGAAGACGTACAAGCGTAGTTCAGGATGCATGAAAACGAATGAGACCAAATTTGTCTCATTCCAAGGTTTACGGGTAGGAAAACGTCTTCCCCCGCAAGCATATTTGGACCGTTGGCGTTCGAAATGTATGAAAACTCGCGCTGCGCTACGACTGCACACGATCTTCCCAAATTTAACCATTCCTACAGGCGGTGTACGTACCAGCGGATGACTTAACCGACCCAGCCCCGGCGACCACGTTCGCCCACCTCGACGCGACCACGGTGCTGTCGCGCGCCATCGCGGAGCTGGGCGTGTACCCCGCCGTGGACCCGCTGGACTCCACCTCGCGCGTGATGGACCCAAACATCATCGGCCAGGAGCACTACGGGGTCGCGAGGGGCGTGCAGAAGATACTTCAGGTACGATTCAAAATCCCATTAAACATCAGGTCAATCAAAGATGTAATAGTAGATTGTTATACAAGGGGAGAAAGCGACCCATTTCACTCGAGATGTTTCTGGCGCTCGAACGAAGTGAGAGCGCCAATAATTCGAGAGTGAAATGGTGCTTTCACCCGAGTTAAACATACTATTTTTCATTTTGACTGTGAGGAAAAACATTAAATTTACAATAGTGGTTGTAGATGTAATGGTCAGGTATTATGTAGTACAGCGAGAAAGGAAAACTCAAGTTTTTGCACAAAAAGACAGTTAATTTACAGTTCTCCAAACATCTAACAAGATTAGAAAGAATAACGACACGAATACATGAAAACAGTACGAAAAAGCAGACGATACGAAATAATTAAAATCCTTGTAAAAAATATCGATCGAATTTTCCCCACAGATAATAATTGTCAAAATTAAAAAAAGTAGGCATAGAGTTCAAAAAGAAAAAATGACACTGACAATGTAAAAAAAAAGTGTCATCTTGGTATTATGGCGTGAAGCCAAGTATTTTAATCACAGATTACTAAATGTATACTTATTTTAATTATAGATTGAATCGATTGAATATTTTTAAATCAACGATCATAATAAACATGTTTTTCAATGTATAGCTAAGCAAAAATGTTTATTATTTTTATAATATGATGTGACTCAATTATCTTTGATCCAAGCTTTGACTGCATGCCTTGACTCTATGCCATGCCAATTAAAACTAAATTACTTTCCACCCTAGGGATGGATAAGCTATTTTCCACCCGGCTATCTACACAGGAAAGTGCTATTTTCCGAACAGGAGAGATGAAAAAAGATTAAACTGCGCTCAGTGGCTGCCTTGCTGATAAAGTGTATATGACTTGAGAATATTTCTCGAAGACAAAATTTAAAAATAACTACAAATGTTCATATATACCTTTAAGATACTTACATTTCGAACGCCTACGGTCGAAATATGCTTGCGGGCGATAACGTTTTCTTTCCAACCCGTAACCGTTATGGAATGAGACAAATTTTGTCTTATTCTTTTTCGTACATCCTAAGCTAGGCTGGTCTTCGTTTTTTTTAAATTAACCTTGATTGGTTAAAATTGACGAAATACTAAGTTTTTTTTTACAAAAAAGTCTTACTTATATAAATTTACTAAAAACGCTTTCTTTAATAAGACTTTCGAGCATAGTTTTTTAAAATATCTTAAACATGTTAAAAAAATGCAAAAATCGGAAAACATAAGGGGTGGAAAACGAAACTGACAATAACAAACACAACAAATAAGAAATAGTGAATTCAGTCCAGCCGTTCACGCGTAATGGCGTCTGACAGCAAGGGAAATAAGTTTTTTTTTTAAATTAAGATTATCTATATTCCAGGACTACAAGTCCCTGCAGGACATCATCGCGATCCTGGGCATGGACGAGCTGTCTGAGGACGACAAGCTGACCGTCGCGCGCGCGCGCAAGATACAGCGGTTCCTTTCGCAACCCTTCCAGGTATGGGCAGAACAAATCTATATATATAAAAGAAAGTCGTGTTAGTTACACCACTTATAACTCAAGAACGGCTGAACCGATTTAGCTGAAAATTGGCAGGGAGGTAGTTTAGAGCCAGGAAAAGGACATAGGATACTTTTTATCCCGTTAGACGGGGCCGGGGCTGGGGTGGGATGGGGCCGGGGCGAAACAGTGGAGAGGCAGCTTAGAACCAGGAGAAGGACATAGGATCCTTTTTATCCCGTTAAACGCGGCCGGGGCTGGGGCGGGACGGGGCCGGGGCGAAACAAAGTTCGCTGGGACCGCTAGTATAAACTAAAAGTCAAACTAAGTGCGCGCGAAAGTGCTACATATCTTGTACATAGCTTGAGGTAGGTAGATCGGGCAATCTCTGCCATCAATCAGAGCAATGCTATATTTCTATTAAATATTCTTGAATTATTTGTAATCTATTACCTTTTTAGGGTTCCGTAGCCGAATGGCAAAAAACGGAACCCTTATAGTTTCGTCAAGTCTGTCTGTCTGTCTGTCTGTCTGTCTGTCTGTCTGTCTGTCCGTCCGTATGTCACAGCCACTTTATTCTGAAACTATAAGCATCACATAGCTGAAACTTGGTAGGTAGATGTATTTTGTTCACCGCTTTCCGATTCAGATACAAAAAGTAAGAAAAAAATAATATTTAAGGGGGGGCTCCCATACATGTAACTAAAACCAAATATTTTTTTTACTCAAACATATGCGTGTGGGGTGTCTATGGATAGGTCTTTGAAAATGATGTTGAGGTTTCTAAAACCATTTTTTCTAAAAGTGTAAGGTTTGAGATATAGACGCTTCCAAAGTGGTAAAATGGGCGTCCCCCCCCATCTAAATTTGAACTAAGAAAGTGAAAATTTTGAAAAAAATATATGATGTAGATCTCAACAAAAACTTGCAACGAAAATTGGTTTGAAGGAGATCGAACAAGTAGTTTTTGAGATATTGCACATTTTTATCAACCGCAAATATAACTTTGTCTTTCATACTGAAAAACAAAGTTATTTTTGCTGTCGCAATATATTGTGATGTTTTCGTTAAGTGAAAGTAAGTGGACCCTGAATTCAGTTAAGGGTGGCACGGAACCCTCAGTGCGCGGGTCCGTCACGCACTTAACCGGTTTTTTTTGTTAAGGTGGCGGAAGTGTTCACCGGTCACGTCGGCAAATTAGTGAAGTTGGAAGAAACCATCAAGGGATTCAAAAGAGTAAGTAACTTTTTAATAAGTAATTACAACTGAGTCGTCATGCCATAAATATTAAGAGAGAAATAAATGTGCAGCGCCGTACTGGCCCGTAAGTGCAAGCGAGATAGACATAGGTAATGCTTATTGCCCGACGACTCAATTGATAACGCTATGAGTATGACTAAGTTCGTATTCGTACTCATCATAGGGTCATAGATGCTAACTCATTATAGGCCATATCACGGTGGTTAGATTACCAATTCGTTGTAGGAAATGTATAATTTAGGCAGTCTTATCGCTAGAAGCGATCTCTTTCCTACCACCTTTAATCATTTTGTTGCTACTGTGTAAAAATTTGTAAATACACGATACCTATATTTTGCTTTTCATATTTCGAGTAACATCATCATCATAATTATCTGATTGACATTATTATAACATAATGCTATTAAGGTTCATTGCGCATGATGATTTAACACGTTCCGGGACACTATTCCAGACACAATAGATGTTTTTTTTTCCACGCCTGTAGGCGTTCACTGTCCTGGAACGTGTTAAACCAGGATTGAATCTTATTTCTGTCCCTAGCAACGTCAAATAAACTGACAAAGGCAGGATAATGATTTAATCCAGCGTAAGCGTAGGACGTCCACCGAAATGATGGACAGACGACCTTGTAAAGACCGCAGGATCACACTGGATGCAGACCGCTTGTGATCGGTCGATGTGGAAAACTGTGGGGAAGTCCTATGTTCAGCAGTGGACGTCCTTTGGCTGATAATGATGATGATGATGAAGCGTAATCCTGGGTTAAATCATCATGCGCAAGTGGGCCTTAATAATATTTGACCTTGGAACCTTCCTTTAAAAATTAGGTGGTCTGGTCAATTCTACAATTAAAATTAAGAGATTAGGACTAGGAGATTAGGAGGTCCGAGACGAAACTGTGTTTCAAGAATAAACTGCGAAAGCTTCTTATTCAATAGTTGCGAAACATGTAAAATATGTTTATGTATGTTATATTCTTAGTTATTTGTTTTTGGTATTTATGTATATAAATTATAAACTGTATATTTAGTTTATAAACCTATAGTATGTAAATTATGGTATGTATATAATATTATTATTCTACAATTTAGTATTTTGTTACAATTTTAATACCTATTTACAACACTCTCCTGCACCCATCACAATCTCTCTGCATGACCTAAAGGTATGACTGGGAGAGAATGCTTTTAGCATTAAGTCCACCCTTTGTACACTTTTATTTGGGCAATAAAGTTTTCAAATAAATAAATAAAAATAAATAAAATTGTAAAGAAATCGTAGTGGAATTGGCATTTTTGACAATCACAAATGGGTCAAATGTCAAAAAAGCAATTCCGGTTTTGTTAAATGCAATTTACATAGCCCCAGGATATTTTAAATCGAAACATTTCTGTCTTTCCCCAGATTCTCGCCGGAGAGTTGGACAACATTCCGGAAGCGGCGTTCTACATGGTAGGCACCATCGAAGACGTGATTGCCAAGTCGCAGGAGCTCGCCAAGTCGGTGTGATGATAGTGACGACTAACTTATAATATGTATGGTCGGATAATAAATTATATTGCTGCTGATAACAGTGTTTTATTTCGTAGTTCGACGTCCAGTGCTGATCATGAAAAAATCTAAAAATAATGCTTGTACATACAAGTATATCAGGGCATCTACTCGGCACTAACTGTGAACTTAGTGCTATGTAGCATTTTGTATCAGTCATACTTTACTTTCGGCTAAGCAAGAATACCTACCTGCTGAAACGAGGTTTCGCGTAGTTTCAAATATTGAAAGATGTAGATACGCCGACGGAGATAGATAACTGGATAATTCTTTATTGCACATCACATGTCTATTAAAAATTCATTTAGAGGAAATTCACAATTTGGGCGGTCTTATCGCTGTAAGCGATCTCTTCCAGACAACCTTTGGGTAAATAAAGTATGAGTTCAGGACAGAGATGCTCATTATATCGGAAACGGTACATCAAAAAAATTGGCCTACCCCTATTGGTATACACCCCAGGAAACCCACCCAGGACTATAAAAATTTGACCCCAAAATTGGTCAATAGGTCAAAAATTATTCTTAATCTTAAATCTCAATTATAGCGGAAACGGTGCGTCGTATGAAAAAAATTATGAAATTTTTAACCACCCCTATTGAGATACACCCCAGGAAATCCACCCAAGTCTACAACAATTTGACCCCAAAAGTGGTCAAGGGGTCAATAAATCAATTTGACCTCAGTCAACTGCAGTATAAGATGAGATCCATATTTTTTCTATAGAAAAATGCTCGTATGTGTCACAGAGTTTTCTCCCAATCCTAGATCTTAAATCTCAATTATCTCGGAAACGGTGCGTCGTATCAAAAAAATAATGAAAATTTCGACCACCCCTATTGGGATACACCCCAGGAAACCTACCCAGGTCTATAACAATGTGACATCAATAACCTCCTTTTTTAAAGTCGGTTAAAATGGTCTTTAACAGACCTCGACATCAGTCAAGCGTGTTGCTCATTTTTGAACTAAAAGAAAGGTTCCATTAACAATTGTTTTTGAAGTCAGTTTAATAATTTAACCGACTTCGAAAAAGGAGGTTATTGAGTTCAAATTGTTTAAGACCTGGATGGGTTTCCTGGGATGTATCCCAATAGCGGTGGTCGAAATTTTCATAATTTTTTTGATACGGACGCACCGTTCCCGAGATATTTAAGATCTACCATGCATGTATGAGTTATTATTTTACCTCTAAAAATGCTTGAAGCCATTACGGTGTAAAAGAGAGTCGCTACCAATCCTAGATCTTAAATCTCAATTATCTCGGAAACGGTGCGTCGTATCAAAAAACCAATGAAAATTCCGACCACCCCTATTGGGATACACCCCAGGAAACCCACCCAGGTCTAAAACATTTTGAACTCAATAACCTCCTTCTTCGAAGTCGGTTAAATTATTTAACTAACCTTGTCAATGGAACCTCTTTCTTTTAGAGCAAAAATGTGCAACACGCTTGACTGATGTCGAGGTCTGCTATAGACCATTTTTAACCGACTTCTAAAAAGGAGGTTATTGAGGTCAAAATGTTATAGACCTGAGTAGGTTTCCTGGGGTGTATCCCAATAGGGGTGGTCGAAAATTTCATTATTTTTTCGATATGACGCACCGTTTCCGAGATAATTGAGATTTAAGATCTAGGAGAGAGGAGTAAGTTTTTTTAAGACCAAACCATTGTCTCTTGCTGGAGAAAAATGCTTATTTCTTTACCCAAAGGTTGTCTAGAAGTGATAAGACCAACTAAATTATACATTTTCTATAAAAATATTCGTATTTGCATTGATTTATGATGTGATTAGGGTTAAGAAAATCTGTGTTGATCTTAATAGATGGAAAGGTATTAAAAATTAATAAAACTCAAAAATTCATCGAAATAATATATTTCACTATTCTAATTTCCAATGACACCAGCCGCACACAACTCGGTTACACGTATATTTCACTTTTACACGATTATAATCAATAATATACAAATAATAATGATAATGCTAACTAATTTTAAACATACTACGTCAACGTAATTTTACTAACCGTCTCATTTCAATCTTCGACTACGTATAATTCGGCCTAACGTTTTAATAAGTACCTTTTAGTAGTTTAACCATTTTACCGCACAAAACTAAACACACAGATTTGGCAATTTACTACAGATTATACGAAATGGAAGATTAGAAGTATTTTACATGAATTACTGGAGAATTTATTGTTTTATTAATTGGTGCTTTTAGAATACTGGATTGAGATTTTCATTTATTAAAAAGCGCCCGAGGTTATAAATATCTTTACAAATTAATTCATTACATAAAATTCTCGATTAATTCATGTTTTAACAGAACGTTAAGACAACACCTCACTAATAATTGGCCAAAAAGTGGACTACATTCTGGCATACATTTTGAAACGTATCATTCGTGCAAAGATACGTTTCTAAGCGTATTCTTACTGTTTATAATCGTATACAAAATGAAATATACGCACATACATGTCTACACATACACTACACGCGACATATCAATAAAGATACGCCTAAAACTCAACAAAAAAAAAACAATTTTGCCAACTAACGACATGGCACAGAAGTAAAGTTGAGGGTGGACTCTATTTTTCGTCTCATTTCAAAAGGGGGACATCCCCCTAGCCGATTTCGACTACGGTGGCCAGTCACAACGACTAACTGACTGCGCGGGATATTTTTAGTGCACAAGTGTGTGCACTCTCTATTTATTTCACTCTCATAGCCCGATGGGGCAGCAATCTGACACGACCGGAGAGAGATCAATGTAATAATATTATAAATGCAAAAATTGTGAGGATAGAGAATTGCTTCTCACACAAAAACTACTGAATGGATTATGCTGAAACTTTAAAAGCAATAGTGAAACTTTTTTTGGTTGCCTTTTGGTTTTTGGACATACAGCCAACTCTATATGTCTATGGTCCAACCTCAACTCTGCTATCGCTCCATGTTTATGGGTCGTACTATAGCGCGTTCCTCCTTAACATAAATGCACAGTAAAGCTATAACTCATCCTCGCGACACAGGAACGCGTTATTGTACAAACTAGCGGTTTCGTTCGATAACTTGTTTTGTCTCTGTCACACTGGTAGCATAGGAAAGACATGGCATGATACAAATATAAAAAAAAAACAATTTGTGGCATAGACAAGATTTTAGTTATGATCAGTTCCCGTTGCGTCAAAAATGTTTATCCGATTTATTCTTTATCGAATTTCGCTATATTTAATGTTATTATTCGTCGGTTGCATTAGTCAAATAGGCGGATTTGATACTAATATACTATTCCTAGTATTTCTAACAGCATGTATAGCAATCTAACGAGTCACATATGGATTTTTAAAACAAGTCAATCAAATGAAACCGCAACTAAAATTGCCATATACAAAAAAAGAAATATATAATAATACACTGAATGTACACGTATAACAGCCTAGATGTAAGATTGCCAGTTTCAAAATTTTTATCATATCGCAAAATATTGAAAATGACAAAATACTTAATTCTATAAATATTTGGAATGTATCGCATCGCATTTGAATATATGAATGAGCGGATTTTGATGCAGTTTTGTCATAATTGACCTCCAAAAAAAAAAAACGATGCAATACAATCCAAATATACCAGTCCTTTACCACTATTCAACAATTTCACTACATTTTCGAGTTTGTGATATCATCATACGGAAAAGAAAATCTTTTAATTTATTGCTCCTTAGAAATAATACAGTTTTCAACTAATTTACGAAATATAACTGTAATTAGTCAAAAAAATATAGAAAACCAATGTGTAATTAAATTAAAAATATCCAAACAAAATTATTTTTATAATAATCGAAATCAAAGCCACATTTACGCCAAGCGATAACGCTATTAAAATCTTTTACAACCAATCGCCAAGTAGCTAAGAAATTTATTGTAATAATATAAAACTTTCGATATTACAAACACATATTGAAAATTACAAGTGTAATCGTGTATTTACATAAATATTATACAACATTAATTAATATATTAATTTTATTTTTAGGAGCAGACATTTCGTAATTTCAGTACAAATTATTTATGTATTTGTAATATCAAATGTCTGAAGATTCCTACATTTGGTGTGGTACCTAATCAAGATAGTTTTCGTCTTTGATACAAGATAAAATAATTGTAACCGTGTATTGGTAATATAATGTTCATTAACTGAACTAAATATAGTGGCCACGTATGATGCACGTTTATAAAATTTCTACACTATTGAAATATGATGGTATTAATTTTACATGTCAGTTTAAAAGACATACTCACCAATACCCAGTAACAACTACATGCTGATTGTGTTTGCTCGACTGCGCACAAAGCGCGGTGGTGTTATTCGTTTAGTTCTTCTCTTCTTTCTTCTCCTGTTCCTTCTGATCGGTCTGCTGTTGTTGGTTCTGGCCCTCGCGTTCGGCAGCCATCTTGAATTGAGAAATATTGAGATAAGTATTGCAATAAAAATATAGATATCCAAATTCAAAATCTTTATTTCAATTTAGGTCATGAAATGACACTTATGAACGTCATATACAGGGTGTATCAGGCGGCCTGTAGGTAAATTAAGGAGAGAACTCAGTAAACGATTCTGATCATAAATCAATAAAAAAAACAGCACTTTTTTTTTCACGAAATTATCCACATTTTCTTTGCATTGTAGTCATAGCGCACGTGGCTTGGCCGACACGCCACGGCTCCGTTTGTCGGCGACTCAAAGCGTCCGCGCCGCCTATTGTTCTCCCCGAGCCCGGCGATAAGGCGCGCACCGGCACACCCCGCTCTCGCTGTCTCAGTTGCCGACTAGACTCGCTACTGTTCGTACGTACGTAGGTGAAAACGCGCAACAGAGTTTGAGGTCGTAATGCAAAACTTTTCGTGGGTGCATCATGGGTTATTTGACAAACATTGAACTTAGTGACTTGATGAAGTTAAAAACAATGAGTTGGTTCTTTCGAGTTTAAAAAACAATGTACGACGACGTGTGCTATTGTGTTTAGCGCAAAACGGACGGCACTTCGAACATTTGTTACAATTAACATAAGTTTTACGTGGTGGCAAACGTAAGCAACCCAAACGTTGTAATTAAAGTTGATTCATTTAGTTTTCCGATAGAGACGGTGAGGTCAATGACCAGAATAAACCACTTACAGCCGGTTTCTGAATTGAGCATTTGGCGTTGATTACAACTTAAGCTCGACTTAAGTATGGCTCAACAGTATTTTTGTTTCTGAATTAAGTTTAAGTGTAGTTTGAGCATTTGAGGTTGAGTATACTCAAATTGAACATCAACTAGTGCTTATCTCGAAATTTGCGTTGCACAACACAACTGACAGTACTCAAATCATGATCACTGTAAACTTAAGCGTCTGACAGCTAAGCAACCCAATGAGGATACTTATGTCCTACTTAAATATTTGCGACAGTAGTGACATCTATAACATATCTATTTTACTAGTTTAAAAAGAAGCAAAATTTAAAGGTTTACGTAAAAACTATAAAAATAATTGAAAATATTTTGAATCACTAATTGAATTCATTGTGGTAAACATGTCTTGTGACGATTCATCACTATCACCGATGGAGGAGCCTCAAGTTCGACAGCCAAGAAGACGACGAGTGCCAAGAAATCGACCCGATTTTTTCTTATTACTCGACAATGAACAGTTCAAAGATCGTATTTACTTATTTAAAGCGAATCGTGAAAGAATAGCGTTAGAAACGAAATTTACAATTTACTTTCTTTGTTACAAGTGAAAAAAGTTTTCCTTCTCTTCCTGTGTGTAGTTGGGACATCTTTTTTTCTTTGCGGTTTCCATTTAGTAAACTTTAAATGAATTTCGGAGTTCTTCAACTCAAAAACTTATCAATTTATCATTGAAGGAAGTAAAACTTCAAAAGTTTGAGCACTGGTCATGTAATCTTTTTTGAGTATGAGTTTGAGTATGACATTAACATTGATTGATTGACAAAAGACATTCCGTTCTCGTCAGTTGTTCACAATTTAATTTTAATAATTTAATTACAATATAGGATAGTGACTATTTTACTTGAAATTGTGTCCGTAATCTGATGCTCTTAGGAATATTTAACTTATACAATAAAATCTAGAATTTATTAATGCAAATAATGAAACTAAATTTCTTTAGAAATAGAAACCGGTAAAAATCGGTAGTTTTTTCTTGTAACGGAACGTTGCATTATAATCAAGATAAAACTCAGTTGAGCGTGGTCCAAGACAACATAAAATTTACAAATGAAACGTAGGAAACTTAAGTACTCATCAACTATTTGAGCAAATCTCAACAGATTTTCACTCAAATGCTCAAATCAGAAACCGGCTGTAAGTATCTCTACTCGACGTTCTAAAAGTGAAAAAGTAAAAAACAGTGATTTAACAAAAACTTGTGACATTGTGTTTAAATTGGACGTCATTTCAAACACAAACTGCTTGGAAAACGTAAGTTTTTATACTAGTAGGTAGACATTTAATTCAATGATTGTAAATAAGTTGATTCAGTTTTTTAACTACACCAAAGCATCTAAATCGAGTTAGTGTTTCTTTTTTTGTAAAATCTCTCTTTTTTCTAATTTATTTCTAAGATTAAAATCTAAATGACAGATTTTAAGATGAACATAAATTTCGAGTTTTACATTCTTTGCCGGTCCTAAGTCCGGAAAAAGTACGAAGGAGAAACTGAGTCACATAAACGATCACGGTCGCGCGTGGCGCGAGCGGTGTGTGCCCATGGTTTTCGGTCGTTTCGCGGAATGGTTCTCGGTGAGATAAATTCATGTACCTTCAAATTTATTCACTGAATTTTTTTTTTCTATTATCTAGACTTATTTTTTGACCCCTACTTTAATTTACCTACAGTCCGCCCGATACACCCTGTATATACAGTGAAAAAAAATGAAACATGAATTAAGGTCCCTGCCCACTGCACAGTACCATACCATGACCGAGCTAAGCAAAAAAATGTTTATTAATTTACACTTTATTGCACTGTGAATTGTACAATTGGCGAACTTAATGCCTTAGTGCATTCTCTACAAAGTCAACCGATTGGGAATGCAGAAAGTGGAATCAGTGGCGGAACGTTTGTGATAACTAAATATATATATTGAAAACTATGACACTGTTCCCACAAGACCGTTCCGTCACCGACCAACACCATCGCGTGTGAGCCAAAATACGCTCTCGCTCCATATAACGGTGAGACAGAACGCTGTAGATCCGTTCAGTGGGCATAGTAGAGCGTATCGTGTTGCTTTTTTCGGATACGCTTCTAGCACGGTCATGCTAATAGCTAAGCATATTTTAATGTGGGAGGCATAAATCGTCCAATAGTCTATGAGCAAGATTTATCGGATGATAACGTGACTCCGGTACAATATAGCACAATTGCTTGACCAATCCGCCGAAATACTGGGCGGAGTGGCTCAAAATTGTGCCATTTTAGACATTGATGTTTATGTAATGACAAGTTAGAACTTAGATTATGTTTTTATCTGAGGAGATTAGTCTCAAAGTTTCAAAAGTACATTAGACGGCTATTCGCCGAATGCCGAATAATACTAGCTATTATTCGGTATTCGACGAATATAAAAAAAATGACGAGTAATGCCGAATACCGAATAATAGCGAGTATTCGCGGCAACTCTAGTACAGACCACACACAGTAATTAAACTTCTCCCTTCAAATCTTGACTGCCTGACCCAAGAGGTCTCGGGTTCGGATCCCGGTTTGGGCCGAAATTTGCTTCTGGGTATTTCTGTCAAGGAAATACTTGGAAACAGCTCGGAGTCAGAAAAATGGTGACACCTGATCTCTCATCGGTCATGTCGGAGCCGGAAATCAAACTTGTGTATTACGCACACATGGGCACAACAACATCTCCTGCATACCTGGCATATCTCTTTTGGTTGAGGGGCCGCCATTAACGAAGTTCGGTAGGAGTGTATTATTATTAAATTCAAAATCTTTATTTCAATTTAGGTCATGAAATGACACTTATGAACGTCAAAATATACAGTGCAAAAAATAAAAATAAATGTGCCCTGAAAGGGCCGAAACATGCCTCCTTATCTTTTGGGCCCTACCAGCGCTTCGAGACAGAACACAGACAATTAGGCAAGTGCTGAGAAGAAACGCCGGAACAAACTCAGTCACCACTAGCTGCCGTAAAGTCAAAATCATCAAAGGTACATCAGTCTGTGCAGGCTGGACGGACCACACATTCGTGTCGTTTAGATAGTCTTGAACCTTATAATAGCCTTTAGACATAAGCGTGTTTTAACGTGTTTCTTAAATTTATCATCCGGCAATTCGGCAAGATTGTGTGGTATACTATTAAAGAATTTTATACAATTTCCCATAAACGAATTTCTAGTTTTAACTAATCTGAAGTTAGGAACGACAAGCTTGTGTTTATTTCTTGTGTTATATGGGTGAATGTCGCTTTTCTTCATGAAATTATCTAAATTATTCATAATTTAGATAATTTCATGAAGACATACATTATATTATCAAAAATTAGTTATCACATCCACGTACCTTCTTGTAGGCCTGCTCGAACAGCTTCAGGCTGGCCTGCTGCAGCGTGCCGGTGGCCGCGCGGATGGCCTCCGGGTCCGCCTCGTCCTTCTTCGCTAACAGCTCGCGAAGGTTAGAGCATTCAACGCGCAGTTTGTCGCACTGAAACAGATAAATATCAATTATAGGACTATTTTTAAAAATTTGTATTTTTATGATGTCAATTAGTTAAGTTGTGAGTAGTGTACGCCAAAGTGGTGATTATGGTTGAACATGTACTTAAACCCCCTTATTCGTAATAACTCAAACGGTCTTTTAAACCTATTTTAACTATTACACTGTTTTGTCTCATTCTTTCATGGCGCTGTCATCATTTGACAGAAAGTGACAAAACAGTGCAATAGCTAAAATAGGTTTAAAATACCGTTTGAATTAATATGAATAAGGGGGTAAGTTTATAAAATAAATATGTTTTATTGTTTGCTTCATTATAGGATTCGTAGGGGGAGTAGATATACCTCCGAATTATTATATTTCATTTTAATTTTATTCAGGACAATAAACTATTAACAGAACATAAATTGCTATAGAAATGGAGACCCAAAGTTGTTATATTTTATCACTGCGTGCGCTGTCATCGTTTCGAGTTCCCCCCACCACGTACTTCGCACACAGCGAATAAGAATGTTGATATTAATTGCACTTGCAAATAGACAACTGTGAACCTGTGACCTGTGAGGAAAAATAAACTATAAGAATGTTGATGTCTGGAATCATCCCGCGCGTTAGAATAAAACATCACAGGTGATAACACGACAGCTTTACTGTTGCACCCTGCTTTACCCGCCTCGCTTTGAAATACGCGACAGGCTTAAAACGAGTGCCTCTCAAATAAAATACATAAGAAATATGGCGACTCATACACAGAGTAAAGTAATATTAAACCAAACTCTACTGCGCGATTCAACTCCGCGCAGCGCCATCTCTTAACGCGCAAGCGTATACTTGTAGAAACTAGTAATTCCTACCTATTCTCGTTTGGTGTGGTGGTTAGCGCTCCTGACTACTATGCCGGCGGACGCGGGTTCGAATCTCGCAATGGGCAAATGTTTACAACATTTGTACCTCAGTCATGGTTATTTATGGAAGACGCCCCCGTCATAATCGTTGTCTGGTATTCGTAGACCAAGGAGCAAAATTCCATAATTCGAAACCATGTTAATTATGTTAAGTACCATGTTAACATGTTAATCCGACGATCGGGAAATTACTAATTGTTCATCTAAGCCCCAAGGACGAGGAAGACCCCGAATAACATGGATGTCTATAGTCGATAAAAACCTCAAAGAAGGCAAAGTTAACCAGGAGACGATCCAGGACCGAGCTACCTGGAGACGAGTGACACCCTAAATAGAATGGGAAAGAGCCAGGCAAAGAAGAAGAAGAAGAAGAATAAACCGTGTTAATAGGTCTATTGTGTTGACTGGCGCATATTTTTTTCTACCTAGCACTACTTACGTAAAAAAAACTAAACGCTACCGCGATTCAACAACGCACAGCGCCATCTATCAACGCTCGGGCGTAAACTGCAACATCCCATTTTGAACGTAGAAAAAGAGACCGCTAGGGTCTCTTTTCCTTTAGCCTTAGGGTCACTCACCTCCTCCTGCGGCAGTTGGCTCTTGTAGTCGTCCATCTTGGTCTCGGTGTCGTGCGCGATTCAACAACGCACAGCGCCATCTATCACCGCTCGGGCGTAAACTGCAACATCCCATTTTGAACGCAGGAAAAGAGACCCCAACCCTTTAGCCTTAAGGTCACTCACCTCCTCCTGCGGCAGTTGGCTCTTGTACTCGTCCATCTTGGTCTCGGTGTCGTGCGCGATTCAACAACGCACAGCGCCATCTATCACCGCTCGAGCGTAAACTTCAACATCCCATTTTGAACGCAGGAAAAGAGACCCCAAACCTTTAGCCTTAGGGTCACTCACCTCCTCCTGCGGCAGTTGGCTCTTGTACTCGTCTATCTTGGTCTCGGTGTCGTGCGCGATTCAACAACGCACAGCGCCATCTATCACCGCTCGAGTGTAAACTTCAACATCCTATTTCGAACGCAGAAAGAGACCCCAACCCTTTAGCCTTAAGGTCACTGACCTCCTCCTGCGGCAGTTGGCTCTTGTGCTCGTCCATCTTGGTCTCGGTGTCGTGCGCTATTCAACAACGCACAGCGCCATCTATCACTGCTCGAGCGTAAACTTCAACATCCCATTTTGAACGCAGGAAAAGAGACCCCAACCCTTGTACTCGTCCATCTTGGTCTCGGTGTCGTGCGCGATTCAACAACGCACAGCGCCATCTATCACCGCTCGGGCGTAAACTTTAACATCCCATTTTGAACGCAGAAAAAGAGACCCTAACCCTTTAGCCTTAAGGTCACTCACCTCTTCCTGCGGCAGTTGGCTCTTGTACTCGTCCATCTTGGTCTCGGTGTCGTGCGCGATTCAACAACGCACAGCGCCATCTATCACCGCTCGAGTGTAAACTTCAACATCCTATTTCGAACGCAGAAAGAGACCCCAACCCTTTAGCCTTAAGGTCACTGACCTCCTCCTGCGGCAGTTGGCTCTTGTGCTCGTCCATCTTGGTCTCGGTGTCGTGCGCTATTCAACAACGCACAGCGCTATCTATTACTGCTCGAGCGTAAACTTCAACATCCCATTTTGAACGCAGGAAAAGAGACCCCAACCCTTGTACTCGTCCATCTTGGTCTCGGTGTCGTGCGCGATTCAACAACGCACAGCGCCATCTATCACCGCTCGGGCGTAAACTTTAACATCCCATTTTGAACGCAGAAAAAGAGACCCTAACCCTTTAGCCTTAAGGTCACTCACCTCTTCCTGCGGCAGTTGGCTCTTGTACTCGTCCATCTTGGTCTCGGTGTCGTGCGCGATTCAACAACGCACAGCGCCATCTATCACCGCTCGGGCGTAAACTTCAACATCCCATGGAAAAGAGACCCCAACCCTTTAGTCTTAAGGTCACTCACCTCCTCCTGCGGCAGTTGGCTCTTGTACTCGTCCATCTTGGTCTCGGTGTCGTGCAGCACCCCCTCGGCCTGGTTGGCCGCCTCCACGCGCTCCCGGCGCCCCTTGTCCGCGGCCGCGAACTGTTCCGCCGCCTTGACCATGTTCTCGATCTCGTCCTTCGATAGGCCTCCCGATGACTGGATCACGACTGTGGAAGGATTTATTGGTATATTGAGTAATTTGTTCAGATGGTATTATACATATTTTGGATTAGGAACCTCCTAATCGGTCCCTCTTAGTCCATAGAATACCGTCCATTAAAATAAAATTCGTTTCCCAGCGATTACTTTTGTTACACACGATTTGGTTTGATGTACTGAATGCGAGGTTTAGAACTTCGTTAAGCATTTTGTTACACCCTGTATACTAGTGTTGTATTTTTGACGTGACAACGTCTTATAAATTGGTTTGCCGGGTGACACTTCAAGAAACTGCGTTACGCTCAGCTCACGTTAAGCGCTCACAATGAGAGCGAGTGAGAGGCACGCGTCCCTTCCACTCGGGCATGGTTAGCCCGCCTAAGAGCGAGAGAGACAGACATCAAAAGTCGTTGTCACGTAAAACTTTCGCCCGTATACCGACTTTACAGGCACCCAATTTTTTATTTTTTTAATCATATATCATATACTCACTCTGCTGCTCCTTGCCGGTGCCCTTGTCGCGCGCAGACACGTGCACAATCCCGTTGGCGTCGATGTCGAAGGTGACCTCGATCTGCGGCACGCCGCGCGGCGCGGGCGGGATGCCCACGAGCGAGAACTGCCCCAGCAGCTTGTTGTCCTGGGCCATCTCGCGCTCGCCCTGGTGGACCTTGATCTCGACCTGGGTCTGGCCGTCGGCGGCTGGAAGAAGAGTTGTTGTTAGAAATAATATTTATGATTTCGTTTCGTAGTAGTCCCCCTAGTCGATTATAGTGCACAAGTGTGTGCGCAAACACAGGTGCACTTTCTATTCCTTTCACTTTCATAGCCCGATGGGAGAGCAATCTGACACGACATGGTTTCGTATTGCAGTGTGGAAGGACAATAAGTTTCATTTTTAACTAAAACAGCGTATAAATCAACTTTGAATTACTTTTACAAATGGTTGGATGTATTTTTATGAAATTTTACAATATCTCGGTTTGCCATTCAAGAACTCTGCAACCGAATACTACCTTCACATGATCTTTCCTTATCTCTTCCCATTTGAAGAACTCGACGCCATAATTATCTTCTACCTGAACTGCTAGTTTTATCTGATATATTTATTATCTCTGTCTAATACTTAGGTCTGAAGAGGACGGATAGCTTCAGCTCAGTCACATACACTAGAAATCCCGCACAGAACCACTTAAAGCCTATGGAAAAGTAGATATAAATGGTGTCATTTTTGCTTGATTCCTCCTACATTGTTCCTTTTTCCACTACATACAGAAAAGTATTTCTGCCATTCCTAACATGAAGGTTAGAAAGAAATAATGGATAGTTTCAGCTCAATCACACACTCACACACATCTACTATCCTCAATACAACATCCTTCCATATAGAGAAACCCAGAAAATCTTCTTGAAGATTTCTTCTGTTCACCAGGAGATTTGAAGACAGTACTTCTTGGGTAACACGCGACGTCTTAACCATCGCGCCACCAGTGCAGTCACTGAACTCGCTGAAAAAGTCTATCAATAGCAACTTCACTCACCAGTGGAGAACACCTGGCTCTTCTTGGTCGGAAAGTTCGTGTTCCTGTTGATCAGCTTAGTGAACACTCCTCCCAGGGTTTCGATACCCAAAGACAGGGGGGGGGTGACATCCAGGAGCAGGATGTCAGTGACGTCACCGGCTAGGACTACGCCCAGAGCCATATCTCTCTCTCTCTTTCTCTAAGCTCGCTAGTAGCTTCCCCCAACTACCTACTTGTAGGTCCCGATTTTATCAACTACAAGATTTTCTGCCGTTTTGGTGACACCATCATCGTTATGTTCCTTCTTTCCTATACATTACTTTTCTGCTTTTTACTATCTCTTTTCTAACATGAAGGTTAGAAGGAGATGGATGATAGCTATAACACAGTTACTTGTCACACTACAATACCAAATACTAGCAGTCTTACTACAAATCATCCGTTAAAACTCGTTTTAAGTCATGTTTAGTTACTCCACTCGTAACCAGTGCGGCACCGCAACGACTGGACCGAACCACCTGCTTCGTCCTGCGATACCAGTGACGCTGCTGTACGTGTCCCGGCTGCATTACTCTACAAAGGTCGAGGAGATTGTGGAGTACATCCGTATTAAGACCAAGTTCACACTGAGGGTCGAACGGTTGGAATCTCGTCATAATACGAATTTCAATTCGTTTGTGGTAAGGGTTCCGACCGAACTGCTGTCGACCTTCACAAAAGAAGAATTTTGGCCGAGGGGTGTCGTATATCGTCGGTTTCGTGGACGGCTACCTGACACCAAGTTGCGGAACACTACGCCGACAAAATAGTGTATTATTTGAATGTTTTTTGTGTTTTTATTTAAATATTTATGTTAGTCTTTAAGGTATATATTGTATGGGCCTTTGTTGCCTGAAACAAATGATTAAATAAATAAATAAACACTGTTTTAAATTTAAAAAGGGTTTAAAACAGTGTTTAACATTTTGTACCACAAATAGGTATTTGGGCAGTGTTTAGCTAAACACCAGTTTTAGATACAAACATTCATTCATTCACTCAGTTCATTCATTACATTTCCTAGTACGCAGGTTGCATTCAACACACTTCAGGGTAAAAGAACAAAAGCTTCTTGAAATGATGGCTGAATAGGAACAAAACCCAAATCTTTAAAAAAAAGTTGTAATGACATAAGAGAAGAATGAGAAGAATCTGATTTGTTTTGACTTTCTACAGGAGTTTGTAAAGTAAGAGCGCGTTTTCAATTCATTTGTAAAAAGTCGTATTTTGTTGTGTATTGACTGATTTGTTTTCAAAACGAATCAAAAAAAGAAAGATCGCTCGGACAATTGGACAAAAGATAATAATCACTACATAGTCGCCGTATGTGGGGTTTGGAAACGTGATAGCATTGTAATTGTTTATTTTATTTCAGGATATCCATAAACAGCTTATATAAAGTTCGAAAGACGTGGTAGAAAACAGAAAAACGGATACCAACATAAACCGTCATAAAGTTGCTGAGTGGAATTTGATTTTACAAAAGTATGTCTAAAATAGTGTCTAATGTCTATAAAGTACCGGAGCGCGAACTTGTTTTGTTTGTTTGTTAAGTGCATTAAATCAATTTTAGTGAAATCATCCATGATATTTTGTATAAGAAATCACGAATTTGAATTTAGAGCGAAACGAAATAAAGTTGTCTATTGTCAATCTGTCTATTTTTTTAGGTTAAACACAAGATAAAATAGGGGGGAGGGTGTTTAACTAAAACGCTGTTTAAAAGAGTGTTTTAGCGCCAAAAACTGATTTGTGGTAAGGATTTTCTTAAAATCTTGTTAAACAGTGCCTAAAACGTTGTTTAAGTGATTTGTGGTAAGGCTGTAAATCTTTACGTCCTCCAAATTTTGACTCTTTTTACGGCCGCCAGTAGATTTGAAGACAGCACCTCTTGAGGAACACGCGACGTCATAAACATCGCGCCACCGGTGCAGTTACTACACCCGCTGAAAAACTCCACCACTATCTACTCACCAGTGGAGAACACCTGGCTCTTCTTGGTCGGGATGGTCGTGTTCCTGGTGATCAGTTTGGTAAACACACCCCTCCCAGGGTCTCGATACCCAAGGACAGGGGGGTGACATCCAGGAGTAGGATGTCAGTGACGTCACCGGCTAGGACTACGCCCAGAACCATATCTCTCTCTCTCTTTCTCTAAGCTCGCTAGTAGCTTCCTCCCAACTACCTACTTGTAGCTCCCGATTTTACCAACTACAAGATTTTCTGCCGTTTTTGGTGACACCATTCATCGTTATGTTCCTTCTTTCCTATACATTACTTTTCTGCTATTTACTATCTCTTTCCTAACATGAAGGTTAGAAGGAGATGGATAATAGCTATAGCACAGTAGGTAACTGTGTGACACTACTACACCAAATTAATCTTTACGTCCTCCAAATTTTGACTCTTTTTGCGGCCGCCAGGAGATTTGAAGACAGCACCTCTTGAGTAACACGCTACGTCATAACCATCGCGCCACCGGTGCAGTTACTACACCCGCTGAAAAACTCCACCACTATCTACTCACCAGTAGAGAACACCTGGCTCTTCTTTGTCGGAATGGTCGTGTTCCTGGTGATCAGTTTGGTGAACACTCCTCCCAGGGTTTCGATGCCCAAAGACAGGGGGGTGACATCCAGGAGTAGGATGTCAGTGACGTCACCGGCTAGGACTCCGCCCTGGACCGCGGCGCCGACGGCTACGGCTTCGTCAGGGTTCACGGCGCGGGAGGGCGCGCGACCGAATATCTCTTGCACTGTTGATTGGACCTGCGAGAGGATTTAAAAGATTAGTATTTAATAATGGTATTGATTAATATTCCTGAAGTTAATCTAAAGAGTTTGAGAAATGAGGTGTTATTCTAACAAAATTATGAAAAAAGGTTTTTACAAAAATCTATTAAAAATCTAGATTTGAATTATGTTTTATGGTGCCTCATAAAGACAATCACCATGCAATTTTGACTCACTCCATATCAGTGGGCAAGGGAGAGCGGTCATGGTACGGTGCGGCGAAGTAGTAAAAAAAACCTAAATATACATAAGGTACACTATAGAATAATGAATGTACGCTAGATGATAACCCGAAAGCACATGAGCACAGCCGGGGAATATGTCCGCGTTGATCTGGCACCCGTCTCCAGGACTGGCCTGCGCAGCTACCGAGCTGGGCGTGGCTTGTGCTGGTGCGATACTTTGAGCTGTAGGTAGAACGCTTCATTGAGTCCGCCTGTTGGGCACGGGGGCGCGCGCGGGTGTATCCCCTCCGCCAGCTTCCCCCCGCGCCCCTCTACCCCGCAGACGAGGGCTCAATGAAGCGGTTTTACCTTAAACGAAAGACCTCAAGCTAGAGTATGCAAGCTAACCACTCGCAACACATATAATAATTGAGTTTAATTTACCGGTAAATACCAATGATGTCTAATCTCCATGTGACGAACTGACCTCTCATCTTTACAACTAGCTTACCATAAGCACGGTCACCCATCCAAAACTATGACCATTCATAAGGTGCCTTAACATTCACATATCTCAAGTCTAGTCGCATATCACCACATGTGAGTTACTCCATGTGACGGATTTCCATGTTGATGTAAACATTGTGAGTTGTTTTTTTTTGATACCGGTCACCCATCCAAATTATGACCAATCAGAGAGCTCGTTAGCTTTTGCGACGGAAATCGCAAACTACTAGCCACTACGCCACCGTCGCTTGTTTTTTCTCGACGAAACATCACTCACCTTCGGCATAGGCGTCATGCCGCCAACAAGAAGTACTGAATCTGCCATACCACTAATGTCCCTATCTCTACTACAGTAATAGTAACTATTATGAGAATAACTAATTTGATACCGGTCACCCATCCAAATCATGGCAAAGTGCCTTAACTTTCATGAACGCCATTTTCATTTCTTCGCAGTGTGGTCACCCATCCAAATTATGACCACTCGCAACGTGCCTTAACTTTGCAACCAATGCAGTCATTAGCCACTACGCCACCGTCGCTTGTTATTTCTCGACGAAAACATCACTCACCTTGGGCATGCGCGTCATGCCACCAACAAGGAGCACTTCGCCGATGTCGGTGCGTTGCACCTCGGCGTCTTGCAGGGCGCGCTGGCACGGAGCTACTGTGCGCTTGATCAGGTCACCCACAAGCGATTCTAACTTAGAACGGGTCATCTGTTGGAGGAGAAAGGAGTTTTTTATTATTATTATGTTCGAATATTGAAATATAATTTATTATGTTCATAATATTTGAAAGCCTCAATGGTTTCTTTTAATTTTCTCATAATTTATTTACCCAAAAGTAGTCTGAAAGAGATGGCTTATAGCGATAAGACCGCCTAAATTGAATTTGTGACCTATGTGATGTAAAATAAAGAGTTTTGGATCTTAAAAACAGTCAAAAATATACGAAACAATAATTTATTTACGTTTGATCCGTTAATGACATGTTATTGTCAACGTTTGACCCGTTAATGACATGTTATTGTCAACGTTTGACCCGTTCATGACATGTTATTGTCAACGTTTGACCCGTTCATGACATGTTATTGTCAACGTTTGACCCGTTCATGACAAGTAATTGTCATAACAAAGGCAAAGAGTCAGTGAAGAAAATGTATGAAGACTGTTACAAAATCTTTTGACCAATCACATAAAAACATGATCGGTGGTTTTGTAGTGTTTTTTTATAGCACCAAATAAATATTCAAGCCATTATGACAGGAACATATTTAGAAATAATAGTGCAAATGTTATTTAATTCTAATTCTAACCAAGTTAAAAAATACTAGAATTCAACCATACTACCGAATATTGGCTATCCTTGTACGTGTGACAGGGATAGCTATATTCATTGGATCGGGTTTTGTATCCGTAAGGCCTCGTGTTGCCAATTAAATCGACACGATAAGAAGAAGAATAGTAATGAAAAGATTGTTTGCAATATTCGCCAAGTAAAGAAAAACTACCATTCCGACCATACAAGTGACGTATATCACAAGCATCTCCGTGCTTCGGAAGGCACGTTCTCGGCTAATATCGGTTGGTATTAGTCGTTAAGCCTAGTCAGAGGCCCTATGGGCGGCTTGATAAAATCTGACAGCAAGGTTGGTCGCTCGCCTTGCAAACACCCCTCCGCCAATCCGCACTGAGCCCGCGTGGTGGAATATGGCTCATACTTGAGGTAAGGCCTTTGTCCAGCAGTGGGATGCTTACAGGCCAAACTTAACTTGGACTTTATCTTCATTATTGAACAAAAAAATATATATGGTTGGTTAATGTTACGATTTTATGTCCGTTACAAAGTTTTTGGGATAAGAGGATAAATACTGAACAACTAACCTTGAGGTTCATATGCTTAGGTCCAGACGAGTCCATGGTCAAGTAAGGCAGGTTGATGTCGGTCTGCAGGGAACCGGAGAGCTCGATCTTGGCTTTCTCAGCGGCTTCCTTGAGACGTTGCATCGCCATCGCATCCTTGCGAATGTCCAGGCCTTGCTGTGGGGGAAATGTTGATTTTATAGTTATAATAAATAAATATGCGCCAGACAACACACCAATTGTCTTGGTTTCGAACTAAGGAATTTGCTTCCTTGTGCTACGAATACCAGACAACGATAATGACGGGGGCGTCACCCATAAATACTTAAATAAATATAAACATCCATGACTTAGGTACAAATGTTCGTGCTCATCACACAAACATTTGCACCTTGCGGGATTCGAACCCGCGACGCCGGCATAGTAGTCAGGAGCGCTAACCACTACACCAAACGCGTCGTCAAAATCAAATAATATGATAAGCAAAAGGTGATAAATTATTATAAGATTGATAAAAACACAATCTCAATAAATTTCGGTATAATAATATTCGACATAATTCAGTTTTATTACAGAACTAACATTTTCTCACGACTTCACGCACAAATCTTTGTAAAATATAGCCTATGTGATATTCCATTTAAAAGTGTTTATTAGCTATATTATTACAATGTTTCATCAAAATCAATGCAGTAGTTTTAGCGTGAAGGAGTAACAAAAATCTACACATCCTCTAAAATATTCGCATTTGTAAAATATTTGTGGTATTCATTCTTTACGAATGTAAAAAAAAATACAGCAAACTATTTTGTGAAGCCAAGAATAGCCTGCTTAAGTTAGAATAGTAAAGAAAGCTACACATATAAAATAATGTAAATAACTGTATCGCGGTTTCTAGGAAAGCCATAGACATGGTGGTCTAGACTAGCTGGTGCCGCGCGTCACTCTGGCGCCGCTGCAGAAGCGAGCCCTCACAGGAGGGGCGCTGATCGACGGCGCACAGTGTGTTATTTGCCCTTAGTAGCGGCCATGCGTGTTTTATTGTTTAATATAAAGCTTAAAACTCTAATAAATCATTGTAAAAAACACCCATGTAGTTATCTTACTTAGTTTTGAAAATATATATTTTTTTCTAATTTCTCAAGGTCATTCATGAAAACTAAATTCCCTTATAAATTCCAAAAGCATAAATTATCAGTTCGTTTAATTTTACTAATTAATAGCTAGACAAAAACTTACAGTCTTACTACAAATCATCCGTTAAAACTGGTTTTAAGTCATGTTTAGTTAAAAACTGTTTTAAATTTAAAAAGGGTTTAAAACAGTGTTTAACATTTTGTACCACAAATAGGTTTTTGGGTAGTGTTTAGCTAAACACCAGTTTTAGATACAAACATTCATTCATTCACTCTCAGTTCATTCATTACATATCCTAGTACGCAGGTTGCATTCAACAAACTGCAGAGTAAATGAACAAAAGCTTCTTGAAATGATGGCTGAATAGTATCAAAACCCAAATCTTTAAAAAAAAGTTGTGATGACAGCAGAATGAGAAGAATCTGACTGATTTGTTTTGACTTTTTTACAGGAGTTTGTAAAGAAAGAGCGCGTTTTCAATTCATTTGTAAAAAGTCGTATTTTGTTGTGTATTGACTGATTTGTTTTCAACATGAATCAAAAAAAGAAAGATCGCTGGGATAATTGGACAAAAAACGAAAAGGTAAATCAAATAAATAATAATAACTACCACATAGTCGCCGTATGTGGGGTTTGGAAACGTGATAGCATTGTAATTGTTTATTTTATTTCAGGATATCCCTATACAGCTTATAGAAAGTTCGAAAGACGTGGTAAAACACAGAAACACGGATACCAACACAAACCGTCATAGAGTTGCTGAGTGGAATTTGATTTCAAAAAACTATGTCTAAAATAGTGTCTAATGTCTATAAAGTACCAGTGCGCGGACTTGTTTTGTTGTTTTTTTTATTAATAAATTAATTGTGTGATCAATAAATTAATTGTTGTGAAATCAATCATCCATAATATTTTCTTTATGAAAGTACGAATTTGATTTACCGCGAAACGAAAGTCAAGTTGTCAAATAATGTCAATCTGTCAATTTTTTGAGGTTAAACACTAGATAAAATAGGGGGGGAGGGTGTTTAACTAAAACACTGTTTAAAAGAGTGTTTTAGCGCCAAAAACTGATTTGTGGTAAGGATTTTCTTAAAATCTTGTTAAACAGTGCCTAAAACTTTGTTTAAGTGATTTGTGGTAAGGCTGTTAACTTTTAAAGGAAATTGCAAGGTTCTGACTCTTAAGGAAAGCAAGATTTTTATTTTTTTATTTTTTTACAAAATATTTAAATATTTAACTAAATATGCAGTATTAGCATTTTTTGTTCCTTTTAAAATGTAAGTGTAAAATGTAGCTTTATGTTAAAGGTACCACAATTTTTTTTTCTTGCAGGACCTCTGAGATATTGTATTTCTAAGTTTTTTTCTGATTTCTATGGAAATAGGGTTGTCACAATACTTAATAATTTTGGATTAATAAATAAAAGTTTTCTGTAGGTGTAATCTGATCATTTAATGAAAGAAATGATTTGGAAGAAGCAGGATGCGATATGTACTAGTACTGAGGCAAAGTAGTGCCATGGGTCTTTACCGGCTCCATGACACCTCACCCCCGCTTCTCCAGTTATTGTGTATAGGTGTTGAGTTTTAGCTATTGCCTCACGAGGGCGGACCCCTTCTCAATACCACACAATAATTTTCACCGAAGAAAAAAAGAAGAAGAACGCGTAACGCGTGAAAATTGCGATGACGCAAACAATAACCAAAGAAAAGAAGTTCCTTGTCACAGTTTTTTAGGGTTCCGTAGCCGAATGGCAAAAAACGGAACCCTTATAGTTTCGTCAAGTCTGTCTGTCTGTCTGTCTGTATGTCTGTCTGTCTGTCTGTCCGTCCGTATGTCACAGCCACTTTTTTCTGAAACTATTAGCATCACACCGCTGAAACTTGGTTGGTAGGTGTATCTTCTTTACCGCTTTCCGATTCAGGTACAAAAAAAAATTAAAAAATGATATTATAGGGGAACTAAACTATACATGAAACTAAAACCAAAAAATTTTTTTTTACCCAAACCAATACATGTGTCTATAGATAGGTCTTACAAAATGACATTGAGGTTTCTAAAACATTTTTTTCTAAAAGTTTAACGTTTGAGATATACACGCTTCCAAAGTGGTAAAATGCCCCCCCCCCCCCCCCCATCTAACTTTTGAACTAAGGAAGTGAAAATTTTGAAAAAAATATGTAATGTAGATCTCAACATAAACTTTCCCTAATTCAGTTAAAGTTGGCACGGAACCCTCAGTGCGCGTGTCCGACTCTTGGCCGGTTTTTTTTTTCAAGTTTTAGGAAGAGGTTGGTAGGTTTAAAGGTAAAAATAGCGATTGCGAGCGCTTACTTATTTAACTAACTGCCAGTTCTATGATACAGTATGACACAATATGCCATTTCGTTAAGCGGTCGTCAGTTTGCTTGTATGTGCTCGAAACCGCTATTTTCTGCCAAACACAACAATTGTTGGGGACAGGAAATTGTATTCAATCGTTGTCATATTTTTTGTAGATTTATATGCCGCTAGATAAAAGCAAAGTAAATTAACAATATTGTATTAAAAATTCAATATATATTTTGCAAAACGATATAATCAAGTCTCTTAATGCTTTTCTTTAATCAAACATAAAACGACTCTGGGGCATTATACGAACGTCGACTTTATTAGGCATCATCGAGTTGACAACCCTAATCAAAAATTTAAAAATTCATATTTCCTAAGTCCTGCGGTTGTAGCATCTGATTTTTTTTGTGAGAATAGTTATTAAGATTATTAATCCTCTCGCATTAAAAAAAAATGCTAATATGGAATGATGTCCTAATAAAAAATATATATTCAAAATCGAAGAATTTTAATTTTACTCAAAACTTTGAATGTTTTTCAACCTTTTTTTTAAATCATACGGTACCTTTACGATAACCCTTTCAATCTACAATCAGGTTTATTAATTATATATACGTAGAGAAAATATAATTAGTTTCTCTGGTTTCTATGGATTTTTCTTAATTTTCTTAATATTTCAAAAACTATGGATCGAAGAGTGACGAGAGTTTTATTCTTATGTCTATTTTAATGAGATCTATCTAATAAACCGATAAACTGATGATGGCCGCTACTAAGGGCAAATAACACACTGTGCGGCGCCATATTTATTTATCGTGGTGACTATAGTCGACATGTTATCAAGCGAGTCGTGTCAGTGTCATGCCTATCTCGCTCGCACTTATCGTTAAAACGGCGCCCTGCGTATTTCTATCTCCATTGACATTATAGGCTCACGACTCAGTTGCTGACACGCCGACTTTAGATGAAGCATAAAGGTAAACCTCAAAGCAATGCGTCCGGCGTTAGCGAAAATTATCGACAAAAAGAGATTTTTTTGTCAGATAAAAAATGAAAAAAAAAAAAATGAGTTTTTCATTATTATTTTTTTGTTATAGATAGTGCCATCCACGAAGGCGCGCGCCGTTCATTTGGCACTATGGCACTATCTATAGTTATGGTTGTATTTTTTTATTATTTTATCTAGATAAACTGTTAAGCTTTCAAATGAGACTACTTTGAAAAAAAAAACATGTTTCATTAAAAAGAAACAACGAAAAAATGACCAGAAGAAATTTTAATTAAAAAAAATGTCTGACAAAAAAATATCTTATTTTTCTATTCGATAATTTTGGGTCTAGTATCCGCACATTTCGTTTGATCAAGTTTCGATAATACACATTGTAGATGTCGCCACAAATCCTCGCTTTATCTCTGTCTAACCTAAAGCACTAGAAAGAGCAAACTACTCACGTCTCTCTTAAACTCGTCAACGAGGAAGTTGACGATGACGTTGTCGAAGTCCTCGCCGCCGAGCAGCGTGTCCCCGTTGGTGGACTTCACTTCAAACACGCCTTTCTGAATCTCGAGGACTGAGATGTCGAAGGTGCCGCCGCCGAGGTCGTATACCGCTATGCTGGAGAGAGATAACGTTATAGGTGGACCGCTTCATTGAGACCTCGCCTGCGGGGGCGGCGGGGCGCGGGGGAGGCGAGAGCGGAAATATTTTGTGTAGCAATAATTTCTGATGACTATGTTTGAACTGGCTCATGTCAAATACATATTTAGAAAATTGTATTTGTTTTGTCACCCTTACTTTCTGGATTCAAAATAGTTACGAGTCCTAAATTTTTTTTTAAGCCATCCATAACACCTGTAATTTACCATGTGACAAGCAAATAAATAAATTCAAATTCAAATCCACATAAATACCACTTGTTTTTTTTAAATCCCCTTTCCGATACTCCTATTTGCTTTTACAAGTGGAGGCCATGTCGTTATCTTAGTACCAAGGAAGCATTCTATAGGTAAACCGCTTCATTGAGACTTCGCCTGCGGGGTACAGGGGTGCGGGCGGAAAGACGAGAGCGGGGACTGTAAGGGGTGCGGGCGGCGGCGATACACAAGAGACGAAATTTTCCGCGACAGTTCTTAAGATATGTGACGTCAGTGGTCACAATGGTAGTCGTCAGTGTCGACACTTTATAACATTACATAACATATTGGAAAAAAATATTCGATGCGATACAATTACATTACACTAATGAGAGTGAATTAATTTTAAATATTATTATCCAGAGCCGTGGATTTTGATCAATAAATAAAATGAAATCTTAAAATTGGATTAATTTTAAGGCAAAATTAAAAACTTCAAATAACATTCCCTGGTTACTTTTGCGACTGTTTTGTTTCAGTGTATATCTAGTTCATATTCCACTGAATTTGGATCTATATTTTATTCTAAAATATTCGTATAATATTAAGAGCCTTTATTAAAACACTGCTATTTTACAGTGTTAAACGGTGGCGTTAAGAGCGGTATGACAGTCTGGAGATTCTCAGATTTTACCGAATTTATCAATGTGTGTGTGCGATTTTATATGTCCGGGACACAAAAAAATGTATACTGTAATTAAACAATTTTGATACTTTATCTCTAGGTAGTAGGCTATGCGTATGATGAACACAGAAAATGATGTCATGTAAAAGTCGATGTGATAAATTAATGTTATACCAGTTTTTTTGTATTTGAAATACCTATCACGAATACAGTAAATACAGTTCGGAATCAGTGCTCGCGTCAATTCCTTTCGCGAATATTTTCCTTTTGATAGTTATATAACTAAATGTGAATTTAGTTAAGTCTGTGAAGATTTAAACACAAACGTACAGTTATAATAACGTGAAAAACTTACAGCATAGAAAAAACGAAATGCATCTAAAAAGTGAAGACATATAGAGGCGGGTAACACGTACCGACCTGCACCGACTAACCAGTGATGTGGCGTGTTGGCTATTTCATGGAATTGAAATGCTTTGTAGAGTTTCTTCCGACTCAAGTCTTGATTTGAATCTTGTTTTAAAACAATATTCTAGTGTCAGTCGGTCCTTATTTGGATTTTTGTAACGAATTTCCAAAATATTTCGAGATTTAAAAAAGATGACTTGGCACATCACTACTCAGTCGGTACAGGTCGGTACCGGTTATCTGCCTCTTTATGTCTTCACCCAAATCGCGACTCTGAGAATAGGTATTTTTTTACGAATGTAATTCCACGAGAAACGGGGACTAAGGGTTATTGGTGGATGATGTCGTTGGTTCTGCGCTTGATCTACCACGTGTCATACCAGCTGGATGCTATGAGGATTTATTTACACATAAATGCTTTTTAGTGTAACGCTGTTCTTTGATATGATTTGTATTTTGATATATGAAATATGTCACAAGTTATTATAGCTGTCATTCAGAAAATGCAGTCAAGAAGATTTCGATCAAGATTTCAAGTATTTCATGTATAACAGATGATAAATAAGATAATTTTTATTTCATTATTTGGTTTACACCGGTATTATATCATATTGTCCATATAAATTTTTCAATGATGAAACATTATATGACTGTGAACTTGAATAGAACCATGGAACTTCATGGCATTTGCGTACAATTTAAATACAAGTTCATATTAACTACATAAACATCACATGAAACGCTTCTATTAAAACAAGCGTTTTACTATACAAGTTTATAGTTAGGTTGTGGTTGTAGATTGTGGTAGAAAGAAAAGTAATGTTAAAAAAGCAAAATATTGCCCTATTTACTTAGGTTTAAACCATTGAAACACTGCTACTAGCGTATGGAATTAATGCCATGAACAAGTCCCACGCAGTATAGAATTGACGCCAATTGCCAATGGTACGTACGTACAAGTGCGTATCAAAGGTTGTGGAACTAAATAACGCCTCAATACGGTCCATATAAAGAAAAACTGGCCTTTTACTTTTTGTCGTCCGTTTATTCTTATATTATAAGAATTGGTACTATTGCCTATTCTTGGCCTTATTAATTCAGTATTTGTCTAAAATTTACATTTAACTGTTTTGTGATAGAAACAGTTTGCTCATCATATACCACAATTTTATTTTGTAGACAATTTTTTATTATTATTATTATTGTCGATAATTTTGGTCCTAGTATCTGCACATTTTGTTTGATCAAGTTTTGAAAATACAAATTGTATATGATAAAAGATCTTCGTTATAACTCATGAACCTCTTGAAATAGTCGCCATACATATAAATCTTTCTTTTTTATAGTATTTATAAGGATTACATTATATGGAAGTTTACATAATATTGATTAATCATTTAAATACAACTACAAATCAATACAAAAGAACGAATACTTTTCGTTATAATTAGAGACCATCGACGATCCAAATGCACTATGTGGCTTTATGCCTGTTGCATAAAGCCTCAAAGCGAATTGGTCGCCGTATAAAAATTGTGCAAAGCGTGATATTTTCAAATTTGGAATGAGTATCATACACGAAATAAAAGAGTAGCAGCGAAGACAACGAGCGACACACCCTTCCCCTCCGAGCGCTCGGCGCTGTCTGTCAAAAATCGATCGAAGATGAATGTTCGTGACAGCTCCAAATCTCAAATTTATAGGTTACTTTAGTAAGATATTTTGAATATATTGCACAAGATAATATTAAGAATTTAGATGCTAAGTCAAAGATTGGAACCTCTAGAACATTGTTTTATCAAATAACACACAATAAGTGCAATGTATCTCAGAGATAATCGCCTGTCATTAGGTGCGTATTTTATGCCAAAATATGGTTTCAATTTTGTCTTCATTTGGAATTACCAGAGCAATAAATAAAAAAACGGAGTCGAAATCTTGTAGAGCAACGTATTTCCTTTCATGTTTATGTTATTTCGATAGCTGATGTCAACAACTGGTTTGGAAAAGTGCACCAGAAAAACCGTCAATTTGGCTTCTCTGATTGCAAATTACAGGCATTTTAAAGATTGAATCAAAAATTAAGAGTCGACATCTTATGGAGATAGTTCATTTCTACACAATTCATTCAAAAAAAGTAGTCAGTTTAGTCATTTTTGGGGAGAAAACTGCACTTGAACTTTGTTAGAAGGTAGGTGACAGCAGCCTTAATGCTAAGAGCATTCTCTTCCCCAGTTATACCTACCTTAGCATGGAATATATAAAAGTACTACAACTTTAGGTCATGTACAAAGATTGTAACAGGTGCAGGAGAATGGTGTAAAATAGAAATAAAAAAAAAACACGACAAAAAATACAATAATATAGACTTTGTGTCCGAATATACTGCGACTCATCTTCAGACTTCAGTCAGACAGTATTCTCTTGTGTACTTCTGTCAAAGCGTCCGCAACTGACAACAGATGCTATCGCTACCTGTGTAGCGAGCGTACTGAATTTTGAAAAGAATGTGCCTGCCGCCCGCACCTCTCACAAGCCCCGCTCTCGTCTCCCCCCGCGCCCCTGTACCCCGCAGGCGAGGTCTCAATTTCGCGGTTTACCTATAGCTAACTTCGTAAAAAAGGGCTAACAAATCTCAAAAGGGTGGGCCTAAGAGAAAAGGGCAGTAACTTGATAAGTATAACCGAATTTTAGACGAGACACAGTTATCGTCTGTCTCATTATTTGGGCACAGCTAAAGTGCTCCCCCCCCGCGCCCCGCCGCCCCGCAGGCGAGGTCTCAATAAAGCGGTCTACCTACATATAGTTACAATTCTATTACTCATATTTAACCTATAAAGGTTTTTTTCCAGTGCACCGTACCATACCATGACCGTGCTAGTAACGTGACAGGCACGAAAAGCAACACGATACGCTCCACCTTGCCCACTGAACGGATTGACATCGTTCTGTCTCACCGTTATATGGATCGAGAGCGAGAGAGGACGTATTTTGCCGGCGTTGACACGCTCTGTGCCGCGGTGCGGTTTTACTCGCTAGCGACGACGTAACTTTTCGTATGTAAAAGTTACTTCTGCAAGTGACCGCTAGGGGCGCTGTGCGCAAAGCAGGACGCTATGAAGAAAGTCGTGAAGAAAAAGCCTGCGGAAGTATACGCGACTGCGACGACTACGAATACCGCAACTCCGAACGAGAAGTGCCACAGTTGCGAGGGTGAACACTCACTAGTCAAGTGTGAGAAGTTCAAGACACGGACGCAAGATGGGAGTTAGTGAAGACAGCCGGTCTATGTTTCAAATGCATAGCCAGTCGGCACAGAAGAGGTAAAAGTTACTTCTGCAAGTGACCGCTAGGGGCGCTGTGCAATTTGCCATAGACATTTTTTACGCAGTCGCTAGCGAGTTAAACCGTCTTAAACTCATGGTAACGGTACTGTGCATGGCACGCGACGATGTTGGTCGGTGACGGAACGGTCTAGTGGTATTAAATGTATTATAAAAATATATAATGTATAAAAATATAGTAATGTAATGTTTTAAAACTAAGGATGTTATTTTTTGAAAATATTTTACATGCCGAAACTGTGGCGAGACATGTCGAACTCTTTATTGTAAATGTCCACCCAAATGTACCGTGTTTTTATGTAAATAAAGAATTGAATTGAATTGAATAGTGGGCAAGGTGTCATAGTTTATTTTTTTCTGACACGTTCCTAGTACGATTATGGTATGTTACGTTTGTTATGAGTAGTGGGCCAAAATGTGTCGCGGTTTCTAGGAAAGCCATAGACATGGTGGCCTAGACTAGCTGGTGCCGCGCGTCACTCTGGCGCCGCTGCAGAAGCGAGCCCTCACAGGAGGGGCGCTGATCGACGGCGCATACATAATAAAACATTAACATCAAATAAAAAGAGAAAAAAGGTAATCTTCCATGTCTTGTGACATTAGAAGCTGCGCAATTTTTCTAATTTGACTGTCATCGTGCGTTATTGTTCAAACGCGACCGTCGCAAAAAGTCTAGCTTTTACCCCCTTCCCGTATTTCAGAACTTAGTATCAGAGTTCGAGTGTTTGTAAGGCCCATTCAAACTGGTATTTTTAAATCATATAAAATTTTGAATATTCTTAAAAATATCAAGGTTTTGCTAATATTTATATACTTAATGTAAAGTTGACCTTTTCAACGAAGGCGCAGCGTAGGACGTCCACCCACAAGATGGACAGACGACCTTGTCAAGATCGCAGGATCAAACAAACTGGATGCAGACCGCTGGTGATCGGTCGCTGTGGAAAGCCGTGGGAGGCCTATGTTTAGCAGTGGACGTCCTTTGGCTGATCATGAATGAGTTTTAGCTAGTTTTCGAAATATAGTCAACTAGCCTATCATCTCTAGATACATGTGTATTAACCTAGCTAACAATAGTTCCCCCCTAGCCGATTTTCAACGACTAACCGACTGCGCGGGACATATTATAGTGCACAAGTGTGTGCGCAAACACAGGTGCACTCTCTATTCCTTTCACTCTCATAGCCCGACGGGACAGCACCTATACCTAGCTAAAGTATTAATGAATAGTAAATATACTCACATTTTATCATCAGTCTTGTCCATACCGTAAGCCAAAGCTGCTGCTGTTGGCTCGTTGATTACACGAAGAACGTTCAGACCGGCAATTTGGCCTATGCAAACAAAAAAGTACAATTAACATATATTTTTCGTTACCAAGAGCGAATGAAATTTATTTGCATTAGCATTTACAAAAGAAATATTAAATAAAATGTGTCGCGGTTTCTAGGAAAGCCATAGACATGGTGGTCTAGACTAGCTGGTGCCGCGCGTCACTCTGGCGCCGCTGCAGAAGCGAGCCCTCACAGGAGGGGCGCTGATCGACGGCGCATACTTAATATTATTAGTACTTTCTCATACAAAAAATAAGGTAATTTATTTCTTATGACGTCACCGAAAAAGGTTGGCTACACCTGACTTCACAAATGTTAATGAGGGTGCTCATGTGAAGTGCAGTTGACTGGTTAACAGACTGGCACTGGCGTCCAAAGTGGCGTAACTTCACTAACAACCAGTTGATAACCCCTGCTTAATCAGCAAAGGTTGAGAACCCCCAACTTCACAGAAAAAGGTTACTTACCCCTGACGAAACCAGAAAAGTTGACCACTCCTGACCAACAGAGGTTAAGTACCCCTGACGTCACGAGAAAATGTGACTTAAAGGTAGTGCACCCCTGACTCACCGGCGTTCTTAGTCGCCTGCCCCCATTTGGCCAAAGGTTGAGCACCCCTAACCCACTGGCGTCCAAAGTGGCTTGACTTGACAGCAAAGGTTGAGGACCCCCGACTTTACCGGAAAAGGTTAGGCACCCATGACGTCACAAGGAAATGTTGAGCATCCCTGACTTAAAGGTTGAGCACACCTGACTTAAAGGTTGAGCACCCCTAACTTAAAGGTAGTGCACCCCTGACTTAAAGGTAGTGCACCCCTGACTTAAAGGTAGTGCACCCCTGACTTAAAGGTAGTGCACCCCTGACTTAAAGGTAGTGCACCCCTGACTCACCGGCGTCCTTAGTCGCCTGCCGTTGCGAGTCGTTGAAGTACGCGGGCACGGTGATGACGGCGTTCTTGACCGTCGTGTTTAGATACGCCTCGGCCGTCTCCTTCATCTTGATAAGTACGAACGCGCCGATCTGGCCCCAGCTGACTTCACAAAGGTTGAGCACCCCTAACCCACTGGCGTCCAAAGTAGCCTGACTTTACCAGCAAAGGTTAAGGACCCCCGACTTTACCGGAAAAGGATAGGCACCCCTGACGTCACCAGAAAAATGTTATCACTGACTTAAAGGTTGAGCACTCCTGACTTAAAGGTAGTGCACCCCTGAATTTAAGGTAGTGCACCCCTGACTTAAAGGTAGTGCACCCCTGACTTAAAGGTAGTGCACCCCTGACTTAAAGGTAGTGCACCCCTGACTTAAAGGTAGTGCACCCCTGACTTAAAGGTAGTGCACCCCTGACTTAAAGGTAGTGCACCCCTGACTTAAAGGTAGTGCACCCCTGACTTAAAGGTAGTGCACCCCTGACTCACCGGCGTCCTTAGTCGCCTGCCTTTGCGAGTCGTTGAAGTACGCGGGCACGGTGATGACGCCGTTCTTGACCGTCGTGTTTAGATACGCCTCGGCCGTCTCCTTCATCTTGATAAGTACAAACGCGCCGATCTGGCCCCAGCTGACTTCACAAAGGTTGAGCACCCCTAACCCACTGGCGTCCAAAGTGGCCTGACTTGACAGCAAAGGTTGAGGACCCCCGACTTTACCGGAAAAGGTTAGGCACCCATGACGTCACAAGGAAATGTTGAGCACCCCTGACTTAACAGTTGGGCACCCCTAACTCAACAGTTGGGCACCCCTGACTCAACAGTTGGGCACCCCTGACTCAACAGTTGGGCACCCCTGACTCAACAGTTGGGAACCCCTAACTCAACAGTTGGGCACCCCTGATTCAACAGTTGGGCACCCCTGACTCAACAGTTGGACACCCCTGACTCAACAGTTGGACACCCCTGACTCACCGGCGTCCTTAGTCGCCTGCCGTTGCGAGTCGTTGAAGTACGCGGGCACGGTGATGACAGCGTTCTTGACCGTCGTGTTTAGGTACGCCTCGGCCGTCTCCTTCATCTTGATAAGTACGAACGCGCCGATCTGGCTGGGCGAGTAGACTTTGCCGTCACTGCCTGTATAAATAAATATAAATTATGATAAATATCATATAACTGATATTATATAACATAAGTAAAAATATTTAATTAAAATCAAATTTATATAAATGTTTTAGATAATTTATTTGTTTCTCGCCTATTTTACCACTTTGGAAGCGTCTATCTATCATACAAATGTTTGCCTTCGAGATAAACTGTCATTTTCATCCACATAGGCTTGTAAAAAAAAAAAATTGGTTGCCTGTAAAGCCGGTATACGGGCGAAAGTTTTACGTGACAACGACTTTTGATGTCTGTCTCTCTCGCTCTTAGGCGGGCTAACCATGCCCGAGTGGAAGGGACGCGTGCCTCTCACTCGCTCTCATTGTGAGCGCATAACGTGAGCGGAGCGTAACGCAGTATCTTGAAGTGTCACCCGGCAAACCAATTTATAAGACGTTGTCACGTCAAAAATGTATTTTTTTTAGATCCTTGTATGTGGGATCGTCAAATGTCATTATTTTTTATTTCTTGTATGGAAATCGTAAAGCGGGTAATAGGATACACCTACCTATCAAGTTTCATTTGTGTAATGCTCATAGTTTCAGAATCAAGTGGCTGTGACAAACGGACGGACAGACAAACAGACAGGTTTGACGAAACTGAACACTTATGGTTCCGTTTTTGCTATTCGGCTAAGGAGCCGTAAAAATTATGTTTTGTTTATTGTAAATTCTACATCAGTCAGTCAGAATCCGTCAACATACGGCCACTAACGTATAGTCCCGTTTTAGATAAGTAGTATTCTAAAGAATAATAATGTATCGCGGTTTCTAGGAAAGCCATAGACATGGTGGTCTAGACTAGCTGGTGCCGCGCGTCACTCTGGCGCCGCTGCAAAAGCGAGCCCTCACAGGAGGGGCGCTGATCGACGGCGCCATAAAAACACTTCCATTTCTAGTTGATGGTCTGTTTACGAAAAATGTACCGAAAATTTTGAACATGTTTCTTTGAGAAAACACGTCGTTAGTACTGATAGACATTTTTCATTTAAAAATCTCTTATAATCATTTAAAAATGATTGTATAAATGGTCCCCCCATTTATACGTATACGTGGTTTTCGGCTTTGGTAATCAGTCAGGTATTGAACGACTGCCGGGAGTCGCATAATAATGGAATTTCTATTGTGTCTCGTTCACACATACTTGACGAGTTAAGCCTGTTGTTACACCCTGTATTACATTCTAGAATCTAGAATAACCCTGTAAGAGAGTACAAAGTTCAGCACTTACCCTGAACCCAGGCATCCCCATTTGAAGCCCGTACCACCTTGTAAGACAGATTCTTCATATCCTTCTGCACTTCGGGGTCATCGAACCGTCTGCCAATCAGTCGCTTGGTCGCGTAGAATGTGTTCTGACTGTTGGTGACCGCTTGCCTCTTGGCCGGTGTGCCCACAAGGCGTTCCCCTTCCTTTGTGAATGCAACGTGGGACGGGGTCGTGCGGGATCCTTCGCTGTTTTCGACCACCTAGAGATATGGCATATATTAGTAAACAGGTTTCGAACGGATAATTATCGATTGATAATAATAAAAATTGCGCTCGTAAAAGTGAACAGTATTCGAAGTATTCGAACGTGTATTTCCGCACTTGTGTCTAAAGGTAGACCGCAAAATAGAGATCTCGCCTGCGGGGCGGCAGGGTGCGGGGGAAGACGAGAGCGATGTTAGAGAGCGGCGTGGGCGGGTGTTTCCGCGGCGCTTGCACCCCTCCCCCCGCGCCCTTGTGGCAGGCGAAGTCTCAATGAAGCGGTTTGCCTATAGCGGTGGGCGTTATTTAAAAACTATCTATTTAGCTCCACAACGTTAATTTTTAACAACGTTAATACGACTCGCATTGGTTAACTTGTCAACAATGAGCAACCAAAAACCTAAAGCGGAATTTCTTATGAAGCATTTCTTATACTGCTGATAATTATCTGATAAATATCAAGAAGCGTAATTAGCTTGATAATTTCGAACCCTGTTCTAAATGAAGAAGCAAATGAGAATAGTATTTTTTTAGAGTTTTCCTATATAATGAAATTGCTAAACCCCTTTGAAGATTTTCACTATACCTGGATGTAGTAAATATGGCCAACATCACATAGGTACGGTCCAAGTCTCTACCGCCTTGCAACTTTCAAAAGAAAATCACTTGCACAAACGACACGAAAACGGGCGTCACTCCGAACAAAAGGCGACGCAAGGTGCATGCGATTTTGGCTCTTAAGGTGGTAAGGCTGCCGTGGTTTCGATAGTAACTGTTCTGTAGTTGAATTAAGAGTAATACGCAATTTTTGGAGGTGGTATTATAAGTGTGTGTGTGGTAGCCATAAGAGGTCTTGAGTTTCAGCACCATAACAAAACTTTTTACTTAAGATAAAAAATGTATCGCGGTTTCTAGGAAAGCCATAGACATGGTGGTCTAGACTAGCTGGTGCAGCGCGTCACTCTGGCGCCGCTGCAGAAGCGAGCCCTCACAGGAGGGGCGCTGATCGACGGCGCCAAGTCCAAATCAAAGAGACTTATCCTCCATATCCATCATCCCATAATCGTTCCGTACCATTGACTAGTAAATAGGCAAAAAATGGCACATTTTGTATGGGAACCCCGCATAAAATAAGTATTTGCCTGTTATAGAGCGGCAACAAAACAATTTGTAAAAATTTTAACTTCTACATTTAGCGGTTCTTGAGATACAGCCTGTTTACAGACAGACGGACTTAAAACAGGGCCCAGTTTTTACCTTGAACCCAGAACGGACCCCTAAAAATAAGAAGCTCTAGATCGTAATCCCACCGCTGAGCAAAGGCCTCACCTCAGGTGTGACGTGGTATGCGCTATGACCCCACAAGGTAACTCACTTGCCTCGCAAAGCTTCTCCACTAATCCGCACCTAGACAGCGTAGTGGAGTGTGGCTTATACCACCACATACTAGCGGAGAGGCTTTTGCCCAGCAGTGGGACATTCACAAGCGATCACTAAACAAGATCTTACCTTAGGTGTCTTGCCTTCCATAACTGCAACGCAAGAGTTTGTTGTCCCCAAGTCGATACCAATGACAGCACCGCGGACTCCATCCGATCTGGATAATAGAACATAAGTATTACAAAATTTTATATCTACTTATAACGTATAGTGGTCCCACGCGACTGCATCTGCGTGTTTTGAGATTGCTCCCTTCCCTCCCGTTGCAGTATGATGTTTTATAGCCTAAAGCCTACCCCGATAAATAGGCTATCTTACACCAAGTTTTTTTTCAATCGGTCCAGTAGTTTCTGAGATTAGCGCGTTACAAACAACCTTTTCAGCTTTATAACATATAGTTACCGAATTCCATTGTTAATGACTCAGGATGTCACGTGACTTGGCAATCTTATAAGAATTATGTTAATTTGGGAATGCTTATGCATATTTAAATGTATTACCTTTCAAGATACACAAGAAATTTCATTTAGGGAGATACTTTACAGGACTTATGATAATTTATTTTTACATGTCAGCAGTGAGACACCACTTAGTGTAATTCTATTCTTAAAAAAAAATCTATATGAAAATAATAACGTTGAAGAGTGTTTTTGTTTGAGTGTACTAATCTCAGGAACTAATGCTGCTGCTGATAGCTTATTTATCGAGGAAATCTGCTATAAAACATTACACTGCCACAGAAGTTGAGCCCTCTCAAAACGCATGGACGCAGTCGCAGACACATACAGAGATAAAAGATCTCTGGAGAGCAATTCAGCATCTACTATCTTTATAAAGCATGTAGAAAGTAACAATGTCTAAAGATATTTAATCTAAAGACATTTAGTTACCCAAACAATAATTTTGCACCAACCGCAAAGGCCGTCAGCACAATAGCACAGAGACCGCTCAAAGGTGCTAGTAATAAATAATAAAAATAAGCAAGATAAGATATGAAAGTAATATTTGTTTTTTTTTAATTTAAAAACATTAATGAATGGTTATCATGGGGCCTCCCCAAAGTTCAACAGTGGAAGTCCTTTGGCTGATAATAATGAAATTAAGAAATAGCATTTTTGGTTGGGATGAGTAGTCAAGGATTCCCAGACTTCTGGATAGTTTAATACATCTGATAATATTGATCCTTAGGACTATGAGGTCTTTTGTACATATTGTTTCACTTCACGAAGCTTTAATTCATACTAAGCGTTTGATACCATCTAATTGATTTCTAAGTTTAGAGTTTGTATCTCAAAAGTAATCCTAAGTGCTTAACCTTGTTAAAATCCCCATAATTACCATAGAAACTTTATAAGCTTGTAAGAAAATGCTACTCAGCATACAAAGGTCATCCAGTAATGAGAGTTAGGTTATGATGAAATATGATGTAAAATATAACATTTTGAACTTACTTGTGTCTGTATTGTGCTGCATGTCGTTGGTAGATGGGCACTGTGGGCGCAGCAGTCTGGAATGTAAAGATTTAACCTAATAATTTCGGAGAAAATGCCATCAAAAAAATCCATGTGGGAGGCGCAGGCCGGTGCGGCTTTTGTTAGAAATTCATAGCAATTACCAGTAATACAACTAGCAAACGCAAGGAAATAAAGTCTTTGACATTTTCAGCTCATGTGACAAACGATTTTCATTCGTTTTCACAAATAAAATGGACACTTACGTTTTTGAGGATTGTGGAGAAATTCCTTTGAGTGTAATACTCGGTTCCAATGCCGGAACATTCCAACGCCTTTCGGCCAATAGCCCGCGTCGCGCACAACATTTTTATTTCAGTATTTGCAACTATTAATTTATTTTTGACTTCAATTCACTTCAAACAGAACATGTGGGTGACGCAACTTCATGAAAGAACAATTTTTTCTTTTTTTTCTGGCACTCTTCTAAGTTTTCTTGCCACACTGAAAATGAAGTGCGCCGTAGAATATTCTCGTTTTAACTTGGAATCAGTAAGTTTTCTAAACAACATAAAGCACAAGGCAATATTTTCGCCGAATGCTATTGGAGGTTTGTGCTGTAAAATATCAACTAACCAATCGCAGTAATGAATTTTGATGACGTCAGAAAAGATAGAAATAAAGAACACACCTATTGTTATGTAATGTTCACGAAATATCCCTAATTTAATGGAAAAATATTGTAATTAGAGTACGTAAAAGAAATGCACAAATAAAAAATACCAACCTATCACAAAATTAAATTGAGACAAAAACTTTATCAGTGTTGCCAGTGCCCTGTACCAAAAAGTTATCCAAGAGCGTTCAAAAAGTAACGTTTTGACCTAAAAAGTAACGCTTTCTAAAAAAAAAAAACGGCCAAGCGCGAGTCGGACCCGCGCACTGAGGGTTCCGTACCATCTTTAAAATAAATCCGGGGTCCACCAAGCAAAAATATCACAATATTTTTTGACTGCAAAAGTAACCTTGTTTTTTATAATGTTTGTATGAAAGACAAAGATATATTTGCGGTTGATGAAAATGTGCTATATCTCCTAAAAACTACCGGTTCGATCTCGTTCAACAAATTTTCGTTGAAAGTACTTTTTTAGATCTGCATTATGTTTTTTTTTAATTTAAACTTCCTTTTTTCAAAATTTAGATGGGGGGACGCCCATTTTACCACTTTGGAAGCGTCAATTTTTTATTAGAGGACGAAAAATATCAAGAATATATAGACGACGACAGCGATGACATAATAGAATAAAACAGCAAATTATTGGTCCCGTCGATACTCACTCACTCCGTACAACTTGCTTTATCTATTTCCTTATTCAAGCTATAAGTGCGATAGAGACGAACGATCATATAATTTTAGATTCATCCATACACACACAAAAAGCTACAAACAAAAACAGAATATATTATAGTACTACACAAGCGTTGAGTATGCGGATCTTTTACCGTACATTTTCTATTAAACTTAAGAAAATTAAGGTTCTAATGGTCCATCCCAAATGTAACGCAAAAGTAACGTTTTGTGACTTGTAACGTAAATGTAACGTCAAGGCTTTGAGTATATAGCCCCTGGAGATGCCATACACGGGCGACCCCCTCCGGCAAAGTACGTTGGTCAACTGTTCAAACGCGTTATATAAAACTACTTGAAGTCGCTACACCGCCATTTTGCATCGATCCGTATCGCGTGACGCTTCTCTTGAAAAATGGTACTGCACAAGTATTCTCATGTAAAAGGCGATCTGACAGCTCAAATTCGCAACAAGATCGCGTTTCCTACCATAGTTAAGTATTTTTAATAACTATTAAATGTGTATTTAAGTACAATTTCCATTTAAAGAAAAAACCGTTGCGATACGTAAACGACAGAAAAATGTAAACATGAATACAGTGGTACGGAGGTGAATCGGTCTTAGTGATGTGACTCAACATAATCATTCACTCACTGGCCTTACTGGAGTTAGTTTTATAATCAGTTTTTTTAATTAGATTTTGAATTAAGTAGTATGTATAATGTATGTTATATTTAAATCTTGTACGGTAAATAAGAAAAAAATACTTTCTTATCCTCTGGTCATACGATGTTGAAATTTAGTCTGAAAATGAAAAGAATTGTTGGCTATAAAAATATTTCGAGGTAAAAGGAATACATTTGGTCCGGGATTATGACTGTATATGTTATATGTATACTATATACAGGGCTACAGGCTTACAGGTTAAGTCGACCTAAATCCTGTAAGACGTGGCAGTTTACGTCATGCCTGACTGATTTGACTATCGAACCCTATATTCAAAACTTTACCGTTAAGTTATCGGACTTTTAATTTATTTTATAAAAACTCCCGATTTTTGTCTATTGCTCCCCTTTTTCGTGTTTTGTCCCTCAACTTTGTATTCTTTTCGCCAATTTTTGTGTAGTATATTAGTTGCTTTATTATTTTTAACACTACATCACAAGTAACTGAACCAACTTGAACCAACATACAAAAATTTAACCAACAATATTGAATACTGCCAGTGCTTCAGCTGCAGCAACAGCTGAAGCAGTTACCCAATCTTCACAATGTGTAATTGTAAGTCTAAGAGCCTTATTGAAATCCTTGAGTGGTTTAAGTATAGATCTGCCAGCTGCTGCATATTTCCTTTAATCACATTAAATTATTGGCTTTTGGGTTCTACCGATATGTACGTACATATCGGTTTTTAACCGACTTAAAAAACAAACATTTATGTTTGGCTTTTTAGTTTTTTTCAAATCGGTTTTTTCATTATTATTTATTATTGTTCCAGCAGGACAACCCTAGTGCAATCCTAATGCAGCCAGTGTAAAACGAAATATGATTTCTTGAGACAAATATTCGTAGATATGCATTACCTGTGTTATTCTGTCTTAACTTTTTACGTAAATAAACGTTTATAGAATAGAATAATCAAACTGTGTACTTAAAATTTGAAACTCATTGGTAAATATATATCATATATTAAGAGGCTTCGATTTGGACTAATCTACCTGTTAAACGAATATTTGTTGGGGTTATTTCGCTGTAATGGACAACAATCAATCACCGATCAAGTCACCATGTATCAGGATTACTATTTCTAAAAAATATACACATATTCACAACTTGAATTTATAAAAAAACCGGTTAAGTGCGTGTCGGACCCGCGCACTGAGGGTTCCGTGCCACCCTTAACTGAATTCAGGGTCCACTTACTTTCACTTAACGAAAACATCACAATATATTGCGACAGCAAAAATAACTTTGTTTTTCATAGTGTTTGTATGAAAGACAAAGTTATATTTGCGGTTGATAAAAATGTGCAATATCTCAAAAACTACTGTTTCGATCTCCTTTAAACCAATTTTCGTTGCAAGTTTTTGTTGAGATCTACATCATATATTTTTTTAAAAATTTTCACTTTCTTAGTTCAAAAGTTAGAGGGGGGGGGACGCCCATTTTACCACTTTGGAAGCGTCTATATCTCAAACCTTACACTTCAAGAAAAAATGGTTTTAGAAACCTCAACATCATTTTAAAAGACCTATCCATAGACACCCCACACGCATAGGTTTGAGTAAAAAAAAATTTTTAGGTTTTAGTTTCATGTATGGGAGCCCCCCCTTAAATATTATTTTTTCTTACTTTTTGTATCTGAATCGGAAAGCGGTAAACAAAATACACCTATTTACCAAGTTTCAACTATGTGATGCTTATAGTTTCAGTGTATATGTATATAAAGTGGCTGTGACATACGGACGGACAGACAGACTTGACGAAACTATAAGGGTTCCGTTTTTTGCCATTCGGCTACGGAACCCTAAAAATCACATGAAAGAAATTTTCAGCGAGCCTCCATGGGCCTCTAAAACTGACTGATAGCCGCCAAAAACGGTTCTGCTACATCGCATCTCGCATCTTTTTTTATCACACAGTTTGCTGCTAGTGATAGTAATTTTATGAATAAAATACATATTAAGGAAAGTCTTAACTGGGTCCTAAAATCTTTACCATAGAATTTAAATAAATAATTCCAATTAAATTATCAATTTTTATTGCTTTTCCTTTGTTCGTTCAAATGTTTATGTAACTTTATAATGTGCTTTATATAGGTGGTGCTGCTGACCCTATTATCATACTAGTGGCTCTGTGAGCTGTTGACCTCGTTTTGTTTCCATATGGCGGAAATTTACCTTTTTATTACTCATCTTTTTTACGTTTTCGTCTCGCATATCTTCACCACATTCTTTTTTCAATTTTGCAAACTGAGTCGGTCAAAAATATTCAATATACCTACTTATCAAACCTTCTCACAACATTTCATTAGAAACGGTTGAGAAATGAGAGCTCTAGGCGAGAATCATTCAGTTCATTCAGCAAACTGATTTGACTCATTCTTCGCGTGTCCCATCACTATCTTGTTCGTATGTATGCTGCGTAGTTACGTGAAAACTCTGATTGTGTGCGTGTAATGTTTCATGTGTTGAATTTTTTTGTAGTGTGCGTTTATCGCCACAGCAAAATTTGTGTCTGTTGAGTTATTCATCTAATGGTGGTGTGCTGTACGTGTTTACCTCACTCCCCCCTAAAAGTGGTGAAAAAATTTGTTAGACGCGTGTCCGTATTGGCATCTCCAGGGGCTATATACTCAAAGCGTCAAGGGGTCAAAAAGTAACGTAAAACGTTACAAAAGTAACGTTCTGGCAACGCTGAACTTTATTGTAAAAAAACCTTTTCGTGTTAGCACAGATAATATAATACTACTAGTGTGTTAGATAAAAATAACTGCCATCTGGCGGTGAGTAGTCTACCTATATACATCAGGAAGTACCGCGCCATCTTGTGATGGAAAGCTGAACTATTACATACATACAAAACCTAGTATTTATACTAGGTTCAATCATGTGATCCCGGAATTTGACAGCTTACCGGAAATGAATTAGATCACAAGATTTATTTTTAAAAAGGAGCGCGTTTTTTTTCTTTCGAAGCTTTTAACCAATTTTAGTTTATACAACCGGCATAGATAAGGTCCCGCTTGCCACATCCACAGAGATGTGGATCCCAATATAAGGTTGTTCGGAAGAAATTGCTTCAAACGATAAGATAAGACCGCCTAAATTGTACTACTAGCGAATATTTAAGATGTCATCCTGCATAATTATGTTTATGGTGTGCAATAAATAAATAAATAAATAAATATCCTTGGACATTTCACACAGCGCCATCTGGTCCCAAACTAACTAATAAAGTATCATTATTATTATGTTAGTCATTTTTCTATCTCGGGTCCACAGGGTCCCGGACCTTTGGCCGAAGCCAACACGCAGAGGCCCGTTTGACAACATTAATCTAAATGTAGCGTACCGACGATTATCCTTGTATGCATGATAGATATGGGTTAAAAATACTGGAATGTGTGATAGGTGGACTGGGTAACTGGCTCTATGGAAAGACTCTGGCCCCTGCCTGACGCATGTTTCGCATTCGCACCCCTCAGCTGGCACTTGTACCGATTAGGGTTACGTCGATTAAGTTCGGATCTGGCCCCTCTCCCGAATCGGGACTGTCAGCTGCTTTACTATTTTAGCGCGAATTTAGCTGAATTACCAATTGCTATCCTTGTCACACCTATATAATCTTAAAAAAGATAGAGTAGCCTTAGAGCGTATAATACGACCAAGTTTAGTATAACTCTAACGGTCAAATTAGTAATTGAAGTTCAGTCTTCACACTAGTCACTTGATGATGCCGTGTTTCTTAGTAGACATACAGAACAAAATGTGTATTGGGGTTTGTTTTTTTATAGTTTTAAGTTGTAGATAGTACTTCTAAGATTAAAATAAAATAAAAAGAAAGTAAGTATACAAATTGATAGATTTCAAAAATATACCTGATATTATGCAACGTTACCTGATTTTTTACTTTCCTCTACATTTACGCTTGGATCTATGAAATATTTTACAAAATATGAATAAGTTTGTATGCTATTTTATGAGAAATTTAATGTAGAATCCAAATATATATAGAAATCGGTAGATATTCTATCAAATTATCGAGTAATCTGCAAAATAATGCATCAGTTCCTACCTCGCGGCCGCCTCGCGAGTAGATGTGCCAGGCCAGACGTGGGAGAACGGCGCGCGCAAGCCGAGCAAGCTGAGGGGGGGTACAATGGCAGGGGGTGACTTGCATACTCAGTCGATGGGCCCCCCAAAAAGGTAGCTAGCACAAAATGACGTAAGTAACAAGGGGGCTACACCGACACTTCCTTCCCCCGAGCATTTCTGCTCTAGCGAGTCTCCACTCAAGCCAGCCAATAAAGGCAAGCAAGAGGTGAGAGATCCTGTCCCTCGTCAGTGTTCTCCCTGCCCGGCCAGTGAAGGCAAGACAGAGATGAGGAACAGGAGTTCCCCAGGAGCAATCCGGTACGTGGGGTCGCTACTCGCTCGCCACAAGCTGCCCTGCGTTATTATTATTATTCTAACTCAACCTACTGATAGAAAAACTTTTATTCAGTCTAATCCACTTTATTTAAATAATATGGTTATGGTTAAAGATTATTTATTTCTCAATCGAAAATACATTTCACTTACGAGAAACTTAAAAAATTACAATTTCACATAATTTTTCTGAGCGACGTGAGCTTCTAAAAAATAATACAACAAATGTCGGTATCTGAAAAAAAACAAAACAGTCGGATCGCGAGTTACTGCGAGCGATAACTATGTAACATGGATGCGCTAATACTGGATGTGGCACCGCTGGCATTCATATGGCAGGTATGTGGCACAATTTTAGTTTTCTCAAGTTTTAGGTTATCAATTTTTTTATGTAGTAATGAACAGAATATTTTGTTAGTGAAGTATATGTAAACAATATAAAATATGTATGTACATCTTATATTATATTTTTATTTATTTTTAACTGAAAAATTGGTAATAGTCATTTAGTATTCTAGTTATTTGTTTTGAGCTTGATGTTAATGTTATTTAGTTATGTGAGATTAATATAGAATTTAAATTTTGTTTTGATTTAAGATGAAAGATTTTAGTTGTTTTTTGAAGTTTGCCATACATTCGGTTGTTTTTATACTATTTGGTATTTTATTGTATAATTTTACACCATCGTGTTCGATGTTCTTTTTTCCATAATTAGTTCTATATTTTTGGGTAACTAGATTATTTGCGTTACGCAGTCGCATTATCTGTACTTTAGCTTTTTGTATGAAGTTAATATTCGTATTTATGTCATTTTTAAGTATTTTATTTATGAGTATGCATGTATTATATATGTATGTTTGTCTTATGTTCATTATGCCGGTCTCATTATATATTTTTTCGGAAGATGTAAGGTAATGATAGTTAAATAAAATTTTGATTAATTTATTTTGCGCGGTTTGTAATAACTTTAGATTGCTTTTAGATGCAGTACCCCAAATTTCAATTAAATAGTCCAAATGTGGTTTTATCAAAGCGTTGTATATTAAATATCGCACTTGCCTAGGCAAACATCTGTTAAAACTATGGAGTGCCCCAGTCAATGATATTAATTTCGAGTGTATTTTTGCAATATGATGTTTCCAGTTAAGTTGTTGATCCAAAATGATTCCTAGGTACTTTTCTTTGAAATGTCTTGTAATTATCTGATTATTTATTTTAATTTGAAAATTATCATTAATCTTTTTGTTTTTAGCATGGAATACTACGTAATGCGTTTTATTTGTATTCAGTGTAAGCAGATTGTATTTGAACCACTCCCCCAACATGTCCAGCAGGCTTAAGATGCACGCCGTGATAAAAAATTATCGAGGCATTTTAGCGCGTTTGTTTGTCAAAAATCGACATACCCGCAGCTGCTAACATGGCTGCTATGAAAGTCATGTCGTACTGTCAAAATTCGAAATATGACAAAATTATCATTAAACCCTAACATGCCACACATATTTTTATCGAATTTTGACATTTCGCCGTGTAACATTATCGTCCACCATTAGCGACGACGACAAATCATAAACAACATATTTAGAGCAAAAATATATGACTGAGTCGTGCCATATTTTATCCTAGGCTCTCAAAAAACAATAAAGTGTAAAAATATTGAAAAGAAAGTCCCAGTGGAACATTTTTTATCCCTATCATATTTATTAATTTGAATTCTTTATCTGTGGGCAATATTAGATATACTCTTACTAATCTGTGGGCAATATCGAGTCAATCTGTCATTGTGTCAAGTTGATCATTTTGAGCCAAATCTGACACAAAATTGAGTGAATGGTTAGAAATTGACATATCTCGTTATCGTTGTGGATAAATTTGTCCAATGTGGTTGGCATGTTAGGGAATATGATAAAATAGCATAGATCGACTAATTTTGTCATGTCGATCGAAAGAAATAGTGTGTCATGCATGTTAGGCCTACTGATCACTTTGAACTTGAGGCAAGATAGCTTGTACCGAATGACCAAAGTAAAATACACTTGTGTCGTCAGCGTACAGTGTGATGTCCCCTTTTAGCCCGATCTGGTAAATATCATTTATGTAAATTAGAAAATTTAATAAAAATTAGAAAATTTAATGAAAATTAGATAATACTTACTTAGACTGATATGTTTTACGGTTAGTCGTTTTAACCCATTTATCCCTTCCTTTAGATATTATTAACCCGACTGCGTCAATAAGAGGGTTATGTATTAAAATGAAGCCGAGTATACGTAGACCTTAGTAAAAACTTAGGTCACAATCTATCTTTGCAAATCAGTAATGACATTGATAAAATAAACTTGCAGCAAAACCTGTTAGGTTGTTAAAGATGAGTATTATAATATTTATAATGGTGGATATATGGGCAAACACATTTAAGACAACTTAGCGATGCGTTTATTTTTCCTTATTTCGACATGTCCACAGTACAAATGTACGCAGTAGGTACACAAGAGTTTGACTTTTTCCTTGTCAATTGAAGACTTATGGTAGCTCTAGAAAGGAATTGCGCGTTAAAGAAGTTTAGAAACTTTTTACTTTAAGTTTAGCCTGTAAGCATCCCACTGCTAGGCAAAGGCCTTACCTCAAAAATGTGAAGTAGTATGAGCCATACTCCACCACGCGGGCTCAGTGCGGATTGGCGGAGGGGTGTATGCAAGGCAAGTGACCAACCTTGCTGTCAGATTTTATCAAGCCGCCCATTATGCCTCTGACTAGGCTTAACGACTAATACCAATCGATATTAGCCGGGACCAACGGCTTAACGTGCTTTCCGAAGCACGGAGATGCTTGTGATATAACGTCACTTATATGGTCGGAATGGTCACCCATCTAAACACCGACCGCGCCGTAAGTTGCTTAACTTCGGTATCTACTACCAAAGCGCTGCCACCACTGCGCTACGAGCACCTCGAAGAAGATAATATTACTTCTAACATATCGCTTTCTTTCAATGCAATATTTATGTTATTCATTATCCACGAATAAAATCATAGATACAATAAATTATTATTTGATTTCATTAGATTAGATTTAAAATTGGATTCAGTTATAGATGTGATAGTAATCTGCAAGATAGTCAAATTAGGAGGCCGTGTATAAAAAAAGTGAGGTTAATGAATTGAAACAATAGCAAAATGAAAACTGTATGTATTAATATAATTTGTACAAATTGATATGAAATATGAATAAATAAATAATTGTAGTGTGTGTATTCATATATTAGTAATACTCTTTCTATGTGTTAGGCTAATCCATATATAAACGCATGTATGTACTGTCCAATGGCTTAGAAATAAATATCTTTTAGTCGGGCATCAATGTCTTTCCTTTAATCACCCGAACACCCACCGTATATGGCGACCCTGCCTTTTCGAGATGGGTCTACCGGTGTTCGGTCGGACGACAATGTATTTCGATCGCGATCGTGATTTCATACGGCTGGATAATTAAAACAAAATCTACATATTCGTATCCAAAATGTGCCGTTCAAATGTGGAAAAAGATGAAGTTTTCATCAACCAAAGTGCATCAGGCGACGGTTCAAATGCAGCGAGTTCTGATCATCACTTATCGAACATCAGTATCGTTTTGTACATATGTACGCTCATCGCAGTAGCGGGTTTATACGCAGTGTAAAGATTATACAGAGGCTGTCACCAGGAGTGGATAAGGAATGAGTTCACATCTCGAAACCTAATGCGCTCGTTTCGTCGTCGACCGAACCCGGAGGCCATGGTCTGCTTCGAGTGCCAACACCGCCGTGACCTACCGCGAAATGATGATACACACTACATAATGATGACTGTCATTTATTTATTTTTCATATTTTTTTTCCTCAAAATGAGAGTGCAAGTTTTGCCTGAGTGCAAACCTGTGTTATTGTTATGTAATTATTATTATGTACTCATTATTTTAGTGGCCAGCCATTGGTATACATACTCTTTAGGCCAGCCCCTACTTACTTTGAAGCTTTAGCTTTATGCTCTGACTTTATTTGACCAGCACCTTCAGACTGAACCTACTGAACTAGATATACACTGTGTCATTATAAGCGATCTAAGTTTAAAACTGTGTGAAGACCAGTACAATTCATGAGCTGGCCGGCGGCGGACTGGCCTTGCGACGAGGAAAAACAATAAAAATAATAAACCTGCTTGGTGATTAAAAAGTTAAAACTCGTTTAGTTCTGTGCCTATTTGGAAAAAGGAACGCTACTCAAAAGAGGTCAGTATTCGTAAAGGCTTTTTAAAGTAAAAAATACTTTAACTACGTGGAATTATCATCTACCTTAAATTAGCTGCTTACTGTGATTTTGTACATAACAATAAATGTGTGACCAATTTTTTAGGAGCCATTATGTCCTCAGTGATTAGGTTCGCTGCCTACCAGAATAATAATATTTGTTGAATTGTTAACATTCAATGCATATAAAAATAAACTACTTTATGTAGGTAGAAGCAAAATGAGTAAATTTGGGTTCCCCTACCGATTCTATTAGGTTTTTCCCAGAAATGATTAATAAATATCTAAGATTTTCCCAACTTTCATTATCCAGTGGTATTTATTACTCATTCGAAAAATATTTATTTCTTTTATAGTAAGCTTCTTTATCCCCATGTTAACAAACTAACGTTATTTAAGTACGCTAAGCATACTTTAACAAATATGGTGATTATTATAGTATTTCTAAGTTGACTTGTTTACCTGTCCGTCATTTAATTAAAGTAATATTAAGAAAAACGGATTTTTTATATTAGCTAAATTACGTTTTCATGGTTCCGTAGCCGAATGGCAAAAAACGGAACCCTTAAAGTTTCGTCAAGTTTGTCTAACCTATTCGTATGGTAAAATGGACGTCCCCCCTTTAACTAAGAAAGTTAAATAAATAAAAAAAAGGTAGGTACATGATGTAGATCTTTTAACAAATACTTTCAAAGAAAACTGGTTTGAACGAGATCGAACCGGTAATTGTTTGAGATATAGCAAATTTTCAACAACTGTTATGATGACTTTATCCTTTACCAATAAACACTATGAAAAACATAGTTATTTTTTCTGTCAACAAAATATTGTGGCATTTAGGCTAAGTGGAAGAAAGTGGACCTTATTCTGTTAAAGTTGGAACGGAACCCTCAATACGCGATTCCGACTCGCACTTGGCCGGTTTTCTGTAAATAAAGTTAGGTCACTAGCAGTTAGATAATTTAATGATAAGTGCAACTTCTTATCATTATTATTACTGGGTCTTGATCCCTGCTAAGTTAATGACTTAAATAATAGGAAAGTTTATTTTTTAATAATATTAACTCGTCAAGTATGTGTGAACGAGACACAATAGAAATTCCATTATTATGCGACTCCCGGCAGTCGTTTGATACCTGACTGATAATTGTTAGATGGTATTTAAAGTTCAATTTAAACATGGACATTGGACATATTAGCGAGTTCGTAGAACAATATTGATTGTTGCTATTAGATAGTACAATAAATGTAACAAAATAAATCTAACATTAAGTGCCGTTAAAATATACATTTACGGGTCGTTAAATGTCAATCATTAGTTAATACAGAAAACCATTTATCAAATGTACCTACGATACGAGTCTAACAATATTATGGTTAGAGTTTTATAAATAACAAACAAACAAGAAACATTATCTAAAACTAAGACATGCATCATAAAAAAAAACTACTTTTCAAAAACGAAACTATTTCCTTGTGTGTGGCTAAAAACTCCAAGCTTCGCAACTTCTCAAGTACGTCTTACCTGCTAGTGATTAAAAAAATGTGTTTGCGCTTTGGCGTTGAAACGTTTGGACCATAAGGACCTTCTGCTAAATTGTTGTTATGAAAAAAAGCTCCAAAACTAAATTATGTTACGGCAAATAATAACGCTGGCTGGTTTCTAGCTCAAAGGATTAGTAAGCTTATCAACACAGCAAGTAATAAAGGTGAAAACTTCCTTGAAACATTCCACTTTGAAGAAAGTATTCCTGAAAACTTTCAAATCTTCCGGAAACTTTGGAAGATTTCAAAAATATTTTTTAACTTAGTTACACTAATTTCGTTACATTTAGTTACAGAAAAGCTCGCTACATTTTAACAAAAAACCCTCAAGGAGGAAAGATCATTTTACATCTCGGAATACTCTTATTACGGAAAATCCGATGCTTTTTAATGTGAGTTGATGAAAACGCAGGGAACCCCTCGTAGTACCGTACAAATGAATAATTATAATAGACGAACATAAACAGAAATAATAAGATTCTAAACTCAAAGTCCCGCAAGGTACCTATTATTGGTTAAAAAACACGCACAATCGTAATAATTATTCAATCTTTCAATCAAGCTTTATTTTTTATGTTGCATGTCTTAGTTTTAATTTTTTTCTTGTTTGTTTTTAATAAAACAACAATCGATAAATCTCTCACGAACTGTAACCATTCGTTCAGTTAACTGATGATCACAAAACCGACTTTCCTTTATTTGGGTCATATACGCTCTTCTAGGTCTTCCTCTTTTCCTTTTCCCTTCAATCTTTCCCTCTATGATGATCCTTATCAAGCTATCGTGCCGTACCAAGAAGAAAGAAGCAGTTTATTCTTGAAACACAGTTTCGTCTCGGACCTCTTAATCTCCAGAGGGAGTGTATTCCACAGCCGTGTAGCCGTAACTGTGAACGACTTGGACTGATAGTTTAATTTTCCAGCAATGACATTTAACTTTTTTTTTTCCCAGATGCTACTAAGATTCTCAGCACTATGCGTGCTAATCAGCACATCGCTAGCTCAAACGGCAGGAGGGGGTGACCTCGAGTCGATTCTCCATCAGATCTTCGGAGAACCCCCCAATGGGACAGCGGGGGGCGCAGGGGGGACAGGGGGGCTACCCCCCGCCCCCGTGGTGACCACACTGGCCCCCGCTGTCAATGATAGAGTCCCACCGCAGTCGTCTACGCTTGTGCCTCCTCCGAGCGCTGGACAAGATGGTAAGAAAATTGAGATAGGTATCTTAGTTCTAAGACTTGGCGCAGCGGTTAGAGGGTCGCATTTTAAAGCGACGGCCGCGCCAGAGGTCCCGGGTTCGATTCCCGGGTCGGGTCAAAAATATATACCTGGGTTTTTCTGTTCAGAAATTCTCAGGAAAGTCCGGAGTTTAGAAGTTGGCGGTGTTTCACCCCCGTGCCTCGGAAAGCACGTAAAGCCGTTGGTCTTGCGCCTGATCTCTCTCCGGTCGTGTCAGATTGCTGTCCCATCGGGCTATGAGAGTGAAAGGAATAGAGAGTGCACCTGTGTTTGCGCACACACTTGTGACGAAGGTCCCTTACGGCTAGCTCGGCCTGAGTCCTTCGTCAGCATATGGTACCTTGCTCTGCCCTTGCCTAGCGGAAGAAAGAGATGTGTACCTAACTATCTGCAGGGAAACTTGTGAATGAAACCACCTTTACGATGTATACGGCTCTATTCGGTTTAACTTATTACTAATTGTACAATTCTTACCTTATTGGCTACTCCTTATTCTAGCACTATTGGTAGACGGGATCCCTAATCGAAAGGCGAAACTATCATGATTCGGTTAAGTATGATCACTCTGGTATTAAGACGGTCTTGGAAATTCACTCGCGGTTAGATTAGTGGCTAAGGGTCGCAGGGACGGGTTCAGGTTCGGTTCGGGGATAATGGTGGTCCAGTTGCTCTTACCCAGCCCTCGCGTACTGATGCCCCTGGCTACGTTATCCTAGCTGTGAGAGGTCGGACGGACACCCAGCCGCCAACTCGTCCTCACCTATGCTCCCTGATCTCCCAACCCAGACGGTTCCTAGCTGTGAGAGGTCGGACGGACACCCAGCCGCCAACTCGTCCTCACCTATGCTCCCTGATCTCCCAACCCAGACGGTTCCTAGCTGTGAGAGGTCGGACGGACACCCAGCCGCCAACTCGTCCTCACCTATGCTCCCTGATCTCCCAACCCAGACGGTTCCTAACTGTGAGAGGTCGGACGGACACCCAGCCGCCAACTCGTCCTCACCTATGCTGGAGTGGGTAGGGAAGTTAGGGGGGAGGGGGCAGCATTCGCCGGAGACCGGAGAGCAACACTTCGCGCGCCTACTAGTTGCTTCTACGGCCGGGCTCCAACGAATGCCGGTGCGCTCGGTCGCGCTAGGGATGCAAACGATACATCGATGTTTTGAAACATCGAGGTATCGTTCATAAACATCGATGTTTTACATCGATGTTGAACTACAAGAAAACATCGATACATCGTTCATTAACATCGATGTTTCATGAACGATGTTTCATCACTAATTTACTTAACAAAACGATCTTTGATTGCAGCGCCATCTTTTTGTATTGTGCGCAAAGTGTATAGTTACTATAGAGGAAAAGAGTGGCAACTCTATGGTTAAACTTGCATGTTTGGAAAGTGCTGCCAACTGGAGTTTGTGCGCGTGAACTAAATCTATACTTTATACATGCATACCTAGCCATATATTTATATACGTCTCTACCTATTACGATTCTCCATATAATGTATTCATAATAGAGATTCTTGGGCGCACTCATGTAAAAACAACACCAAATAACAAACAAATTTACTTAACAAAACGATACTAACAAAAACAGAGAATAGAATAAAATAGAGAATTCGAGAAACGCATCAACTTCTTTCAACTTTAATTCATAATAAATTTGATTATCTTTGTCTTTCTGATATTTGTTTAATTTGTCGTTCTACTACTGTTTATATCCTAATACCTTATAGATGTATCGTTTAAAATAACTAAGTAATTGTTCGACATTGTCAGTTAAATCATGATTACCAAAAATAAATCTTAGTAGGTGTAGGCTATCAATATTTTTATAAGAAAAAGCCTTTTCTCTGTATTTTAAGGCTGTATTCGCTGATCCTGCTAGTAATAAAAAGAAACATCGAAAAAACATCGATGTATCGTCATAAAACATCGATGTTTTCAACATCGATGTTGCACTTTAAAAAATATCGATGTTTCAGTATCGATGTTTTTTATGAACGATGTTGCATCCCTAGGTCGCGCAGCGCCTTATATAGTTACGCGGGGTGGTTGCAGGGTATAGGGGGGCGGTCGCTGTGCACGCGGCCGGTGCGTGTGAGTCGCGCCTACGTCATCGTTGTGTGTGTCGGGACGGCGGTGCCAGTTATATCGATTATTGTGCGCGTCATGATGATCGGGCACGTCACACACTTGTGCACTATAATATGTCCCGCGCAGTCGGTTAGTCGTTGAGACTGGCCACCGTAGTCGAAATCGGCTAGGGGGACTATTCTTAGGCTTGTATTACAATGTCTTAATAATTGATGATAGTATTTTCTGCCGAATATGATAATGACGATCCTTATTTGAATTATTCGTTGGTTAGTGTGTTTATCGATGGCGAAACAGACATTTTAAGTTTTTTTCTGTTTTATTATGAATTATGCTATAATCACTATTAACTCGTCAAGTATGTGTGAACGAGACACAATAGAAATTCCATTAATATGCGACTCCCGGCAGTCGTCTGATACCTGACTGATTACCGGATGTGTTTCAACATTCTTTTGTAACACGACCACCAGCGTAATAGCGATTCGTGAGGCTGTAAAATCAAAGAGAATAGACAAAACAAAAATGACTAAATATCGAAATTGAGAAGGACACAATATTATCAAGAGTCAAATAATTAAAAAGTCGAGAATATGCCCTGCTCGTTTTTGAGAACAATTTTATTGATATTGACATAAAAATGCAAATAAAATGTAAGGTAACCGGTGAAGCTAGTTTTGCGAGTCAGACCTTGTCCAGGGTTGCCATCATACTTTTTTTAAAGCTACTAATTTTATTAGTAGTATTAGGCACCAATCTTATTTTAACCGAAACTTGGCCGGTAAACCTAACTATAAACGTCACATAAACCTATCGCAGGTTCAAATCCCGCAAGGGGCAAATGTTTGTGTTATGAGCGCGAACATTTGATCTAAGTCATGGATGTTATGTATTTTTAAGTATATAAGGAAGACGCCACGTCATAATCGGTATCTGGTATTTGTAACACACGAAAGTAAATTCCTAACTTCGAATCCAAAGCAATTGGTGTGTTGTCTGGCGCATATTTATTTGTTGATTGCCGATTTGCTTGCACGCCTTTTTTCTAGGTGTCGCTATTCCCGAAATCCCGTATACATCTTCGGTTTAGGTAATCAGAAATCAGAAATCAGAAAATGTATATTAAATTTAATTTATAGGTATAAATAAATAAAAATATCATTAATATTTGTGGTACTTTGTTGACAACTTACTGTGGAATTTTGTGGTTTTGCTTAATTTTCCTTATTTACATATCTTACTAACACTATGTATGACAATTGACAGTCATCAAATACCTTGCTATAAGGTTAAAAACAATTCTGAGAAAGACTTTATTGTAACAAACAATTAGTTAAACGTTTTATATAATCTGTGGCTCAACTTCAGTAAGTAGGTAATTGTATCTTACTAATAATTTAATTTTAAATATACAGGCTGTTTTTTTACCTGGAAGCATAGGTACATTGTATTTTTACATTTGGATGCAGATTATTTTCTTTTCAAAAATCAAACTAACTATACGTACAGAAATTGCTTAGTTACGTAGGTAATTGTTCGTTTGCTTAAAAACTATCTCGTTTGCTTAAGCTCCAATTTCAAGTACTTTCCTTCAGGGTAGCATTCTAAAGTACCTAGTTTTAAATATCTAGTTGTAAAACTGTCAACCCTATTCTAATCTTCACGTCAAGAGGTCAATGCTTGACCAGAGACCGTCTCAGCCAATATCATACTCGTTTAACAAATATAATTGTTGTGTTTGCTTGTAATATTGATAAACCGTTGCTATCTAAACTTGTATGTTTGAAGAAACCATAATTTTCTAAGAATTGTCTACACGCAGCCAAATAAACATATTATTCGAAGATCGAATCCGAAATGAGGAGATACGAAGAAGAACTAAGGTTACGGACATAGCCCTGAGAATCAGTAAGCTCAAGTGGCAATGGGCAGGGCACAGAGCGCGAAGAAATGATGGATGGCCTTTGAAGCAGAAAAGTTGTAGATTAAAATAATATTTTACTACAAGCTTATATTATAATTATACAGAATTAATTATGTAATTTCACATATTACTTCTAAAAACCGTAGACTTGTGTCTATGATGGCGACTGCACAAAAAAATATAGTTGGATCATCAATGGTCATCCTCACATACAACTTGGCGACATTTAACACCGTGTATTTATTTTCATCATCATCATCATCATTATCAGCTGAAGGACGTCCACTGCTGAACATAGGCCTCCCCCATGGCTTTCCACAACGACCGGTTGTGAGCGGTCTGCATCCAGTGCGATCCTACGATTTTTACAAGGTCGTCTGTCCATCTTGTCGGTGGACGTCCTGCGCTGCGCCTTTGTCGAAGGGTCTCCAATCTAGAACTTTTCTGCCCCTACGGCCATCAGTTCTTCGCGCGTGTATTTATTTTAATTTCATCATTTTCCAGCGGACACATCCTGCACCACAGACAAGAAAGAGGTGGGCGAGTGCGTCAGATATTATCTGTGCGACGTCAACAACAACACTATCAACACAGATGGATTCGGCATCATCGATATTCGGTTGGTATCCTATTCAATTCAATTCAATACAATACATTCCATCCAATTCCACGTTATTATTGAAATTTATATATTTAAAAAACAATAATGCACAAAGGTGGACTTAATACTCAAAGATTAAGATTTTCTGCCAGCAAGAACTTTAAGGTCAATACAATTTCACACACATCAATTCAATTCTGTCAATTCACGTCTTATTAAAATGCTAACGTATTCTAATACTTGGTTTTTTAATTCAAATCCATTCAATACAATTAAAATGAATTTTATTAATTACACTCAATATTATTTAATTAAATAATCAATTGACTACGCGTTTGGTGTAGTGGTTAGCGCTCCTGACTACTACGCTGGCCGTCGCGGGTTCTAACCCCGCAAGGGGCAAATGTTTGTGTGATGAGCATGAACATTTGTACCTAAGTCATGGATGTTTTATGTATTTATGGGAGACGCCTCCTCCATAATCTTTGTCTGGTGCTTCGAAGCACAAGGAAGAAAATTCCTTACATCGAAACCAGATAATTGGTGTGTTTTCTGGCGCATATTTATTTATATCTAATTTCAGAGTCCGCGACGGACCCTGCCCCTCCTACCTTGACACCTGCTGCCTGGTGCCAGATCAGAGGCCCATAGAGGACCCCATCACGCCCAAACCACCGCCAAAGGAGGAACAGGTAATACAGGCTGTCACTAGAAATGATTTTGAAACAATTGAGAGGGTAAGTAAAGTTAGCCTGTAACGTCCCACTGCTGGGTAAAGGCCTTAATTCAACTATGAGGTAGTTTGAGCCATACTCCATCCACCACGCGGGCTCAGTGCGGATTGGTGGAGGGGTGTTTGCAAGAAAAGCGACTACCCTTGCAGCCAGATTTTATCAAGCCTCCTATAAGGCCTCTGACAAAGCTTAACACGTTCCGGGACAGTGAACGCCTACAGGCGTGAATACAATAAAATATCTATTGTGTCTGGAGTAGTGTCCCGGAACGTGTTAACGACTAATATCAACCGATATTAGCCGGGACCAACGGTTAACGTGCCTTCCGAAGCACGGAGATGCTCGTGAAATACGTCTCTTATATCGGAATGGTCACCCATCCAAACACGACCGCGCAGTAGGTTGCTTAACTTCGGTAATTACTACCCAAGCGCTGCCACCACTGCGCCACGAGCACCTCTTGAGAGGGCACGAAATAAATAATAAGATATAATGATTACATGGGCTGAGTTGTAGGCTACTAGCGGGGTCAGAAGTAGCGGATAGTGAACGGCCTCACGATATGATGGTTAGCTGCGAATATGTTGAATAAGCAGTACCCAACCAAACAGCGGCAGGTTTGTATGTAGTGGGAGTCTAGTGGGATGAGCTTCTCTATTAAAAGCTACAATATTGAGTGAAGATCCTGAAAATTATGGAACGTTATTTCGTATGAAAATAATGCTGACCAAAACTAATTAGGACTTTGTGAAACGGATCATTAGTCCCACTGAAAAGATAATATTCAGTGATTAGTCCACTTTCATAATTCATAACATTGAAATAATTAGGTAAGAAAAAATTCTAACGGTACCTACTTAAGTTGTTATCAACCTTCTATTGTTAATGGAATGACCATACAATACAAATTACCACAAACCACAACATCATTAAAAACGAATTCTAATATGTGTTTTTCAATTAACTTAATGTATGAAGCAAATACTCGGAGACTGACATTTGATGTATTTTGTAATTAGTCACTAAACACAATAAGACATGGGCCCCTATTTTTGAATCACTCGCGTCAAGATGGCGTGTGATATTCAATGTTTAAAGTCGAATTTTGGAATGAAAACCAGTTGTAATCTGCACAAAAAGGATTTGAAAAAGCATTGCTCAATTTTGTGAGTACTCACGTCTAGATTTTGAGTGATTTCCGTTGATTTTTAATGTGTTTTCGAACGTAAATCACACGCCATATCCAAGCGAGTGATTTTCGTTCGAAAACGAATTATTGTCGTTGACTTTTAATTCCTATTCAAACAAAAATCACTCGCCATCTTGAAGCGAGGGATTCAAAAATATAGCTCATGGTTTTCCTTAATATGTGTGACAGTGTGATACAGTTGGAGTTCTTATTGGGATAAATCAACTCATTTATGTTCTACCTTATAAAGAAAAGGTCCCAGCCACCAAAACATCTTAAGAGCCTTTACACATTGCGACTTTTAGCATCGATGCAAACGCGATACAGCCGCGTGGCGCATCGATGCAGTCGCAAAATGTCAACACACTGCGCTACTTTAAGTATCGATGCAAACGCGATACAGTCGCGATGCGTCGATGCAGTCGCAAAATGTCAACACACTGCGCTACTTTTAGCATCGATGCAGTCGCGATGCGCATCGCGTTTCCAAAACGCGCGTTAGTATCGATTCTAAAAATCGCAGTGTGTAAAGGGAAGCTAAATTGATTGATAGATTGAAGTGTCATCCACTTTCGTGTTGTTTGTGCAAGAGATTTTCATTTAAAAGCTGTCAGTGGCACGCACAGTCAATTTTCCTCGTCATTGTTTACGATTTTAACAACTCTTCTTTCTATAGTAGTATTAAACGCTAGCTTCCTCGACAGCTAGCTTCCATGAATCATTCATGATCTGAGGCCTTACTCTGGACACAAAATCCGATTTAATGGTTATAGCCATCCCTGTCACTCATACCAGGCCGTGTATGCGTGTGACAGGGATGGGTATATTCATTGGATCGGGTTTTGTGTCCAGAGTATGGGGGCTGGAGTGGACCGTGCGCACACGCGCTTATCGATAACTGTACAGTGTGCAGTACAACACCACGCCTCCCCAAAAGGCCTGCGAGTGCAAAAAAAGTGATAAGAATACACTGTCACAGTCCCACGTTCCACTGACGCAGAGAAAGCGAGTTTTTAATAAGCGCCAGACAACACACCAATTATCTTGGTTTCAAACTAAGGAATTTTCTTCCTTGTGCTACGAATACCAGACAACGATAATGACGGGGGCGTCTCCCATAAATACTTAAATACATATAAACATCCATGACTTAGGTACAATTGTTCGTGTGATACAAACATTTGCCCCTTGCGGGATTCGAACCCGCGACGCCGGCATAGTAGTCAGGACCGCTAACCACTACGCCAAACGCGTCGTCAAAGTGATAAGAATGTAATGTGATAGTAATACTACTATAGTAAATTCAAAGTAACCCTGTATATTTCAGAAAGAAGGCTGCGGCTGGCGCAACCCTCAGGGTGTGGGCTTCCGCACCACCGGCGACACTGATGGAGAAGCCAAGTTTGGGGAGTTTCCGTGGATGGTCGCTATTCTCAAGTAAGTACACCGCATCCGAATCGGTTTAGCTGTTTAAGAGCTGCGGTTTTGCAGCCACCAAATGCCAGATATCCAGGTAGCCAGATATGCTAGCTGGTAGCTCTCACAATCGATTGTTAAAATATTTGTAAAAATAATATAAATTGCACTTGCAAAAAGACAACTGTGAACCTGTGACAGACGAGGAATTGAACCCCGTGTCTTACGCTATCCGGGCGTATGCCTATACCACTCGGCCACCGTCACATTAACAGGCCTGTTGAATTTTGCAAGCGCTTCTTAACGCGCAACTTTCTTAACTTGCAAAATTCAACAGGCCTGTTAATGTGACGGTGGCCGAGTGGTATAGGCATACGCCCGGATAGCGTAAGACACGGGGTTCAATTCCTCGTCTGTCACAGGTTCACAGTTGTCTTTTTGCAAGTGCAATTTATATTATTAAGTTTGTATGGTGACAAAACACTATAAAAACAAAAATAAACTATAAATTGGCTTTCATCATCTTAACTGATTGTTAAAATATTTGTAAAAATATTTTCCTTCAGATATTGTGAGAGCAATCTCACAACATTGATGATGTCACGCAGCCTACGCGTTAAGAAGCGCTTGCAAAATTCAACAGGCCTGTTAATGTGACGGTGGCCGAGTGGTATAGGCATACGCCCGGATAGCGTAAGACACGGGGTTCAATTCCTCGTCTGTCACAGGTTCACAGTTGTCTTTTTGCAAGTGCAATTTATATTATTAAGTTTGTATGGTGACAAAACACTATAAAAACAAAAATAAACTATTTGTAAAAATATTTCCTTCGGATATTGTGAGAGCAATCTCGCAACATTATGAGTCACGCAGCCTACGCGTTAATAGAAAGCGCTTGCAAAATTCAACAGGCTTGTTAAAGTGACGGTGGCCGAGTGGTATGCATACGCCCGGATAGCGTAAGACACGTGGTTCAATTCCTCGTCTGTCACAGAGTCACGGTTGCTTTTACAAGTGCAATTTATATTATTAAGTTTGTATAGTGACAGAACACTATAAAAACAAAAATCAACTAAGATACAGTATAACCAGATATCCTGTACCGCAGCCTAGCTCAAAATAATACTTCTGGCAGTAGATACCTATGTAAGCTATACGAGCCAATTTTTCTGATGGAAACCAATTTGTTTAATGACTGTTTTAGTTCTTTGAGAATTTTATTTCTCATATTTACAGATTTTGGTACACAAAAGCTCATGATAGCAACGTTTTTTGCTACCAGATTCGATGTTGATTACCGATTAAGAGGACTGTACAGTTGTTTTTTGTTCTAAATAAAATAAAATAAAAACATCAGTGAGCACTAAAACCCAATTGACCACTTTCACAGGATTGAACCAGTAAACAACAACGAACCATCAGGGCAACAACTCAACGTCTACGTGGGTGGAGGTTCCCTCATCCACATGAAGGTGGTTCTGACGACCGCTCACTACGTGGCTAAAGCCAAGACCCTGAGGGTCAGAGCTGGAGAGTGGGATACTCAGACTACGAAGGAGATATATCCGTATCAGGATCGGGATGTGGAGGCTATTGATATACATAAGGACTTCAATGCTGGTTAGTTTTTGTTACATCTTATGCAGCTTCTATTGGTTTGTTTATAAGCTGTATCTTTCTACTTAAAAAGTCATTTTATTCTGCGTAAAAAACAGAGGTAGCTGCAACCAAACTTTGGCTCCAACATGGTACTACACATTATTGGTGTCATGCATGATGCAAAAGATATTGTGGAGGTTTATTTATAGCTATATCTTTCTACTTTAAAAAAGTTATCTAATTCTGCGTATGAAACTGAGGTAGTGGTAACTTAACAGATCATGACTCCAACCAATGTGTCATTTAAGATGCCTTACGTACGCATCATACATATTTTGTGATCCTGGGGGCGTATTGCGATGCAGTTTTGACAGATAAAACGCTCTGATTTACTGTCAAATTAGCAATTATTATTGCAATTTCTCATTATATTGATAATATTACTATAATATAACAATATTATACCATTGTAGTATTATTATAATATTATTATATTGATAATATTCGTTTACACTGAGTCTGAATTGAACTGCCTCGGAATTGAACGGATTAAGTTGGATCGCAATACGCCCCCAGTTCTTACTTTTTAAGTGTGAATTTGTCTAAATGTGCTATTATTAAGCTGGTTGTAGGAAGCATAATGCACATTTAGCACATTTAAATCTCACTATTTTGGTTTTGACATGAAATAATTCCGAATACTAGCTGTAACTACAGAATTTGTAAGGAAGAAAGTTAAGTTGTTATTCAGCACCAATACCGTTTTTTTTTTGCAAAATTTCGATTTATGTTTCACACTGCCGCTGTGCTTTCGACATCGTCTATGTAATATTTAATGTAACTCATTTCGAAATAGCACACTAAACAGTCATATCAATTATTTCGTTTCAGAAAAAAATACCATATTCATTCCATATCCATTTCCATATATGGACTTGTCTATTCCATTGTTTTTTCCCAGGCAACCTATTTTACGACATCGCCCTCCTCTTCTTAAACAAGCCAATGGACCCGGCCCCCAACGTGGGTATTGCGTGCCTCCCGCCGCCAAAGAGACCACAACAGCCTGGCACCAGGTGCTTCGCGTCAGGGTGGGGTAAAGACAAGTTCGGAAAGGAGGGAAGATATCAAGTTATACTTAAAAAGGTAACGGGGTTTGCTCATCCTGCCCTTAAAGAAACATGGTGCGTCCGAATCTCAAACGTATTTTAACACAGATAGAGCGCTTTCACATCTAAGCGACTTTAGCAGCGCGGCAGCAGCGCGACTTACGCGCGACAGTCGCGCTGCCGATAATTTCATACTATACACGGCAGCGTGGCAGCAGCGCCGCAGCGGCTCTGCGCGGGTTCTCTTCTCTCCAGGGGCAGGTCACCAAGGAGGGATGGAGGGATGTCGTCAATTTAGGAGAAAAATTTATTTGAGGTCGATGCTGTTGACCTTTGCTGTGCGTAAAGCTTGGAAAAGATAAATTGAATTGTACTGAATTAAAAAGACAAATGCTTTATTTTGGATTTGCGAGTTTTTGACGGTGGCTGAATTATTTGACATTTGTTTTACATTAATTTTGCTTTTACTTTATCATACTTACTACTATCACATAACTTTACATAAGTATTGAGGCGTACTTTTGCCATAAAATATACCATAATGTCCACCCAAATGTACCGTGTTTCTATGTAAATAAAGAATTGAATTGAATTGAATTGACCATTACATCAGCTGTCTTATTTTCCCAGGTGGAACTCTCCGTAGTCCAGCATAAATCTTGCCAGAATAAACTCCGGTCGACCAGACTTGGTCGTCTGTTCGAGCTGCACAGATCCTTCATGTGTGCTGGTGGGGAATCTGGCATCGACACTTGCAAAGGAGACGGTGGATCTCCTCTTGTCTGTCCTATGGAGGTGCGTAGCTTTGGCGATAGATGGCGTTGAGTGTGGCTTAGATGTGGTAGCTAAAATTCAAACTCGTAATTTTATGTTTGTCCAGATTTAGGTACGTGTTTTTGTGTATTTTATTACACAAACACAGATGATGAATAAAAACGTTTGTATCATTGTAAAGTAACTTGTGTTAAGTCTAAAACTTTTCGGCCCGATTCCATGACACTGTGCTATGACATAATGACGTGACGGTGCTTTGACACTGTTTGTCTGTAGCGTCCCACTGCTGGGCAAAGGCCTCATCCCAACTATGAGGTGGTTTGAGCCATACTTCTCCACGCGGGCTCAGTGCGTATTGGTGGAGGGGTGTTTGCAAGGCAAGCGACCAACCTTGCTATCAGAAGTTATCAAGCCGCCCATAAGGCCTCTAACAAGGCTTAACGACTTATCACCAACATCTTAACGTGCCTTCCGAATCACGGAGATGCTCGTGATATGTTCGTGTTTTGAATATTCAAACACCATTTAATATTACATGTTTTCTTTTCTAGTACGAACCTGACCGCTACGTACAAGCAGGCATGGTAGCCTGGGGCATCGGCTGCGGCGAGAACGGAGTACCAGGGGTCTACGTCGACGTGTCAGTCATGAGGGACTGGATCGACGACAAGATGGCCGGCCGCGGTTACGGCGATCAGATGACATATGCTAGATATTAAGTTCGCGTTCACATTAGAGCGACAGCAGCGCGGCAGCAGCGAATGCCTTCACATTAGCAGCGCGTCTGTCGCGCGACTGAGTCGTTCCCACTACACCCATTATCCATTTACAGTGCTAATACGGGGATAGTATTACCACTGCAATGGGTAATGGGTATAGTGGGAGGGACCCGCGCGACTTACGCGCCGCTGCGGCGCTGCTGCCGCGCTGCCGTGTATAGTATGAAATTATCGGCAGCGCGCCTGTCGCGCGTAAGTCGCGCTGCTGCCGCGCTGTTAAAGTCGCCTAAATGTGAAAGCGCTCTATCTGTGTTAAAATACGGCTGAGATTCGGACGCACCATGTTTCTTTAAGGGCAGGATGAGAAAACCCCGTTAGGACTACTACTACTATTACTACTATATATACTTATTTTCTTTCTACTTTTATTTTTGCAACAATATAAATATTCATTTTCATACCATTGTAGTATTATCATAATATTATTGTATTGATAATATTCGTTTACGCTGAGTGGGAATTGAACTGCCTCGGAATTTAACGGATTAAGTTGGATCGCAATACGCCCCCAGTTCTGCGGGATTACAACTTGTAGTTATAGTTAAAGAAAAATGGTGCACCCGAGTTAAGTCATTACAAGTCAATTATGTATAACAAAACAACCCATTTTAAAATGGATTATGGAAAGAAAGTCATGACAATCTAAGAATTAAATACTCAATAGTACACACATGTCCTCAAGGTTAATAATAATTATGAAATAAAAATCTGGTTTTGTACTAGTTAAGGTGCCTGCCCACTAAACTGTATCATACCGTGCTAGGAGCGTGTAGAATATTCTTTGTTTGAAAGCTATGCCACTGTTAGACCTGGACCATTTCCGAGCAACACCGTCGCGTGTCATGCACGGAGCGTGTCAGCGCCGGAAAAATACGCTCTCGCGTGTTGCTTTTCGTGTTTGATACGCTCCTAGCACGGTCATTTTATGATACGTTGTAGTGGTCCCAGACCTTTAAGTTTTTATTGTTTTAACCCCAGTACCCCAAAACCATCATATAGGTCGCGATAGGTGCCTGAATAAAAGTGGAAGAGCACAAGGCATAGTTCTATCTCCTCCTCGCCCGGATAGGTTATATTATTATTATTATTATTATTCATTTATTGCAAAAAATACACAGTAGATAAACAAATATAGAAATAAAAAATATATATATATATATACAAATATATCAAATATTTAAATAGTTGACTATCTTTTTTTACTTATATCATCCCACTGCTGGGCAAAGGTCTCCCCCAAACTCTTCCACCTATCTCTATCCTTGGCCAACGACTCCCAATCCTTAGCAAAACTAACCAAATCGTCACACCAGCGCTTTCTGGGACTTCCTCTGCGGCGATAGCTGTCTGCTGGTATCCACCGCGTGACGATTTGAGCCCATCTATCCGGATGCATCCTACATAGTGTCCCGCCCACTCCTACTTCAGCCTTGCTGTTTTCTCGCCTACATCAGTTTTACCAGTTCTGGGGCGTGTTGTGGTAACGGACCTTACCCATCCTTTTAATACCCAACACGCTCCTTTCCATGGCTCTTTGGTAAACCTTCAGTTGGGATTTTTGACTTTCAGTCAGTGACCAAGTCTGCGCTCCATACGTAAGAATGGGCTGGAATCAGGATGCAAGTGTCGACGAGTTTGCGTTTCAACGAGATTGGATGTCTGTCACCATTCATGTACGCTTTCATGGACCAGAAGCTCTTCCAGGCTATCATCTTTTCCTTATCATGTATCTTGGTTTTAGATGTATATTCTTACGGCCGTTCCCTATATCCATTCCATCTGTGCCTATCCTGTCCTTATCTTTTGCCCTACTGGAGATGGAAATGGTTATCTACCTGTATATTTTTTAAAAATCTTCTGACAGTAGGAAATCCTATTTTAACATAAAAATAATGGGTTAATCCCATCGCCCCAACTGAAGGCAACTGGGAATTTGTAATTCATATTCAATTAAACTGATATTTAAAAAAGTCTGTTCAATTACATGTATTAATTCAAACAATTTTATGTGATACTGCACATGGTCTTGGCATATCTATAAACATCTTCTTTCTTTGATATGGCTTCTGCACCTTTGACATCAGATTAGTAAGTGTAGGAATCACTAGAGTACTGATGGGCGATCATCTGCTGGTCTACCCAAGGTCTGGCCTGGACCACATCAGCGAAGACCACTGGATCTCCGAGAAGACCGCATGAGGCCGTTGACCACGATACTAGCCCGGTTAGCACATAGCGGCTTGGCTGGCTCTTAAAAAAAAGTAATGATTCGAAAAAGATTATGGTTTAGAAGGTTTTTAACACTCACAGTGTCATTTTTGTATTCTTAAAAGATGAAATAAGAAATAAAAATTACGCATGGGCGGATTTCTGGCTTCTTACTTTCATCTTTTAGCCAGAAAGATGCTGATTCGAGTCCCGCCCGTGTGCCATTTTTGTTTTTTTATTTCAACTCTAAAGAAGAAAAAGATATGAAAAAAAAAAAGAATATTTGCAATTTAATATGTGAGAAAACAACACAGTACCTACTAGTACTAGCCTAAGCAAGGGAGGATACTAGAGGGAATTTAAAATCGCATGGAACATAATTTTTGTCTTCGTGATAAGGAACGGGCTTTTATGTTGACCTATTAACTAGTCCAAACAAAGTTACGAAGTCAAAAATCGTGTTCGTTGAAATTTTTCCCTCTACAAGATTCCTTGCCAACCGAGGCTTTGCTGATCCCTTAAAGGTGGGTACTGACCAACGTTACGAGGTGCAATGTCATATTACACAGCGAGCATTCGTGCAGTCAGTACGTCGTGTTACGGAGAAACCAGCGAGCAACAAGCCGCTCGTTGCTCGTCGGGTTTTTGCCGAATCCTTTGATTGTTACGCGGCACAGTGTGTTATTTGCCCTTAGTAGCGGCCATGCTTGTTTTATTGTTTAATATAAAGCTTAAAACTCTAATAAATCAATGTAAAAAACACCCATGTAGTTATCTTACTTAGTTTTGAAAATATATATTTTTTGCTAATTTCTCAAGGTCATTCATGAAAACTAAATTCCCTTATAAATTCCAAAAGCATTAATTATCAGTTCGTTTAATTTTACTAATTAATAGCTAGACAAAAACTTAACTTTTAAAGGAAATTGCAAGGTTCTGACTCTTAAGGAAAGCAAGATTTTTATTTTTTTATTTTTTTACAAAATATTTAAATATTTAACTAAATATGCAGTATTAGCATTTTTTGTTCCTTTTAGAATGTAAGTGTAAAATGTAGCTATAAGTTAAAGGTACCACAATTTTTTTTTCTTGCAGGACCTCTGAGATATTGTATTTCTAAGTTTTTTTCTGATTTCTATGGAAATAGGGTTGTCACAATACTTAATAATTTTGGATTAATAAATAAAAGTTTTCTGTAGGTGTAATCTGATCATTTAATGAAAGAAATGATTTGGAAGAAGCAGGATGCGATATCTACTAGTACTGAGGCAAAGTAGTGCCATGGGTCTTTACCGGCTCCATGACACCTCACCCCCGCTTCTCCAGTTATTGTGTATAGGTGTTGAGTTTTAGCTATTGCCTCACGAGGGCGGACCCCTCCCAAATCCAAACAATAATTTTCACCGAAGAAAAAAAAGAAGAAGAACGCGTAACGCGTGAAAATTGCGATGACGCAAACAATAACCAAAGAAAAGAAGTTCCTTGTCACAGTTTTTTAGGGTTCCGTAGCCGAATGGCAAAAAACGGAACCCTTATAGTTTCGTCAAGTCTGTCTGTCTGTATGTCTGTCTGTCTGTCTTTCCGTCCGTATGTCACAGCCACTTTTTTCTGAAACTATTAGCATCACACCGCTGAAACTTGGTTGGTAGGTGTATCTTCTTTACCGCTTTCCGATTCAGGTACAAAAAAAATTAAAAAATGATATTATAGGGGGGGCTCCTATACATGAAACTAAAACCAAAAATTTTTTTTTTACCCAAACCAATACATGTGGGGTGTCTATAGATAGGTCTTACAAAATGACATTGAGGTTTCTAAAACATTTTTTTCTAAAAGTCTTACGTTTGAGATATACACGCTTCCAAAGTGGTAAAATGGGCGTCCCCCCCCATCTAACTTTTAAACTAAGGAAGTTAAAATTTTGAAAAAAATATGTAATGTAGATCTCAACATAAACTTTCAAAGAAAATTGGTTTGAGCGAAATCGAACTAGCAGTTTTTGAGATATAGCACATTTTTATCAACCGCAAATATAACTTTGTCTTTCATACAAACACTATGAAAAACAAAGTTATATTTGCGGTCAACAAAATATTGTGGTATTTTGGCTAAGTGGAAGTAAGAATCCCTAATTCAGTTAAAGTTGGCACGGAACCCTCAGTGCGCGAGTCCGACTCTTGGCCGGTTTTTTTTTCAAGTTTTAGGAAGAGGTTGGTAGGTTTAAAGGTAAAAATAGCGATTGCGAGCGCTTACTTATTTAACTAACTGCCAGTTCTATGATACAGTATGACACAATATGCCATTTCGTTAAGCGGTCGTCAGTTTGCTTGTATGTGCTCGAAACCGCTATTTTCTGCCAAACACAACAATTGTTGGGGACAGGAAATTGTATTCAATCGTTGTCATTTTTTTTTGTAGATTTATATGCCGCTAGATAAAAGCAAAGTAAATAAACAATATTGTATTAAAAATTCAATACATATTTTGCAAAACGATGTTTCTTAATGCTTTTCTTTAATCCTATCCTACTTACTATTATAAAGGCGAAAGTTTGTAAGTATGGATGTATGGATGTATGGATGTTTGTTACTCTTTCACGTAAAAACCACTGAATGGATTTGAATGAAACTTTACCACAATATAGCTTATACATCAGAATTACATATAGGCTACAATTTTTGAGGTTTGTAATGTGAGGTCGTAAAAAAACTCATTTTTTGCGCTACTAGACGGGACGAACCTGAAGTCCACGCGAACGAAGTCGCGGGCAAAAGCTAGTCAAACATAAAACGACTCTGGGGCATTATACGAACGTCTCCTTTATTAGGCATCATCGAGTTGACAACCCTAATCAAAAATTTAAAAATTCATATTTCCTAAGTCCTGCGGTTGTAGCATCTTATTTTTTTTGTGGGAATAGTTATTAAGATTATTAATCCTCTCGCATTAAAAAAAAATGCTAATATGGAATGATGTCCTAATAAAAAATATATATTCAAAATCGAAGAATTTAAATTTTACTCAAAACTTTGAATGTTTTTCAACCTTTTTTTTAAATCATACGGTACCTTTACGATAACCCTTTCAATCTACAATCAGGTTTATTAATTATATATACGTAGAGAAAATATAATTAGTTTCTCTGGTTTCTATGGATTTTTCTTAATTTTCTTAATATTTCAAAAACTATGGATCGAAGAGTGACGAGAGTTTTATTCTTATGTCTATTTTAATGAGATCTATCTAATAAACAGATAAACTGATGATGGCCGCTACTAAGGGCAAATAACACACTGTGCGCGGTTTTGTACTGAGTTTTGACGAGCATGTTACGCTGATTTTAGATCACAGCGTAATATGTTCGATGCGTAACAAACACACTCGATGCGAATATTACATTACAACTCGTAACGTTGGTCAGCAGTACCCACCTTTATAATATAACGTGCTTCCGTATGGTTGACGCCTGGTTGATGACAATAAGCTACTGTTAGCGTTACGGGTGGTGGATAGATAGTGCTTTGCCCTTTAGAATAAGGGATTTGATTGCGATGCAATCCGATAGATATGTAAAATCGTAATTCTGACAATTAAGTATATTTGACATCACGTAAGAGTAAGACATTAGAAACGTGAAATACTAGCCCTCAATTTATCTTTAGCTACATGTAAATTAATGTCTCTTGTTTTCCTAGAGATGGATAAATAAATAAAAAAATGTAAGGATACCTACCGCAATAGGGCAGACCAGTGGCGACCCCCCCGAGCCCCCGCAGAGGTTCTTGTTCACCTCGCCCCCCGCGCAAGTGAACGAGTGTATCAGCCGGAAACCAGGCCCAAGCTTGGGGTGCTGTTGGAGACGTTCCTGACATGCAGCGTGGGTCAGCATCGGCGCGTCAATCTGTTAGAAATGATAATCTATAGTAATATATAATCGAGTTCGAGATCGAGACAAACAAATAAAATAAAATAAAATTGTGTGTGTACGTGTGTGTGTGTGTGTGTGTGTGTGTGTGTGTGTGTGTGTGTGTGTGTGTGTGTGTGTGTGTGTGTGTGTGTGTCTTTATAGTTTTAAGTCAAATATAATTTTAAAACAATTTTAACATTTAAGCGCCTGTGAAAGCTCAAAGCACCTCAATTTTTTTAGCTAAGCAAGATTAGCTAGTAAAGTAAAACAGAATTTTCTAAAACTTTAAAAATCCGTCGTCCTAAAAATCTCGTTTTAATTACTGTGAATGGTTATGCTCTTGACTGATTGGGCTTAGACAGAGTCGACGATGGAGCGAGCTCACCCAGCAGAAGCCTTTTTACTCTGACTTTTAAGGTCTTCGGGTTGTTTTTCTTCGGGAACACTGATGAAGGCAGAGAGTTCCACTCTATTGCTCTTCGTTTCTTTTCAGAAGAATTGCTTCAGAAAACATATATTTTCTGCTACCCTTTCATCGTACCTTGGTAATTGTATCCTGGCCTGGTCCCTGTGTCTTGGCCCCCCACCCAGCAAAGGTGCAGACGGTGCCTGAGGGGGGCACGTGGCCCACAGGGGGCAGGCACACCGTGCCTACGTGCGGCATGTTCGTTGAAGCCGACGAAACCAAGAAGACGAGGGCGAAGTTGAAATCGCCGTTTGCTGTAAAGATATATATGTATTAGTTTATAGTAGCCTGTAGCTAAAGCAGTGGGACTGCTGGGCAAATGCCTTACATCAAAATGTGAGGTAGTATGAGCCATACTCAACCACGCGGGCTCAGTGCGGATTGGCGGAGGGGTGTTTGCAAAGACCAACCTTGCTGTCAGATTTTATCAAGCCTATAGGGTCTCTGACTAAGCTTAACGACTGATATTAGCCGGGACCAACTGCTTAACGTGCCTTTTATTCTAGACCATTACAACCACCACCACCATTTAAGTAAATCACCAGTTTAATTAAGCAATCAGATAGTCCTAATATTAGGTCGACTGATGATGATGATAAATGTTGCAATTAGCAGTTTCATTTTACATACACACACACTCGCACACACTCACAAACAAACTCACAGATGCATACATGCACATACAAGGAGCATTTAAAGGGTTGAAAACATATTTTGATTTAAAATGGAATTACTGTGGAAATACAACTTCTTTTAGCTCAATCAAATACTTACAATAATTGTTGTTTTCGTGAAACACCACGTCGGTGACGTTGGTCAGTTTCTTCGGCATAATTTTTTTCCTTTGGTTGTGCTCTCCTGCTACAACTCGCAGGTTCGCTGTATCTATATTTTTTACTAAATGAGCCGCTGTCAAAACAACTCTATCGTGAATCAGCGCACCAGTCCCTAGGTACTTGATCCTCTTCCTTTTTTGAACCGGGTTACGGCTGAAAAAAAAAAAACAAGATTCTATCTCAACGTCAAAAGGTGTTCAGTAGATGGAAATGGTAGAAGTAATATATTAGTTTCTCTGAAAGCCAACAAATGGCATTGAGCCGCGTTGCATCGCGGTATCATTGTGATTTTTCTGAATGACTTATATAGAATGTTTTGACAAAGGAATAATCCAATTACACAGCTCATCGAAGAGTTTTAATGTGGCTCTGAGAAGTAGCACAAGGGAGCGTCCATTGAGTTCGTTCAAAAGGAATAAACAGAACCGACATAGGATTACTTGTTGACCATTCGTTGGTATGTTGTACCATATTAGGTATCGGTCGAGATTTCTCACGCTTGACCACTTTTCAACGAAAATCGCTTGCACAGGTACAAGAACAGGCGTGACTTTAAACAACGCGAAGTGCAAGCGATTTTAAGCTCACAAGGTCGTTAGGTGCGAGAGACCTCTACCGTACACTCGTAGGGTTTAAAGGTTAAATATATAAATATGTTAAATATTTATTAACCAAAGAGGATAGAACCACTATTAAGGTACTGGAGGTAATTAAGGCCCGGAGCTAAATAAGGCCCACAGTTCGTATTTCGCGCGAAAATGTTATTTCTTTCCTGTGTGACTTAAGCATACATAGAACAAGTCACAATATGCACGGTTTGGCAACGTCGCGTACCCCGCGCGCTTCGTTTCGTCAGTAGCGAGCCGGGTCTCGTACTGACTTGAGGGTATGTCGCAAATTATAATTTTCGCTGTGGAATAAAGGTAAGTTTTGATGTATTTTTCCGACTGTTTAATAAAATAATGTGCTTGTTGTAGTAAGTGCATATTCTAGTTTGTGATATTAGCGTGTTTCTATGTTTCAATTGCAAATTTTTAATTTTTTTTCGATGAGTGTGCCGATAGGCTGTAGGTTTAATAAGGCCCACCGATTTTGGCTCTGGGCCTTATTACACTCCTAACTAGATTTGGTTAATAATATTGATTTTGTGCTCTCTTTTTTATTCAAGTAGCAGTTTTCTTTAGTTTCAGTTAATTTTCGTTGTTAAAAATATTTGTTTTCAAGGTGCACCCTAAAGTGGTCCACTGTGGTCAAATAAGGCCCAAAAATTATTATTTCAGATTTTTTAACAATTTTGTTTTTCTATGAAGGGAAATTCAGTTTAATTTGTTATTATAAGTTTATTTTTTGTTAAAATTTCATTTAAAATGTCTGTTTATAGTTTGGGCCTTATTATACTACAGTAGTTTAATAAGGCCCAGCGAAGGCTTTTAAAAAATGTGCATTTCAAGTATTTATATTAAAAAAGCAAAAATGATTCAGTGCGTCCTAAATATTTAATAAATATTCTAATTATTACTGATTGAATTATTTATATTAACCCGAAAATGTAGGATTTTTGAGGGCTTCAAGTTAGGTGGGCCTTGTTTGCCGCAAGTACCTTATAACGTTGTCTCTGTATACAAAATTTCTACGTATATGGATACGTACCTCATAATGTAGACTGCCCACGGGTATTCCCCTGGGTCAGCTTCATTATCGTCGGTCTTGACGAAACCATTGATAGTTTGACGTTTCTGGATACCACATTGCTATGGAAATAATATAATCAGACATTATTGTTATATTGCAAACACACCCACGCACACACACACACACACACACACACACACACACACACACACACACACACACACACACACACACACACACACACACACACACACACACACACACACACACACGAACACGCGCGCGCGCGCTCATTTACACATGTAAGTATTAATTTATTCATTTATTTCACACTATTTGCTGTAGTTGTCTCGAGCAATCGACGGTACGCTTCCTTCCACCCTTCGGTCATAACTTATAAATATAAAGAAAGATATTTTCAAGCACAACCGAAATTTTCAGAATATTAAGTCATTTAAACAATTATTAAAAACAAGAATGCAAGACCTGTTGATTCAGCAGTGTTGGTGCTACTGTGACCGGGAGCACAGGTGCAGGTTTTGTAGTAGGGGTGGGACCAGGCGCAGGGTTGGTGCCAGGGTCAATGACGTCGCTTTCTTTGCAGCACACGCCGCTCTCACAAGGTATGAATTTGGTGGCAGTCCTGATGACAAAAAGGTACTTTTCGTGACTGAAAAGGTTAAACTGAAAACCTCATTTTTTTGAATCGGTAATGAAAAAAAAAACATCACCAAAACGTCCACACACGTCCATGTAACACCGATCCTTTGGTGGATCAGTCCTCTTGCTAAATGAAACAAATACTTGTCCGAAAATAGCATCAGAAAGAGTTCAGCCAAACGCGAGATAATTGTGAACAAACATACAGGGCCCCTATTTTTGATTCATTCGCTTCAAGATAGCGAGTGATTTTCGTTCGACGTAGTGTCAAAAGTCATAGAAAAAAATCGTTTTCGAACGAAAATCACTCGCCATATCCAAGCGAGTGATTCAAAAATAGGGGCCCAGGAGCCCTATTTTTGAATCACTCGCGTCAAGTTGGCGTTTGATATTCAATGTTTAAAGTTGAATTTGGAATGATAACCAGTTGTAATCTACATAAAAGGATTTGAAAAATCACTGCTCAATTTTGTGAGTACTCAAGTCTAGATTTTGAGAAAAAAGATTTTCACGAAAATCACACGCCATATCCAAGCGAGTGTTTAAAAAATACTGGGCCCTGGTCAAACAGAGAACCTCCTTTTTTGACGTCGGAAATAAAAAAGTTACGATAAAAGTCCTTACCTCCATGTAACACCGATCCCTTGGTGGACAGTCGTGCAGTAAAGCAGGCTGGGAACACATCTGCCGGCCGCGCCGCTGCCTTCTATAGTGCAAGCTGCTAATTCCTCGCTGGGCACTGTTAAATAAATTAAAAAAAACATTCAAACTGGTCAAATATTTGCTAAGCTATAAAAAAGGGTGTGTGCATGTAGGTGCTATTTAAAAAAAATAACACACCTCGATAAAATACAGTTTGTTTTACTTACCAGAGTCATCAGGTCCTTCCCACAGTCCTTGCCCATTTGTGCCGTACACAACCAATATGAACACCAGAAGTGTTTTTATCTGTATAAATAAAAATAAATTAAGTTGTCATAAATTATTTGTACTCGTAAAAAGCAGCTTTGTTAGACCAGATATCGATTATCGGATCACCTTCGGCTAAATTGCTGTTCCGAAAAAATTAGCCAAAACTAAATTCTGTTACGGCAAATTATGGAGGTTTCTAGCTCAAAGGATTAGCATAGCTATCCAACGCGCCAACGCAGCCAGCATATAGCCTCCTTGCCACAAGGAAATGGTTTGTTTTTGAGTAGGGTCGTCTTATTATTTTTTTATGTTGCATGTCTTAGTTTTAATTTTTCGCGACATGGTCACAGGCAGACTGCTGCAGCTCAAAGGTCAGGCGTTTAATAAAAAATAAATGTTCGCAAAATCAATCCGTAAAGTGATTTATTTAATAATAAGTTTGTATAGTGACAAAACACAACGAAAAATAACATTACTATTACATTGAAGAGTTTGTTTGTTTGGCTGAACTCACTCTAAATTAATCAACACACGGGATTTAATGCAACGACACTTTTATTTATAAGGTAAACATCGTATTTACCTTTTTAAATCGTATATATAAACTTACTCTCTAAAAGCCGACAAGCTTTAGAGGTAAAACTCGATTCGTCCATCTTAAAAAAAACTATACTTTACCACTTTACAAATGTCAAACTTTAGGTAGAAATAAAAATAAAAAACTTACTTTTATACCCATGTTTTCAGTGCCGTCTGTATCTCTTCGCTGCCGATAAGACACTAGGAACATGTTCTTTTATTTAATGTTTTTCATACTAATTGAGTCACCAAATTTCCCATGTTTATTATTATAATAAATGACCTCCTTATCATCGGCTAACCTAACTTAGGTGAAGAGAAAGATTAGGCATTTACTTTGTTATGTATTAAATCAACGGACTAAAACCAACTATAAAAGACTAACATCTTTTTCACAATTCTTCTTAGCGTGTCGATGATGGAAACCCATATGGAGGAATTACAATCTCAATGAATTACAATGGAGAAATTAAGTACAACGTAGCAGCCCAGAATTCAGCCACTTGTATTGCGGATAAAAAAATACGGAGATGTACATATTAAAAGAAGCTTGTTTTATTTAAAATGTACAGATATAGTCACCCATAAATCCTTAGATTTTTTACCTAGTAAATGGTCTCGCGTTGAGCTGGTTGTACAAAGAGTCTTACAAACCATGGTGATAATTAAACAAATACATTACATCCAAAATCCTTTATTATGTGTAACACACTAAGCAGGTGTGTAATAACTGGTGGAGAAGCTGTTTTCTCTCATCTTCCTATCAATCCAGGGCCTCAGGTTGGCAACATCTGAGTATACTCCAGCGAAGTCAGGGGAATTACATTTGTAGCCCCAGGATGTGATACCGGCTTGGTAGTACCTCGTATCTTGACCCTGGAACCAAAAAGAAGGTTACAATCCATAGATATTATACTAGACACGCTGTTCGAAACACATTTTGCGTCACATTTTCTAAAATGAAATAGTATGCATGCACAAACACGGCAATTATCATGGCAACGCTTTGAAAGATGCTCCATCTGGCCTCAATTTTTTGTACCACAAAGTTTTCGAAGTATTTCCTCATTTTTGTCGTTTTTCTGCTGCTTGCGTGATTTAAGGCTTCTAGAGGCCCATAGTTAGACACCATGTTTCGATAAAGTGATTCCAAAATTCGAACGTTGTGATATTCTGGTCTGGCCTCAATTTTTTGTAAAACAAAGTTTGTTTGAAAAGCTTCTCTAGAGTCAGGTGTAGCATAGAAGTCGTTGATTACACAGTTGAAACTTAGTTGGCCTTATTCTGGCTTTCTTGTTAAGTTCTAACATAATGTGCATGCCACACGAGCGTTGCTGAAGCGTTGCGTCGACGCATGTTTGTATGTAGTACAACAAAGCTGCGTCGGTTCGACGTCACAGCGCCGACGCATCGCAACAGTAACGCCAATGTGCCTGCGCTCTATAGGTAGACCGCGAAATTGAGACCTCGCCTGCGGTACAAAGAGGTGCGGGGGGAGACGAGAGCGCGGCGGGTTAGCGAGCGGCGCGGGCGGGTGTTTCCGCGCCGCCCGCACCCTGCGCGCGACCCGCTTTCGCCTCCCCCTGCGCCCCTGTACCCCGCAGGCGAAGTCTCAATGAAGCGGTTTACCTATAACTCGGATTATTGTAAGTAAGTCGATAATTTAATAACGCGCTAATCACAAATGTTAATGAAATTGACACCCTGGTCTATTACCTCGTAAGGGCACACTAAGGGAGCTCCACCGTCGCCTCTGCAAGTGTCTTGGCCGACCCCAGTGGCACACATCATGGATGAATGGAGCGTGTACTTCTTGTTGCGTTTCCTTAACTTCTCTTGACAGGAACCGTGCTCGATGACTTGCAGGGAAACCTTGAAATAATAAATAAAACTGTAGAGTTTTTTAGACTCAAGTCATAAGTATTTAAGAAGTAAGAGCAAAGCCAAGCACGAGCGTTGCGTTGAGTCGACGCTGTGACGTCGGAGCGGTGCAGTTAGCTGAAGCGGTGCTTGTTGTGTTGCGTTTTCGCAGCGCGCTCGTGTGGTTTGTGTTGAAATGTTTGCGTTGGACCAACGCAACGCAACGGTAACTCCTGTGTGGCTTCGCTCTAAAACGAACTCTGATAGTGATGCTTTATTTATTTTTATTTTTTTTATTTGAAATGGGTACGTAATTTTTTTTTTATTACGTACTAGCTTTTGCCCGCGACTTCGTCCGCGTGGAATAGTGACTTCTTTCTCCCGTTTTTTACACATTTACCACTATATCTTTGCTCCTATTGGTCGTAGCGTGATGTTATATAGCCTTAAGCCTTCCTCGATAACTGGACTATCCAACACAAAAATAATTATTCAATTCGAACCAGTAGTTTCGGAGATTAGCGCGTTCAAACAAACAAACAAACTCTTCAGCTTTATAATATTAGTATAGAAGTATACTCAACAGCTTTATATTTGATATCGATATAATATATCAATAGTATATCGATAACCTTGTCGACAGTTGACCAAAGTATAGAAATAGTATCGGTAGAACAAAACTATCTATAGTATTTGTTGTGGGAGCAAAAAAAAATACCTATTTTACTATTTAATTTAAAATGTTCTCAGTGTTGAACTATGAATCAATAAAATAAGCATGTACGTATAGTGTTGTAAGTGGTTGTTAGTGTTGTGTTTATCTTGTTTTAAAAAAGGAATATTTTCGCTAAAAAGGAATGTCAAGATTGTTTACAATGTTGGACTAGCAAAGGTGAATGGACTTTAACTAAAGATGGTTCAACAACTATCACTAACCATCTTCTGCGTATCTTGAAGGTCACCATCCTCAGTAGGTTTGCCCCACCCCGTGGCAAAACATTCGCTGGCCGCGGCGGTGACTTGTCCGGCATTTGGGAGGCACACGAAGTTAATGTGGGTGTCTGCTTTGATTTCAGAGTCCAGAATCAGAAGAGCAATGTCGTTTCTTCCGAAACCTGTAAAGAAATTTTTTGATTGAGGAAGTAAAGTGTGAAATCAGCTGTTCTAGGCCATAGCAGCTGAACTCATATGTCTAGAAGACAATAAGGTACGAATTGGTGTTTGTATCTCGTGCCAAACTACTGCCTCGGTGGCGTAGCGGTGAGAGGGTCGCATTTTAAAGCGACGGCTGCGCCGGAGCTCCCAGGTTCGATTCTCGGGTCGGGGCAAAAATATGTACCTGAGTTTTTCTGTTCTGATTCTCGGGGTAGCGTGCAGTTTAGAAGTTGGCGATGTTTCACCCCCGTGCCTCGGAAAGCACGTTAAGCCGTCGGTCCTATGCCTGATCTCTCTCCGGTCGTGTCAGATTGCTGTCCTATCAGACTATGGAAGTGAAAGGAATAGAGAGTGCACCTGTGTTTGCGCACATACTTGTGCCCTATAAATGACCCGCGCAGTCGTTGTGACTGGCCACCGTAATCGAAATCGGCTAGGGGTGACTATTATACCTTGCCAAACAGGGTGCGAATTGCGAATTGCAACGCAGTTTTGAGAGTTAAGCAGCTCTGCTTTACTGTTTAAGCAGTCTGTCGTGCAATGTATAGTTTGTCATATAAACCGTGGATACTAGGGAAAGAGAAGGGAGGCCTTTTCCCTTCAGTGGGACACTTCAGGCTTATAAATAAATAAAATATAATATAATAAATATACGCCAGACAACACACAAGGAATTTTCTTCCTTGTGGGGCGTCTCCCAGACAAACACAACATCACAATCACGAACCGAGACGTCACGCCCGTTGTATCGCTTTTCGCCGACTGGGGGTAAGAGATCCTAATTAGGATCTTTTCACATCTTCACATAGCGCGCCCGGGTAACGTATCTATTATTTTTAAAACATCATTGCTTAAATGCATATAACATCCTATCCTCATAATATATTGACTTAGGCAAAAATATTTGTGCTCATCACTCTAACATTAGCCCCTTGCGGGATTCAAACCCGAGACCACTAGTTTTTAGTCAGGAGCGCTAATCTCAGCACCAAACGTGTGTCGTGTTATAATAATTACCATTATTGTATTCTTCATGGAGTATAGTTCTCAACACTGTTCTATCCTGACGTTCCAACGGCTCTTGTTCAGATGGCAGGTGCCAGTCACCAGCTCTCACTTTGAAGGTGCCTCCTCTATCAAAGCGGTTGGCCCCCGTCAGGACCACTTGAGGATGTATCAAGGAACCCACACATGAGTACTTCTCTTTGCCATTTTTGTCCACCCTGCAATTAAAGCATAGTTAAAAAGTTCGTTATAGGTAAACCACTTCATTGAGACTTCGCCTGCGGGGCACAGGGAAGCGGGGGGAGACGATAGCGGGTCGCGCGAAGGGTGCGGAAACACCCGCTCGCGCCGCTCACTAACCGGGTTCTCGTCTCCCCCCGGACCCCTTTGCACCGCTTGCGAGGTCTCAATTTTGCGGTTAGTAAATTATGGAAAAATGCACTTGAAAAAAATATAAAATCTGAGGCAACAAATCGAACTAGGTACTTTGGTATCCAGGCGTATACCGAAACTTCTCAGCCATACAGACATGGAGTCCGCACCGTTTCCCGATTTAAACTATACGTAGTATAATGCTGACGGCTGCAATGAATGTAGTTTCAAATCTTAATACTTATTCATAAACAAATCCGCTGACCATATCTAACCACAGCGGTCAATCTTAGCCTGAGATCAGCTTTTTGCGTTGTAACTGGTACATAACATTAAAGTGTGTGCGAAATAGGTACGAAAGGGTTCCTTCACTATAGTATATAGAGCAATGCCACACGAGCGTTTTCGATGCGTTGCTTCGACGCTGCGATGTCAAGGGGTGCAACTCTGTTGTTCTAAGTTTATAAATGTGTACGAACAGCATGCCACAGTGTATTTCGAAGTAATGTGCGACTATGCAATGCGCTATTTGGTATGCTCTTCAGATTTAAATGTATAATAATAACGGAGCTACATCGCTCCGACGTCGTAGCGTCAACGCAACGCATCGACAACAATTGTCTGGTTTCAATTCGGTGACATACATAACCAGACAAAGAGCCTAATATAAAAACGAAATCCGTACCTAAATACGACAATCATTTTACGAATCCGAAGAATTTCGTTGTAAGGAATGCATACTAAAAATTATCGGATCCGCAACGACTATCGTATTGATTGATTTCGTTTTTCGAAGTAAGTCTACAAGCGTAAGACTAAAGGATTAAAGGCTTATTTCCGAGGCACGAGGTTACTTACTCAAATACAGCGACAGTCCACGGGAATTCACCAAATTTTGCCTGAACGATATCGTTCGCCCCTTTCGGAATAGCTCCGAATTTGTTCCGTATACCACATCCCTACGAAATACAAAGGTAGTTAAGATCACTTTATAAATAGCTACATTTATAAAACAGAGTCGAGTAGTCTACCTAGCCAAGATGATATAATACTACACCTAGCCCTAGTTTTGCATGTATTTTAATGTATTTTTTTCTCGTTCGAATTGAAATGTATTTTCTTTCTTTCTTTCTTTCTTTTGAAACACGTGAATAATTAAAAGTTTATCATCATAAAATATCAGCCAAACGACAACCACTGCTGAAGTTAGACCTCTACGGTTTTCCACATCGTCCGATTGAGAGCGGTCTGCAACCAGTGTGATCCTGCGATCTTTACGAGGTCGTCTGTCCATCTTGTCGGAATCAAGCGTTATTTAATCAACTAGCAACAAAAATACTAGGTTCTAGGAAGGTTTTATTATTAACTGTGTGCGAAGTAGGTGGTGAAGGAACCCGAATCATTGACAGCGCTCGCAGCGACCAAAAAAAGCAACATTGGGGGACGTCTGTCACCTTTTCTCTAGCATATTTTTACGTATCCGTGCATTATATTTTATTAACAAGTAAAAATCGACACTATAAAATAACGTTATTGAATAGATTAGGGATTTTGACTTTTCTTTATGACAGCAAGCCATTTTTCATTTCAACGTCCTCCAAAAGTTTGTGTTGTCCTAATAACAGATATTTAATGTATCGCGATTTAACTCTTACGAGTTATTACTAGTACATAAACTTTTTATATCTTTATCCTTGACTGCTAAAAACAAAATGGGTGATAGGAAAGTGGGCTATTAGCTCCATTTAATAATAATAGTCCCCCTAGCCGATTTCGACTACGGTGGCCAGTCACAACGACTAACCGACTGTGCGGGACATTTTATAGAGCACAAGTGTGTGCGCAAACACGGGTGCACTCTCTATTCCTTTCACTCTCATAGCCCGATGGGACAGCCAATCTGACACGACCGGAAAGAGATCAGGCGCAGGACCAACGTCTTTACGTGCTTTCCGAGGCACAGGGGTGAGACACCGCCAACTTCCAAACTCCGGGCTTCCCTGAGAATTTCTGAACAGAAAAACCCAGGTACATATTTTTGGCCCAACCCTCCCGGGTCGAGCCCGGGACCTCTGGCGCAGCCGTCGCTTTAAAATGCGACCCTCTTACCGCTGCGCCACCGAGGCAGTTCTATTATATTGTGGCAGTAACTTACAGATGTAGTGCTTGCGTCTGGATCAGGATTTGGCTTAGGGGACCCTTCATCTATATCGCTTTCTTTACAGCACACACGATCATCGCGGCAAGAAAGCCCCGCTGATCTGAAAAGTAAATATTTATTTGACAAAAATTTTCAGACAAATTATGTTACTAAGCCAAGTTTTTAAACGCTCATCGTTTCTATTCAAATAAATAAAAACAAAACCATTGGATGTCTTTTAATCAGCTGGCGATAGGTAAACCGCTTCATTGAGACTTCGCCTGTAGGGGCGTGGGGAGAGACGATAGGGGGTCGCGCGTGGGGTGCGGGCGGCGCCGCGGCAACACCCGCCCGCGCCGCTCACTAACCGCGCTCTCGTATCACCCCACACCCCTTTGCCCCGCAGGCGAAGTCTCAATTTCGCGGTGTACCTATAATAAAACTGGCTGTTACATAAACATAAAATTGCAAAATTTTTTATCAGGTAAAATAATGTTTTTTTTTTATTTTCAACGAAAAAATTTTCCCAACTCCTTAGTTATGCATTTCTAATTCAAAAATATGGGTATAAAATATAAGAAGAAGCGCAAAAACTCTTTTAAGATTTGCCTAAAAGAGTTTTCGCGGTTTCTTCTTTTACTTTTTAACTCGTCAAGTATGTGTGAACGAGACACAATAGAAATTCCATTATTATGCGACTCCCGGCAGTCGTTTGATACCTGACTGATTAAATTCTTACCTCCAAGTGACAGTATCTTCACCCGTATGTACAGTCTTACAATATAGACGACTTTCGACGCAGAAACCTTTCTCTCCACGAACGATACACTCTTCGTGTTTCACTGATGTTGATGGCGGTGGGGCTGCCGCTTTAAAAAAGTTTTTTTTAATTTTTTTTTTTTTAAACATACAGTTATTATGGTATAGATAAAAATAACACTTATAAAATAAAACAAAAACCAATTAAGTTTCCTCAGACTAAAATTACATTTCATTTAGAGCAAATCAGAATCTACTTAAGATTACATTTAAAAAAATTAAAAAAAGAGTAAATTAGTCTTAAATATTATGACCACGAAAACTATTATAACTATGACGACGCGTTTGGTGTATTGGTTAGCGCTCCTGACTATTACGCCGGCCGTCGCGGGTTCGAATCCCGCAAGGGGCAAATGTTTGTGTGATGAGCACGAACATTTGTACCTTTGTCATGGATGTTATATGTATTTAAGTATTTATGGGAGACGCCCCCGTCATAATCGTTGTCTGGTGCTTCGTAACACAAGGAAGAAAATTCCTTACCACGAAACCAGACAATTGGTGTGTTGTCTGGCGCATATTTATTTATTTATTTATTTATTTTATTAGCAGTCCATGACAGGTCGTGGTTTTTTTTAAGTTGAATTAAAGTTGAGCTTTAATTCAATGACAGCATTGTGACTAAATTATTATTCGCTAGTCAAATTGCATTTCAGGACAAAACTGGTTTTCCCTAATAGCCTACTATCATAGTAATTAATCAACATTAATAAGTAGTACAGTGCGACATGGATTTTCTGGCCAACGGTGACAGTCGGAACTAACGCTGTCAAATTCAAGAATCCGGTTGCCAGATCGAGTGTAGGAAGTCTCCCCAATCTGACAAGAGATTTTCCGATTTTCCCTTTCATTTTATTTTCGTACGTGTTCTGTGTAAAGTATTAATATGATTGTTTTAAATACCGTTAAGCTAAACTCCTTAAATAAAATTTGAATTTTTAATAGTTTTTATTGATAATACAATTGTTTTGCGTCTTAAATCGGTGGAACATACTTAATATGTCTCTTAAGGTAGAAAATGCCTTCTACGACATTTCCATCCAAGAAATCTTTTCTTTGACTTTGCCGTGGTTGGGTAAAAAAAAAATTTGCTAGAAAAGGTGAAAAATAAAAATACCCTAATAATAGACTCCATGAATCAAGGGAGATTTTCTTGCTCTGGCTACCCTTATTGAAAAAGCGCCCCCCTGACAATGTCATCCGTTGGCCAGAAGATCCTTGTCGCACTGTATAGTAAAGTGACTTCTAAGTCATTGGCATCCTTTTCTAGATTCATAATGTCTGGTCACGTAATCTTTGGCATATATGTACGCATTTACTGTAAGCGAAACCACACAGGCGAATCCATTGCGTTGCGTCGATACAACGCAATGATTTCAACGCACAGGGTGTCAACTTTGCGTTACAAGTTTGATTCAATTCAATTAATTAATTTACAAAAAGTTTATTTATGCAAAATAAAACTTATAGTAGCGACATCTTGCTACAAATAAAAGCAAAAAATAGTAGTTGATATTGACTATTATTATTGTATTGTACTGAAATATTGTATGTCTGATAAGACAGGTTACAGTGAGACGTCATTTTTTATGAAGAACTTAAGTACCTGTGTTCCACAATAAATTAATTTGATTTGATTTAATTAGCAGCATCACTGGCTGGCTTCGAATCGGCTTCGATTTTAGTCCAAAATGACTGATAAGCATTAGTTGGTACTTACTTATTTCTTCAGGGCTTTTTGGGGCCCCCCATAGCTCACTATCGTCGTCTTGCTCTTGCCCACGCGACCAACAAACGACCAAGGCAAATATCAACACGTTTGACTGAAATAAGATAAAGTTATTGAAGAAAATTGAGATGCTCGTAGCGCAGTGGTGGCAGCGCTTAGCGGTAGTATTTACCGAAGATACGCAACCTACGGCGCGGTCGTGTTTGGATGGGTGACCATTCCGACCATATTAAGTGTCAAATGATGATAGCGCCAAAAAAGAATGAGACAAAACAGTGTACTAGCTAAAATAGGTTTAAAAGACCGATTGAGTTATTATGAATACGGGAGCAAGACTCTAATCATAATCTACTTGAGTACCTTCCTACTCTCTAGGTCATAAGGACTCTGACAAGGCTTAACGACTAATATCAACCGATATTAGCCGGGCCGGGACCAACGGCGCCTGAAGCATGGAGATGCTCGTGATATACGTCGCTTATATGGTCGAAATGGTCACCCATCCAAACACGACCGCGCCTTAACACGTTCCGGGACAGTGCCCGCCTACAGGCGTGAAAACAATAAAACATCTATTGTGTCTGGAGTAGTGTCCTGGAACGTGTTAAGTGCCGTAATAAGGGGGTTAGCCCATATTTAGTATCTGTTATTACTCGTCATAAGCTCGCCTCGTCAGTAAATACAATACTTTACTCTTACTACTCCTCATCATTACTATTAATACATATATCATGTCTTAATCGTTACCTGGTAAACATAACAAAAGAAAAAAATACCTTTATTCGAAACAAAGACAATTGGTGTGCTATAGCACATAATTATTTGTTATAACTATTAGAATTCCTCTTGGATAATTAATTGATGTACTCTTTCTTTGATATCCGTAGACAACAAGAGTTGAAGATGAATATAAATTTTGATTTTCTACAAATATCAGAATAAATTTATAAAATAACTCTTACCTTTAGCCACATATTGACCACTTTTCATGAAGTCTACGAGCGTTCTACTTGTGAATTGAATAATAACAATTCGAGTTAATAAATAAAATGACACATAATTCAATAATATTTATAAATGTGTATTTTCCCGCTGTTATAAAGTAGGTATCGTAGTTTTATCTAACTAACGGCAGGTCATGTTGACATAAACTTACGATACAACTGCAGCGTGTGACTTTGTTCGTTATGGTTTTTTTCGCGAATTTTTGGGAAGTCGAATTATCAATTAATAAAAAATCTAACTTATTGTAAAAAAAGGCTATCTTAAATAAATCAGTACATATAAGTACTCAATATGTAGCCCAAGACTACATGCGAGAATCGGCCGGAATCTTGTCATGAAGGTTATTAAATGGGGATCAAAATTTTTGAGTTCTGCGTGTAGATAGTACCTAATAATGTAAATTGCACTTGTAAAAAGACAACTGTGAACCTGTGACAGAAGTAGACATACTCTTACTAATCTGTGGACAGAAGAGGAATTGAACCCCGTGTCTTACGCAATCCGGGCGTATACCTATACCACTCGGCCACCGTCACACTAACAAGCCTGTTGAATTTTTGCAAGTGCTTTTAGCGCGTAGGCTGCGTGACATCATCAATGTTGCGTGTGACGGTGGCCGAGTGGTATAGGCATACCCCCGGATTGCGTAAGACACGGGGTTCAATTCCTCGTCTGTCACAGGTTCACAGTTGTCTTTTTACAAGCAATTTATATTATTAAGTTTGTATGGTGACAAAACACTATAAAAACAAAAATAAACTATAGATAGTACCTAAATTTTAAGGTTTTCCAAATTATTTTCACCGAAACGTTTTTTTTTGCACTTGCTTAATAAGTTAATAATAAAGTGTCTTTGTCATTTAACTTTAAGTTATTAATGCTGACATGAAATATTTCCACCCGTAATTGCTATGACATTAATGGTTTATTCTACTGAAGATTTTCATAATTAGGGTTCCGTACCTAAACGGTTAAACGGGATTCTATTGCAAATACTCTGCTATCCGTTGGGCTGCCTATCTGTCCGTTTGTCATTCAGGCCGTATCTCATGAACCGTGAATGTAAATAGTTAAACAGTAGACTATTTTTGCCGTTTTTAAGAATCATTACTTCCAAGAAATTACTCTTCCGATAGACTTCATCCTAAAAACTGGTCGTCATAGATCACAAAATAAGATTTTACGAGTAAATAGTTATTTATTATTTTGTTTTATCTTTTTAGGTATTAGGTCGTATTTTCTAATAATTGATTAAGTATATCGTAGAAGGAAAAGTCACAGCTTTGATAACACTTATTCATGTATATGTATATATATTAGATAGTTAATATTATCTCTTATATTTATTTCAGTAAGAGCTGTGAAGCGAACGTTAATGTGTGATAATATTTTTGTAGTTTATTCGATATTACGAACATGGTATGATTGTTTAAGTTATTTTTTATGCATGTATGTATATAATTTAGCCCTGTGCCAGACAAGGAATCGAACCCTGTGTCTTACGCTATCCGGGCGCATGCCTATACCACTTGACCGTCGACACAAATACTATTTTGCCAGTTTATGTCATAAGAGCGAAACCTTGGCGCTGCGTTGCGTCTCCGTTGTGATGCGTCCATTAATGAATGCGTTCAACCGACGCAATGCACCGTGTGACGTGCCGTTCAGATTTGTATGTTTAACGACGAAGCTACGCTTCTCCGACGCAGCGTCAACGCAACGCAACGCTAATGTAAATTGCTCATTATACAATTTAACGAAGCATTTTTAATATTTTTAATATTGGCTTGACAGATGTAATGTTTATTTATTTATTTTTCTCTTACGTAAGATCTTAATGTTATGTTTTTGTAAATAATCGTTTGGCGCCGAACGAGCCAAACGAACCGAATTTTTGAATACCGCAAACTTTTTAACTCAATTTATTATTCTTACAGCACAACAGAGGAGGCAAAGCGATATCTATACATATCCACTGGTTCTTTGATTCACGACCGAGTGGTTCTCACAACAGCTCGCGGTCAACTCGTCGGCATGGAAGCCAGCAGGTTCTATTACGTATTTATTTACTAAACTCTTCAGCTGTCGATCTCACTATAAAAACATTTATCATAACCAGTTAAGACTATCTTGTGTAGGCGGAACGCAGCGAGAAATTGCCTATATTTCGAACGCCGACGGTCGAAATATGCTTGCGGGGGAATCCTACCCGTAAACCTTTATGGAATGAGACAAGGTCTCGTTTTCATATATTCTAAACTAAGCTTGTACGTCTTCGATTTTTTAAATTTAGGCTTGATTGGTTAAAAATGGACAAAAACCTAAGGATTTTTGGAACTAAAAGAAACATAATTTATTTTTCATATAAAGACGTACGAGCATATAGTTTTCGAACTTTTTAAAACATGGAAAAAAAATTGCAAAACCGAACAAAATTGCACGCACACGATCCTCTTAGTGCTAATAATTACTTACCTGTCATGAAGAAATTGGGATCAGTATTAAATTAGTAAATTGTTAAAGTAGCTCATCAGGTCCAAAATATTGTCAATATCATAACTGGGAATGTATCCCTACTCCCTAGCTAGACCAATCACCTTGTAACACTAATTAAAATAAAATGTATACTTATAATAGATACAAAATGTAGGTTGGGTGTCTTCGCTGGTGCTCATGAACGGATGAGGCAAATCTTACCGTGGAACATTGCGAGAGTCGACGAAATTGTGATACACCCCAATTTTAATTACAGTAAGTAACTATAGGTGGACCGCGAAATTGGACCTCGCCTGCGGGGCAAAGGGGTGCGGGGGGAGACGAGAGCGCGGTCGCCTCCCCCCGCGCCCCTGTGCCCCGCAGGCGAAGTCTCAATGAAGCGGTCTACCTATAACATATATTTTTTTTAAGTTTTATTTATCACTCTTGAGGTGCCCATAGCGCAGTGGTGGCAGTGCTTTGGTTGTGATACCGAGGTTAAGTAAAAGTACGGTCGTGTTTATAGGTGACCATTCCGACCGTATAAGTTACTTAAATCACGAGCATCGTGCTCGGAAGGCATGTCAAGCGGTTTTTGCCGGCTAACATCAGTCGGTATTAGTCGTTCAGCCTAGTCACAGGCCCTAGGCTTGATAAAATCTGGCTGCAAGGTTCGTCACTGGCCTTGCACATGCAACACCCCTCCGCCAATCCGCACTGAACCCGCGTGGTGGAGTATGTCGCATATTAACTCCACCACGCGGGCGCCATTCTTGAGGTAAAACCTTTGCCCAGCAGTGGTACATTTACAACTTTACTTTTTTATCACCACTAGACCCACTTGTGCAGTGCTTAAAATGTCTACGCGTCTTTCTGTATCTGCAAATATCATAGAAAATTATAGCAACCTGACATTATTTAACCCAGGAGCAGTTAGTTTAATAGGAGATATGAACCCGAGATCCTTTGCGTACCTTACCATTTGACCTAATTAGCGTAAGAGCAATGCCACATGCGTCTTCGCTGCGTTGCGTCAACGCTGTGACGTCAGAGCGGTGCTGCTTCTCGTTTAACATACATATTATCTGAACGGCATGGATGCGTTGTCGGAACGTGCCATCATCGGCTATGAGTGATATAGACTGACGCAGCGCAACGCAGACGCAACGCATCGCAATTGTGGCTTGGCTTGACATCCGCGGCGTATTAAAACATTAAGTTACTCCTATATTTCTATGCTGAAATCTCTTTACACAATTCAAAGGGAACCAAAAATCTCTTTCTGTCTCTTTGCGCTCCCAAACTCACGCAACAGCATAGCTCGATTTATATTACATCTACCTAAGTTCACCAGTATTCAGTCTGAATGTAATTCCAGCCTTTTTTCACAGGCAATGGAGACAACAACTTTGCCCTCCTCTTTCTCAAATCATCAGCAACGTCAGGTCTGCCTCAAGCTGGCACGATCTGCCTGCCGCCTGCAAACTATGCAGCCCCTGCCGGCACTAGGTGTGTCTTTGCTGGATGGGGAGCTGATTCCAATCGACAAGCACAGGACAGACTTACTAAGGTATTTATTTGTATAGTTAATAAGGCCGCTTTGCTTGAATTGCTTGCATAAGAATGCACTCCTACTTTTCAACAAAACCCTTTTTGTATAACTAACCTTGCCTGCTTTTAAACACACATTGTATGACTTAATTAGTTGATTGTCTTAATATTGAATGGTTGCTACATATAGGGCTCATGGTTAATGCCAGCGATGCCACATGCATGGGCGTCTCAGTTGCGTTGCGTCAACGGTGCGACGTTGGAGCGGTGCATCTCCGTCGTTTTACATACAAACTTAAACAGCATGCCACACGGCACGTTACGAATATGAGTAGAACAAAACCACACGGGCGTCTTCGTTGCGTTGCATCGACGCTGCGACGTCGGAGCATCAACACAACGCAACGCCAATGTGGCTTCGCTCTGATATAAACTGACTTAATGTTACGGAGATGCAACATACGCCATATAGTTATAGTTGCACTTACAATTTACTTCACGTCGCATACCGCTAGATGGCGTTGTTTGTTATTAATTCGCAGTAGTGTTTTGTAGTTAGTATGAGTAGGATGTAGGAATGGTAAACATATGTTTTGTAAGCAAGACTATTCTGTCTGTATGTATCCACGTTAAGTATAGTAATGACATCCTTTTTTACGCTAAGCAGAGATTGATAGGCCGCTAGCCAGTCAAACAAAAGAATAAAAAAGAATGTTGGTAAACACATCAGTAAGGGTTTAAACATAACCAAACATTGGAAAGAATTTAGTGCGCTTAATGGCGCTGCTTTTCAAATTCACAGGTAGAGGCACCATTGGTTCCCCATTCGGCATGCCAAGAAAGGCTGCGATTGAGCCCGAAGCACGGGCCTGGCTTCCAACTGATGCCGACCTTCTTGTGCGTGGGGGGAGAGGTGGGGAAGGACCTGTGCGGGGGCGCAGGGGGGTCACCGTTAGTGTGTCCTATTGAGGTCAGTAGTAAGCGTATAATACACATACGTGAGCGCGTACACGCACACGCACACATACAGAGAGAGACGGAGGAGGCAATGTGGCCCCACCCACACACAGACACATAACACACACAAGGAGAGAAAGAGAGAGAGAAATACACATACGAGCGCTCACGCCCGCACACTTAAAAACTTTGAAACTGTCTCGTAGAACCTCTTTACATTTTAAAAGTTATTAATAACTAACTTATTAGCCACTAATAATAAAAGTCCCCCTAGCCAAGCTAGCGACTTCGGTGGACCAGTCACAACGACTAACCGACTCCGCGGAACATATAATGTTGCACAAGTGTGTGCGCAAACACAGGTGCACTCTCTATTCCTTTCACTCTCATAGCCCGATGGGACAGCAATCTGACACGACCGGAGAGAGATCAGGCGCAGGACCAACGGCTTTACGTGCTTTCCGAGCCACGGGGGTGAAACACCGAAAACTTTCAAATTCCGGGCTACCCTGAGAATTTCTAAACAGAGAAACCCAGGTAAATATTTTTGGCCCGACCTGGGAATCGAACCCCGGGGCCTCTGGCATAGCTGTCGCTGTAAAGTGCGACCCTCTCACCGCTGCCCTACTGAGGCAGCCACCAATAAACACTCAGCCCGAAGCATGGGCCTGACTTTCAGCTGATGCATGATAACTTGGTCCGTGTCTCAATACTGTCTCCTATTACAGCACTAACATAATCTTCTATACATTTTCAGAACCAGTCAGGCCGCTTTACTCAGACCGGCATGGTGACCTGGGTGACTGAGGGCTGCGGTGTCGACGGCGTTCCCATTGTCCTCGCCGATGTGGCAGCCGCGAGGAGTTGGATAGACCAGGAGATGGCTAGCCACCAATATACCACGGAATCTTATACTTATTGATTCAATGGGACTAACACACACACACACACACACACGCACACACACACGCACACACACACACACACACACACACACACACACACACACACACACACAAGACAAAAACACGCGCGCGCATACAATGTCCATTAGAGAATATAGTTAAATACGTAGTACAAAATCAAAGTTTTATTTATTATTTTAAATATGAACCTTGAGTCATGCTTTTCGTGGAATATTGCAAGCCGTTAAATCCGTTCAGGCAGTTCAATTCCCACTCAACTAGTTAAGTTGTAGTCAATTAACTTTTTTAATAAATTTTGATTTCATTGAGTAAATCTAAAATATCTCTAGACAGTGTTGATGTGTGTGGAGTTTGTAGGCATAATGGGTCATTTACAAAACCACAGATAATATAATACTACAAAAGTAAACTATATTGTAATGTATAGCATGTTAATATTGTTATTTTCCCTTATTCAAATAGGAAAATACAATTAGAACTTGCTAAAATAAAATAACAATGATTAAGGTAAAAGAAGTTAATAATATAAAGCTGACGAGTTTATTTGTTTGATGATAGGAACTACCAATGTATAATCAACCTACCTCGTTAGGAAAAAACTGTTAGTCTTATTGAGTTGGGTAGTTCGATTATTTTGTACATAACAATGTTAATTCCCAATTGTTTAGTCAGATAACGCCATTTACCACGCGCCACAATTTACACACATCGAACATTTACGTCGCCATATTTTTTGCGCTGTTTATTAATAACAAACAAGGAAAAATTAAAACTAAGGCATGCAACAAAAAAAATAAGACTTACCGATTTAAAAACGAAAGCATTTCTTTGTGGCAAGGAGGTTATAATGCTGGCTGCGTTGCCGCGTTGGATAGCTATGCTAATCCTTTGAGCTAGGAACCAGCCAGCTTTATTATTGGCCGTAACAGAATTTAGTTTTGGAGATTTTTTTCTGAAAAGAAGTTTAGCAGAAGGTCTCCACGGCCCAAACGTTTCAACGCCAAACGGCGCAAATACATAATCACTTGCAAAATAAGCGTGCTGCGTTGCGATGTCGCATCACTCGTATCGTATGACTTTGCGTTGGACCGATGCAACGCAATAGCGACGCCGTGTGGCATCGCACCGAGCCGAGAACGTAAAGTAGTAAATGTAATGTGTACTATGTTTTATACTGTACGCCATAGTGGCATCATAGAGTCCTGTTTTTTAGCAATAATATCTGCTGCTTATACCTATAACAAAAGCATTTTTTTTAATTGATCATTTAATAAAACAATTTTTCCACATTTACGCAATCAAAATTGGAGTTGAAGATGACCAATGATGAGTAATTGCAGCATACCTTTGACACAAAAAATACTCATATTTAAAAATAGGCCTTTCGACAAGCAATCATAAAAACTTACCCAATTAATAATCTTGAAGTCATCGACAGCCATAGGACGTCCACTGCTGAAGATGTCAGACCTCCCGCATGGTTTTCCAAGGTTGGCTGATTGCAAGCGGTCTGCTCCAGTCTCCAAACTGCCATCTTTACTAGATCATCTATCCATCTTGCCGGTGCACATCCTGCGCAGCGCTTTTGAGGTTTGAGGAAAGGGAGCGCGTCCTACCGACCGACCGAGGTCCAATGTTCACTGTCTTGGTTTATTCATATGTAACTACATAAGTCCTATCTAAATATTACATATCGCGGTTCAATCTCCATACTTCGACTACAGCGACATCTAGTTGTGTCGAGACGCATCAGCGTCATCATCATCATCACCCGGCGGTGATCCCGGATGCGTGCGATAACGCCCGAGGTCGTCCTTCCTACTTTTCCGTCTCCACTTTGCACGGTCTTGGGCATCCTCTGTGGACAGTTGATTGGCACGCATATCATCTTTCACGACGCCAAACCAGCACTTTTTGGGTCTACCCCTTCTGCCGGGGCCTGTGGAGGCGGCATGGCTAGACATTTGTTACTAACGTAGCTCGCCGGTTTCCGCAAAACGTGACCGTACCAAAGATGTAGCTACAGAGGTCTTGTTTTAACACCTCTACTGTTTATAGTCGAAAAGACTGATTGCAGGATGGAAGTCTTATTAAAAAAAACAAGAGGTCTCGAATCTAGAACTTCTCTGCCAACGTACATCAGTTCTCCGCGCTATGGCCCTGTCCATTGCCACTTGAGCTTACTGTCTCGCATTACTATGTACTGTCGTGATTAAAATTTGCTTTATGCAAAGTAATATCTCCTCATTTCTGCTCCCATCTAGTGTATAAACACCGAGCATAGCCCTCTCCATCGCTCGTAAGGCCCGTGATAAGAAAAGATAAACCTCGCATAAAAATATTGCACTTGGCAATGTCGACTGGGTAAAATGTAAGACCTACAGTTCATTTTCGCATTGAAATGATTGTACAGGTTAGCTGCTGATAATGAGGTTATAATAATAAACATGGGAACTTTGGTGACTCATTTTCTAGTAATAAACACATATTATTAAAGAACATGTTCCTATAGTGGTTTGTCGTCAGTGAGAAGATACAGACGGCACTGAAAACATGGGTATAAAAGTAAGTTTTATAAATTTTATTACTACCGCGGTGTTTGACTTAAAAACAGGATGTAATAAAAGTACGAGCCAAATTCAAAGAGGTGGTTGTCAATAATAAATGAATAATAAATGTTGCGTCGTGTCAAGAGGTTAAGAGAATGGCGGAAGAGCGTAAAGAATTGTTCAAATCGGACCAGGAATTCTGGAGATTAGCGCATTCAATCAAAAACAATTAATAAACTTTTCAGCTTTGAAACTGTGCTAAGCGTAGTAAGACCCAGGGTTCGATTCCTTGTCAGAAACAATTGCTTTTTACAAATGCAACTTATACCTAATATTATCATCATTATCAGTCAAAGGACGTCCTCTGCTGAAGATACTCCACGGTTTTCCACATCGACTGATTATAACGTTACGTTCTTCATCCAGTGTGATCCTGCGATCTTTACAAGTTCGTCTGTTCATCTTGTCGGTGGACGTCCTACGCCTTTGGTCGAATTTTATAATATATGACAACTTAATTTATTTTTATCATCATCATCATCTAATTTAAGAGCCAAGCTCTTGTCGGTGGAGTTTTTTCCATTCTTTACGCTCTTCCGCCATTCTCTTGACCTCTTGATACGACGCAAGATTCAACTTTCTCTTTATTTGATGCGTATAGCTTATTCTTGGTCTTCCTCTCTTCCTTTTTCCTTCTATTCTTCCCTCGGAACAGGTGTTGAATTTTTGTTTTAACAATAGTTAAATTACTTAACAATATTCCGAAGATTTCAACTGCTATTTTATATATTATTGACGTGACAACGTCTTATAAATTGGTTTGCCGGGTGACACTTCAAGAAACTGCGTTACGCTCCGCTCACGTTATGCGCTCACAATGAGAGCGAGTGAGAGGCACGCGTCCCTTCCACTCGGGCATGGTTAGCCCGCCTAAGAGCGAGAGTGTGGAAGGTGTCGGTTACCTATCACCAAACTGCTCGAGAAAACGCCGTCAAAATTGTGTGAAATATATGATTGTATAATAATTAGTTGAAGAGTAAAATTTTCTTTGAACATTTTTATAATTCTGTGTGTGTGTGTGTGTGTGTGTATGTGCGTGCGTGCGTGCGTTCGTTGTGTGTGTGCGTGTGTGTGTGTGTGTGTATGTGTGTGTGTGTGTGTGTGGTAAACTATAAAATGTTGATGAAGTTTATTCTCTTCTGAAAGTACAAAAATGTTAATTTCAAATCAAATAAAATCAAATATTCATTTATTGCATCTGTTAAAAAAAACTGTTGTCAAATTAAATGCAAATAACAAAAGTACAAGTTATCTTAAGAGAGATACAATAACTTGTTTATAATAGTGCAGTTAACAAAGTACATGCTTAATCAAATCATTTCTGCTTTTATTGTTTCCACAGCAATGTGGTATCAAGAAGCGTCAGACTATCAATGGTTACGTCAAGACCAATGAGAATGATGCAGACCCAGGGGAATTCCCGTGGGCAGTCTACATTATGAGGTACGTATATCCCTATATACAACATTCGGGACAATATATTGTTTTAAACTTTCATGGTCACTAACATTAGAATAGTTAGATACGGGATTGCTACCATGTACCTTATTATCAGTTACTCCGTGATCATGGCGCTTGCAACAGTGCCGAAATATCGGAAGCTCATAAATAATAAGGTACATGGTAGCAATCCCGTATCTAACTATTCGGGACAATAGTGAAAGAAAGAAAAGAAAGAAAGAAAAAGTATTTAATGGCATAACATCACAAACACACACATACACAATATAACACATAAATTACAGGCAAAGACAAAATTATAGATAACACAAAAAAGTTAAAACGAGAGGAAACAAAACAAAAAAAAAAACACTAGGATAACTGCGAAATCGAAATCGGATAGTGCTGAGAAGAGGCTGCGTAACAAACTCAGTCATTGTCTTTTAAATTTTTTAATTTTGTTATGTTTGTTAAAGGTAGACCATACAATGTTATCATTCCTAAAATCATCTATTTATTAACATCCTCCAGTTATAGGTAAACCGCTTTTGAGATTTCGCCTGCGGGGCACAGAGGCGCGGGCGGCGCGGAAACACCCGCCGCGCAGCTTACTAACCGCGCTCTTGTCTCCCCCCGCACACGTTTGCCCCGAAGGCGAGGTCTCAATTTCGCGGTCTACCTAAAGTAAACATCTTGAACGATTGATTTGAATTTATATAATAATTTATTTATTTATATCTATACTATAATACTATAATATTATAAAGCTGAAGAGTTTGTTTGTTTGAACGCGCTAATCTCCGAAACTACTAGTTCGAATTGAATAATTCTTTTTGTGTTGGATAGTCCAGTTATCGAAGAAGGCTATAGGCTATATAACATCACGCTACGATCAATAGAAGCAAATATATAGTGGTAAATGTGTAAAAAACGGGAGAAAGAAGTCACTATTCCACGCGGACGAAGTCGCAGGCAAAAGCTAGTTATAAAATAATATTAGTAATAATGTTCTCTATCTACTAATAAATTTTACATGCCATACAATGGCGAGACATGTCCATTATTTATTCTCATAATGTATCCATCTTACGTACCGTGTCTCAATCCCAATGGATACTTCACAGCCGATTTCGGCCGTGACCTTGGCTGGCGAATTCGATCTTAATTTGTATGACATAATGACTTGTTTTGCCGGTAGCGGACGCACAATCTTTTATCTTAATTTAATCATTTGATTTGATTTGATTTCATATTTACAGTCCGATACCGGATCCAACCAGAAAGAGATACCAGTACTCTGGCACAGGTGCTCTGATTCATGAGAGAGTTGTTTTGACAGCGGCTCATTTAGTAAGAAATAAAGATGTAGCGAACCTGATAGTAGTAGCAGGACAGCACAACCAAAGAAAAAAAATTATGCCAAAGAGACTGATCAACGTCGTCGACTTGGTGTTTCACGAAAACAACAATCAATGTAAGTATGTCATTGGGCTTAAAAAAGTAAGTGAAAAAGGCCTTAAAAGGTAGAACTAAGAGATATCTATCTACTTATAAGAACGTTTGTAACCTTTGTTCATATACACAATACAGACTTACTTAAAAGTAACATTTTGACGTTATTCCAATTTTAAATCTAAACATTATCTTATCAACCCATTAAATGCTCCTTATATTTGCCTGTGTGCATCTGTGTTTGTGCGTGCGTGTGCGAGTGTGTGTGTGTGTGTGTGTGTGTGTGTGTGTGTGTGTGTGTGTGTGTGCGAGTGTGTGTGTGTATGTAAAATAAAACTGCTAATTCTTGCAACTCAAATTGATTTCCTAGTCGACCCCATACTTAGTTAATCTGTAGATTTCTATGAATATTTATACTGGTGTTCCACCTAAATGGTGATGGTGGTGGTTTAACACTACGCCGACAAAATAGTGTATTATTTGAATTATATTTTTTATTATACAAATATTTATGTAAGTCTTTAAGCTTCTTTAAGGTATAAATTGAATGGACCTTTGTTGCCTGAAACAAATGATTAAATTAAATAAATTAAAGTAATTTGGTCTGACCTGTCATTTTTTTTTGCAGCAAACGGTGATTTCAACTTCGCCCTCATCTTCTTGGCTTCGTCGGCTTTACCGAACATGCCTCACGTAGGCACGGTGTGCCTGCCCCCTGTGGGCCACGTGCCCCCCTCAGGCACCGTCTGCACCTTTGCTGGGTGGGGGGCCAACGCACAGCGAAAGGCCCAGGACATAATTACCAAGGTACGATGAACGGGTAGCAGAAATAATGTTTTGGAGCATCTCCTCCGAAAAAAATAATGAAGGACAAAAGAGTGGAACTCTCTGCCCTCATATCTATGTTCCCAAAGGAATAAGACCTGGAGACCTTAAAAGTCAGAGTTAACAGGTTTCTTCTGGGAGAGCTCGCTCCATCCCATCGTCGACTCTGTCTAAGCCTAATCAGGGTCTTGTCTAGAGTTAAGAGCAAACCCATACGAATAAATAATATTAATATAAAGAGATTTTTAAGACACCGAATTTGAAAAAGTGAAATGAGAAGATTTAGTTTTAGAGCTCATCTTGCTTTACTAAAAAAGCATGGTCGAACTTAGAGCTTCTTTTAGTAAAGAAATTATTGTAAACAATTAAAATATTCATTTTCTCTCCACAATCAATAACAAAGATATGGAACTACTATTTAAAGTTATATTTTAGTTATGAAACTATTTTTTGTGTATGAACACACACTGACACACTTGCAAACATACACACACACACTCAAACATACATACACACACACACACGCACGCACACACACACACCACACACACCACACACACACACACACACACACTGAATGAATTTATTTATTATTATTTCTCATAGATTGACGCGCCGATGATGACACACGCTGCGTGTCAGGAGCGTCTCCAACAGCACCCCAAGCTTGGGCCTGGTTTCCGGCTGATACAATCGTTCACCTGCGCGGGGGGCGAGGTGAACAAGAACCTCTGCGGGGGCGCGGGGGGGTCGCCACTGGTCTGCCCTATTGAGGTTGGTATACTTATGTTTTGTAAGATATTTAACACAAATCATGACTTAGAGGTTAACAGTCAGGCCGCTTTACTCAGACCGGCATGGTGACCTGGGTGACTGAGGGCTGCGGTGTCGACGGCGTTCCCATTGTCCTCGCCGATGTGGCAGCCGCGAGGAGTTGGATAGACCAGGAGATGGCTAGCCACCAATATACCACGGAATCTTATACTTATTGATTCAATGGGACTAACACACACACACACACACACACGCACACACACACGCACACACACACACACACACACACACACACACACACACACACACACACACACAAGACAAAAACACGCGCGCGCATACAATGTCCATTAGAGAATATAGTTAAATACGTAGTACAAAATCAAAGTTTTATTTATTATTTTAAATATGAACCTTGAGTCATGCTTTTCGTGGAATATTGCAAGCCGTTAAATCCGTTCAGGCAGTTCAATTCCCACTCAACTAGTTAAGTTGTAGTCAATTAACTTTTTTAATAAATTTTGATTTCATTGAGTAAATCTAAAATATCTCTAGACAGTGTTGATGTGTGTGGAGTTTGTAGGCATAATGGGTCATTTACAAAACCACAGATAATATAATACTACAAAAGTAAACTATATTGTAATGTATAGCATGTTAATATTGTTATTTTCCCTTATTCAAATAGGAAAATACAATTAGAACTTGCTAAAATAAAATAACAATGATTAAGGTAAAAGAAGTTAATAATATAAAGCTGACGAGTTTATTTGTTTGATGATAGGAACTACCAATGTATAATCAACCTACCTCGTTAGGAAAAAACTGTTAGTCTTATTGAGTTGGGTAGTTCGATTATTTTGTACATAACAATGTTAATTCCCAATTGTTTAGTCAGATAACGCCATTTACCACGCGCCACAATTTACACACATCGAACATTTACGTCGCCATATTTTTTGCGCTGTTTATTAATAACAAACAAGGAAAAATTAAAACTAAGGCATGCAACAAAAAAAATAAGACTTACCGATTTAAAAACGAAAGCATTTCTTTGTGGCAAGGAGGTTATAATGCTGGCTGCGTTGCCGCGTTGGATAGCTATGCTAATCCTTTGAGCTAGGAACCAGCCAGCTTTATTATTGGCCGTAACAGAATTTAGTTTTGGAGATTTTTTTCTGAAAAGAAGTTTAGCAGAAGGTCTCCACGGCCCAAACGTTTCAACGCCAAACGGCGCAAATACATAATCACTTGCAAAATAAGCGTGCTGCGTTGCGATGTCGCATCACTCGTATCGTATGACTTTGCGTTGGACCGATGCAACGCAATAGCGACGCCGTGTGGCATCGCACCGAGCCGAGAACGTAAAGTAGTAAATGTAATGTGTACTATGTTTTATACTGTACGCCATAGTGGCATCATAGAGTCCTGTTTTTTAGCAATAATATCTGCTGCTTATACCTATAACAAAAGCATTTTTTTTAATTGATCATTTAATAAAACAATTTTTCCACATTTACGCAATCAAAATTGGAGTTGAAGATGACCAATGATGAGTAATTGCAGCATACCTTTGACACAAAAAATACTCATATTTAAAAATAGGCCTTTCGACAAGCAATCATAAAAACTTACCCAATTAATAATCTTGAAGTCATCGACAGCCATAGGACGTCCACTGCTGAAGATGTCAGACCTCCCGCATGGTTTTCCAAGGTTGGCTGATTGCAAGCGGTCTGCTCCAGTCTCCAAACTGCCATCTTTACTAGATCATCTATCCATCTTGCCGGTGCACATCCTGCGCAGCGCTTTTGAGGTTTGAGGAAAGGGAGCGCGTCCTACCGACCGACCGAGGTCCAATGTTCACTGTCTTGGTTTATTCATATGTAACTACATAAGTCCTATCTAAATATTACATATCGCGGTTCAATCTCCATACTTAGACTACAGCGACATCTAGTTGTGTCGAGACGCATCAGCGTCATCATCATCATCACCCGGCGGTGATCCCGGATGCGTGCGATAACGCCCGAGGTCGTCCTTCCTACTTTTCCGTCTCCACTTTGCACGGTCTTGGGCATCCTCTGTGGACAGTTGATTGGCACGCATATCATCTTTCACGACGCCAAACCAGCACTTTTTGGGTCTACCCCTTCTGCCGGGGCCTGTGGAGGCGGCATGGCTAGACATTTGTTACTAACGTAGCTCGCCGGTTTCCGCAAAACGTGACCGTACCAAAGATGTAGCTACAGAGGTCTTGTTTTAACACCTCTACTGTTTATAGTCGAAAAGACTGATTGCAGGATGGAAGTCTTATTAAAAAAAACAAGAGGTCTCGAATCTAGAACTTCTCTGCCAACGTACATCAGTTCTCCGCGCTATGGCCCTGTCCATTGCCACTTGAGCTTACTGTCTCGCATTACTATGTACTGTCGTGATTAAAATTTGCTTTATGCAAAGTAATATCTCCTCATTTCTGCTCCCATCTAGTGTATAAACACCGAGCATAGCCCTCTCCATCGCTCGTAAGGCCCGTTATAAGAAAAGATAAACCTCGCATAAAAATATTGCACTTGGCAATGTCGACTGGGTAAAATGTAAGACCTACAGTTCATTTTCGCATTGAAATGATTGTACAGGTTAGCTGCTGATAATGAGGTTATAATAATAAACATGGGAACTTTGGTGACTCATTTTCTAGTAATAAACACATATTATTAAAGAACATGTTCCTATAGTGGTTTGTCGTCAGTGAGAAGATACAGACGGCACTGAAAACATGGGTATAAAAGTAAGTTTTATAAATTTTATTACTACCGCGGTGTTTGACTTAAAAACAGGATGTAATAAAAGTACGAGCCAAATTCAAAGAGGTGGTTGTCAATAATAAATGAATAATAAATGTTGCGTCGTGTCAAGAGGTTAAGAGAATGGCGGAAGAGCGTAAAGAATTGTTCAAATCGGACCAGGAATTCTGGAGATTAGCGCATTCAATCAAAAACAATTAATAAACTTTTCAGCTTTGAAACTGTGCTAAGCGTAGTAAGACCCAGGGTTCGATTCCTTGTCAGAAACAATTGCTTTTTACAAATGCAACTTATACCTAATATTATCATCATTATCAGTCAAAGGACGTCCTCTGCTGAAGATACTCCACGGTTTTCCACATCGACTGATTATAACGTTACGTTCTTCATCCAGTGTGATCCTGCGATCTTTACAAGTTCGTCTGTTCATCTTGTCGGTGGACGTCCTACGCCTTTGGTCGAATTTTATAATATATGACAACTTAATTTATTTTTATCATCATCATCATCTAATTTAAGAGCCAAGCTCTTGTCGGTGGAGTTTTTTCCATTCTTTACGCTCTTCCGCCATTCTCTTGACCTCTTGATACGACGCAAGATTCAACTTTCTCTTTATTTGATGCGTATAGCTTATTCTTGGTCTTCCTCTCTTCCTTTTTCCTTCTATTCTTCCCTCTATTATCGTTCTGATGAAACTGTCGTGTCGTATCAAGTGTCCCAGCATTCTCCCTCTTCTACTCTCAATTGTTTCTATTAGTTTTCTCTTTCCCTTTACCAAGTTCAAGACTTCTTCATTAGTTTTTTTCTCCGTCCAGCTAATTCTCTCCATCCTCCTCCAGCACCACATCTCAAACGCTTCCAGTCTCTCCCTATCTTTCTTTGTCATGGTCCACGTTTCACACCCATATAGTGCTATACTCCAAATGTACACTAAATTTTTATCATATCACAGATGAAAACACTTCTGGTATTCATATTGGCTGTGTACGGAGCAAATGGACAAGGACTGTGGGACGAACCCGATGACTCTGGTAAGTAAAATGAAATCTATACTTAATATTATAAAGCTGAAGAGTTTGTTTGTTTGTTTGTTTGTTTGAACGCGCTAATCTCCGAAACTACTGGTTTGAATTGAATAATTCTTTTTGTGTTGGATAGTCCAGTTATCGAGGAAGGCTATAGGCTATATAACATCACGCTACGACCAATAGGAGCAAAGATATGGTGGTAAATGTGTAAAAAACGGGAGAAAGAAGTCACTATTCCACGCGGACGAAGTCGCGGGCAAAAGCTAGTATTGTTTTAAATACTTCTGCTACCTCTCAGCCAGTGGTTCCCCGCCTCTTAAAACCCAGTCAAATGCCTTTTTACTGCGGTTTTCAGTGCTCCAATCACAAATAATTGAGTCGAAGTATTCGTATACCCACAACACATATTTCATGTTTTTAGGGTTCCGTAGCCGAATGGCAAAAAACGGAACCCTTATAGTTTTGTCAAGTCTATCTGTCTGTCTGTCTGTCTGTACGTCCGTATGTCACAGCCACTTTATTCTGAAACTATAAGCGTCACATAGCTGAAACTTGGTAGGTAGGTGTATTTTGATCACCGCTTTCCGATTCAGATACAAAAAGTAAGAAAAAAAATCATATTTAAGACTAAACTATAAACAGATATTTGACCAGCTCAATTATTCTTTATGTATTGAACAGTGGACAGCACCAGCACCAACGAGAAATTTCCAGCTTGCACTATAGAAGACAGCGGCGCGGCTGGCAGATGTGTTCCCAGCCTGCTATACTGCACGACAGTCCACCAAGGGATTGGTGTTACATGGAGGTGAGAATGTTTTATCGTGACTCTTTATTTCTGATGTCAAGACAGGAGGTTCTCAGTTTGACCTGTTTGTTTGTTCGCAATTATCTCGCGTTTGGCTGGTCAGATTCTGATGCGGTTTTTAGAAAAGCATTTGTTTTATTTAGCAAGGGGGTTGAGTGACAATTTTAATTAAATCATGTATTATAGATAGACCGCGAAATTGAGACCTCACCTGCGGGGCGGTGGGGTGCGGAGGGAAGCGGGAACGCGGTTAGTGCGCGGCGCGGGCGGGTGTTTCGGTTTCCGCACACCCCGAACGACCCGCTATCGCCTGCCCCTACGCCCCTGTACCCCGCAGGCGAAGTCTCAATAAGCGGTTTACCTATATGACAATATTACCTACCTACTTGTTTCTGAAGATTACGCGATTAAGCTACTCATTGATCAAAACACAAATTCGGATACTATCGCAAAGATTTATTAAATTTTACATCCCTACGAAAAATATCCGAATTTTTGTATTAAATCAAAGATGACATTCCTTTTAATCTTATACTACTTACTTATTACTTACTAGCTTTTGCCAGCGACTTCGTCCGCGTGGAATAGTGACTTTTTTCTCCCGTTTTTTACACATTTACCACGATATCTTTGCTCCTATTGGTCGTAGCGTGATGTTATATAGCCTATAGAATTCCTGGATAACTGGACTATCCAACACAAAAAGAATTATTCAAATCGAACCAGTAGTTTTGGAGATTAGCGCGTTCAAACAAACAAACAAACAAACAAACAAACAAACAAACTCTTCAGCTTTATAATATTAGTATAGATAATCGGCGGTAAATAAAGTACCTTTTTGTCACCAGGGCTGCCACCGAAGTCATCCCTTGTGTGAGTGGCGTATGCTGCCAAGAAAGCGACGTCATTGACCCTGGCACCAACCCTGCACCTGCGCCTACTCCTGATCCAACCCCTGTACCCCCACCTGGTCCCACGCCTGACCCTACACCTGAGCCGGTCACAGAAGCACCAACACTGCCGACGGAACAGGTGTTGAATTTTTGTTTTAACAATAGTTAAATTACTTAACAATATTCCGAAGATTTCAACTGCTATTTTATATATTATTGACGTGACAACGTCTTATAAATTGGTTTGCCGGGTGACACTTCAAGAAACTGCGTTACGCTCCGCTCACGTTATGCGCTCACAATGAGAGCGAGTGAGAGGCACGCGTCCCTTCCACTCGGGCATGGTTAGCCCGCCTAAGAGCGAGAGTGTGGAAGGTGTCGGTTACCTATCACCAAACTGCTCGAGAAAACGCCGTCAAAATTGTGTGAAATATATGATTGTATAATAATTAGTTGAAGAGTAAAATTTTCTTTGAACATTTTTATAAATCTGTGTGTGTGTGTGTGTGTGTGTATGTGCGTGCGTGCGTGCGTTCGTTGTGTGTGTGCGTGTGTGTGTGTGTGTGTATGTGTGTGTGTGTGTGTGTGGTAAACTATAAAATGTTGATGAAGTTTATTCTCTTCTGAAAGTACAAAAATGTTAATTTCAAATCAAATAAAATCAAATATTCATTTATTGCATCTGTTAAAAAAAACTGTTGTCAAATTAAATGCAAATAACAAAAGTACAAGTTATCTTAAGAGAGATACAATAACTTGTTTATAATAGTGCAGTTAACAAAGTACATGCTTAATCAAATCATTTCTGCTTTTATTGTTTCCACAGCAATGTGGTATCAAGAAGCGTCAGACTATCAATGGTTACGTCAAGACCAATGAGAATGATGCAGACCCAGGGGAATTCCCGTGGGCAGTCTACATTATGAGGTACGTATATCCCTATATACAACATTCGGGACAATATATTGTTTTAAACTTTCATGGTCACTAACATTAGAATAGTTAGATACGGGATTGCTACCATGTACCTTATTATCAGTTACTCCGTGATCATGGCGCTTGCAACAGTGCCGAAATATCGGAAGCTCATAAATAATAAGGTACATGGTAGCAATCCCGTATCTAACTATTCGGGACAATAGTGCTGAGAAGAGGCTGCGTAACAAACTCAGTCATTGTCTTTTAAATTTTTTAATTTTGTTATGTTTGTTAAAGGTAGACCATACAATGTTATCATTCCTAAAATCATCTATTTATTAACATCCTCCAGTTATAGGTAAACCGCTTTTGAGATTTCGCCTGCGGGGCACAGAGGCGCGGGCGGCGCGGAAACACCCGCCGCGCAGCTTACTAACCGCGCTCTTGTCTCCCCCCGCACACGTTTGCCCCGAAGGCGAGGTCTCAATTTCGCGGTCTACCTAAAGTAAACATCTTGAACGATTGATTTGAATTTATATAATAATTTATTTATTTATATCTATACTATAATACTATAATATTATAAAGCTGAAGAGTTTGTTTGTTTGAACGCGCTAATCTCCGAAACTACTAGTTCGAATTGAATAATTCTTTTTGTGTTGGATAGTCCAGTTATCGAAGAAGGCTATAGGCTATATAACATCACGCTACGATCAATAGAAGCAAATATATAGTGGTAAATGTGTAAAAAACGGGAGAAAGAAGTCACTATTCCACGCGGACGAAGTCGCAGGCAAAAGCTAGTTATAAAATAATATTAGTAATAATGTTCTCTATCTACTAATAAATTTTACATGCCATACAATGGCGAGACATGTCCATTATTTATTCTCATAATGTATCCATCTTACGTACCGTGTCTCAATCCCAATGGATACTTCACAGCCGATTTCGGCCGTGACCTTGGCTGGCGAATTCGATCTTAATTTGTATGACATAATGACTTGTTTTGCCGGTAGCGGACGCACAATCTTTTATCTTAATTTAATCATTTGATTTGATTTGATTTCATATTTACAGTCCGATACCGGATCCAACCAGAAAGAGATACCAGTACTCTGGCACAGGTGCTCTGATTCATGAGAGAGTTGTTTTGACAGCGGCTCATTTAGTAAGAAATAAAGATGTAGCGAACCTGATAGTAGTAGCAGGACAGCACAACCAAAGAAAAAAAATTATGCCAAAGAGACTGATCAACGTCGTCGACTTGGTGTTTCACGAAAACAACAATCAATGTAAGTATGTCATTGGGCTTAAAAAAGTAAGTGAAAAAGGCCTTAAAAGGTAGAACTAAGAGATATCTATCTACTTATAAGAACGTTTGTAACCTTTGTTCATATACACAATACAGACTTACTTAAAAGTAACATTTTGACGTTATTCCAATTTTAAATCTAAACATTATCTTATCAACCCATTAAATGCTCCTTATATTTGCCTGTGTGCATCTGTGTTTGTGCGTGCGTGTGCGAGTGTGTGTGTGTGTGTGTGTGTGTGTGTGTGTGTGTGTGTGTGTGTGTGCGAGTGTGTGTGTGTATGTAAAATAAAACTGCTAATTCTTGCAACTCAAATTGATTTCCTAGTCGACCCCATACTTAGTTAATCTGTAGATTTCTATGAATATTTATACTGGTGTTCCACCTAAATGGTGATGGTGGTGGTTTAACACTACGCCGACAAAATAGTGTATTATTTGAATTATATTTTTTATTATACAAATATTTATGTAAGTCTTTAAGCTTCTTTAAGGTATAAATTGAATGGACCTTTGTTGCCTGAAACAAATGATTAAATTAAATAAATTAAAGTAATTTGGTCTGACCTGTCATTTTTTTTTGCAGCAAACGGTGATTTCAACTTCGCCCTCATCTTCTTGGCTTCGTCGGCTTTACCGAACATGCCTCACGTAGGCACGGTGTGCCTGCCCCCTGTGGGCCACGTGCCCCCCTCAGGCACCGTCTGCACCTTTGCTGGGTGGGGGGCCAACGCACAGCGAAAGGCCCAGGACATAATTACCAAGGTACGATGAACGGGTAGCAGAAATAATGTTTTGGAGCATCTCCTCCGAAAAAAATAATGAAGGACAAAAGAGTGGAACTCTCTGCCCTCATATCTATGTTCCCAAAGGAATAAGACCTGGAGACCTTAAAAGTCAGAGTTAACAGGTTTCTTCTGGGAGAGCTCGCTCCATCCCATCGTCGACTCTGTCTAAGCCTAATCAGGGTCTTGTCTAGAGTTAAGAGCAAACCCATACGAATAAATAATATTAATATAAAGAGATTTTTAAGACACCGAATTTGAAAAAGTGAAATGAGAAGATTTAGTTTTAGAGCTCATCTTGCTTTACTAAAAAAGCATGGTCGAACTTAGAGCTTCTTTTAGTAAAGAAATTATTGTAAACAATTAAAATATTCATTTTCTCTCCACAATCAATAACAAAGATATGGAACTACTATTTAAAGTTATATTTTAGTTATGAAACTATTTTTTGTGTATGAACACACACTGACACACTTGCAAACATACACACACACACTCAAACATACATACACACACACACACGCACGCACACACACACACCACACACACCACACACACACACACACACACACTGAATGAATTTATTTATTATTATTTCTCATAGATTGACGCGCCGATGATGACACACGCTGCGTGTCAGGAGCGTCTCCAACAGCACCCCAAGCTTGGGCCTGGTTTCCGGCTGATACAATCGTTCACCTGCGCGGGGGGCGAGGTGAACAAGAACCTCTGCGGGGGCGCGGGGGGGTCGCCACTGGTCTGCCCTATTGAGGTTGGTATACTTATGTTTTGTAAGATATTTAACACAAATCATGACTTAGAGGCTAGTTATTTATGTGTCAATACTTACCTACTTGCGTAAACTATGGTTAAAATATCCTTCAATCAGATTTAATAATATAATAATCAAACAAAGCGTATGTCTGATCTGTGAAAATCAAAAAAAAATTGACAGAATGACGAATCAAACATATCTTAACCTAGATTTAATTATGTAAACCCGGGATCTATCAGTCAAATAATCAAATTGCATCTGACGATCTGTACCATATTTAAAGATGATGAGAACCTTTTTGGTACTGTTTCATTATGTCTACACGGTTTACTTACTTATGTTTTCTTTAACAGCACATTCAAAACAGTTTCTTAAGTTTTTTATTTTATTTTTTTCTTCAGACACAGCCAAATCGCTTCGTGCTAACCGGGCTAGTGTCGTGGTCAACGGACGCCTGCGGTCTTCAAGGGGATCCAGTGGTCTTCGCTGATGTGGTCCAAGCCCGGCCCTGGATAGACCAGCAGATGATCGCCCATCAGTATACTACTGATTCCTACACCTACTAATCTGATTTCAAAGGTGCAGGAGCAGGAGCCATAATATTATAGTTAATTAGCTTTTGCCCGCGACTTCGTCCGCGTGGAATAGTGACTTCTTTCGCCCGTTTTTTACACATTTACCACTATATCTTTGCTCCTTTTGGTCGTAGTGTGATGTTATATAGCCTATATAGCCTTCCTCGATAACTGGACTATCCAACACAAAAAGAATTATTCAATTCGAACCAGTAGTTTCGGAGATTAGCGCGTTAAACAAACAAACTCTTCAGCTTTATAATATTAGTATAGATTTGGAGTTTAACCAGTCTATTAAGAAAGAAAGAAAAAGTATTTATTGGAAGGGCAAACACACACATACACAATATTACACACACCATGCAAGCCAATCAGTGCGTACCGCAGTGTGTATGTGACAACTATACCCAAGAGGACCTCACTCAGCATAAACCAGAACCGTTACCATGAGTTTACGACGGTTTTACTCGCTAGCGACTACGTAAAAAAAGTCTATGGAAAATTGCACAGCGCCCCTAACGGTCACATGCAGAACTAAAATTTGCCGTCGCTAGCGAGTAAAACCGGCGTAAACTCATGGTAAAACGGCACAGGGGCCTTTTTTTTTAATCACTCGCTTGGATGTGGCGTGTGATTTTCGTTCGAAAACGAATAAAACATCAACGAAAACCACGCGAAATATAGACGTGAGTATTCAAAAAATTGAGCAATGATTTTTCAAATCTTTTTTGTGTAGATTACAACTGGTTTTCATTCCAAAATTCGACTTTAATCATTGAATATCATACGCCGTCTCGAAGCGAGTGATTCAAAAATAGGGGCCCAGGTCCCCTGGAGAACCTGACCCTGGTTTTCAGTGGGCCCCTGCTATAAAATAGGTATAGTATTGTACCACAGGACGTACCTACACTGTACAGCAGGGCCCAGCAATTTGGGACATCGCTTTTAATTTTATTTTTATAAATTGAAAAAATATTTAGTATATAAAAGTGGCTGTTTGTTTGTAAATAAAGATATTTTTTTTACTAACATTACATTGGAGTTTATTTTTCCCTCTTGTTATGGCGACTTGACTGGGATTGGTATTTAACTCTGGGTTAAATCAATACTGTTGCCGACCAAATACAGTAGCAATATTAACTCGTCAAGTACGTGTAAACGCGACACAATATAAATTCCATTGTTATGCGGCGCCCGGCTGTCGTTTGATACCTGACTGATTAATGCGTTTGTTTTGCTGGACCTTATGTTTCAGGGCCGTTTTGGGGGATCACTAGACTACCCGCAGCTTTTTTTTAAATATTGGACACCAATCACATACATTGCTCTGATCCCAAAGTAGCTAATGCACTTGTGTTGTGGAAATCAGACACAACGGTGGTACCACAATATCCAGACCCGGATCAATATAGAAAATTGTTATTTCTACATTGACCCGTCCGGGTATCGAACCCGGGTCCTCGGAGCGACGACGACCTTGAAACCCAGCGTGCTTAGCTACAGACCACGGAGGTCGTCATTTTAGTGTGTTCACATACCAGTTCTTTGCAGGTACAGTTGTCCGTCAACTGAGTCCTGTCAACAATGATGCCTTGCACTTCCGTTATAGCGGCGCGCTTTATATTCCTATCTGTCACAGCGTTGCCATGGTAACTGTGTTCGTGCGTACTGTCAGTTTAGAAGTAGAAAGTCCTGTTTAATGACAAAAATGGATCAGTAAAAAACTGGTATCAGTTTTTTTGAGGTCGTTACAAACGGGATCTTCCTGTGAATATTAGCTTCTTCTTTTTCTTTGCCTTTTTCCCACTTAGGTGGTTTTATTTAAGTTTCAAAATTAATTAAGTTAAATAATTTAAAACGCATTAAAACGCGTATGATATCAAAACATCCCGCAGAAAACAACAAAATGCACAGGATGTCTCCATAGACATCCTGTATTTTGCAGGTGTTCCTATGGAGGAAAAGTATCTCATTACGTCTACTCATTCTCGGAGATCAACGCGGAAATAGTGGTATTTATGGAGAAAATGAAATCAAAATAATTATTTTTTTAAATTATCATTTATTACTCTATTATAGGTTTCCCAAAAAGTTGTGTTTTTGAAAGAAAGAAGCGTTTATTGATTAAGGACATCACAAACACATACACACACACATAAAAATACACACAAAAAAACGCATACACGAGTTTACGACAAAATACAAAAATAAACTGATATTTTTTTTCATAACCTGTTACTAAGCTAGTACTATTGGTAACTACATTTATGTTTGTGGGCTGGCTAAAAAATTGCATAGTCCCAAGAACCGCAAGGGCGTCACAGTATAAGTTTGGGAAGCCCTGCTAGCACACAAGTGCCTAAGGCTTGTAGTTCTCATCAGAGAAGCCCTTTTCGGCCATCTTGTCGTCGATCCACTGACGAGCTTCAGAAACACGCGAGTAGACCCCAGGAATGCCCGGCTTGCCGCAGTGGTGCCCCCAGGACACTATCCCAGCCTGATAGTATTGGTTTGGAGAGTTCTGTGAACACGAAAGTTACCGGTTCAGGTGTTAAGAAATTTCATGAAATGCAAGTTGTTTTTAGGGTTATGTAGCCGAATGGCAAAAAACGGAACCCTTATAGTTTCGTCAAGTCTGTATGTCTGTCTGTCTGTCTGTCTGTCTGTCCGTCCGTATGTCACAGCCACTTTATTCTGAAACTATTAGCATCACACCACTGAAACTTAGTAAATAGGTGTATCCTCTTTACCGCTTTCCGATTCAGGTACAGAAATTTGAAAAAATGATATTACAGGGAGGGCTCCCATGACATGAAACTAAAATATAAAAAAAAAATTTTACTCAAACCTATACGTGTGGGGTGTCTATGGATAGGTCATTCAAAATGACATTGAGGTTCCTAAAACCATTTTTTCTAAAAGTCTAACGTTTGAGATATAGACGCTTCCAAAGTGGTAAAATGGGCGTCCCCCCATCTAACTTTTGAACTAAGGAAGTGAAAAATTTGAAAAAAATATGTAATGTAGATCTCAACATAAACTTTCAACGAAAATTGGTTTGAGCCAAATCGAACTAGCAGTTTTTGAGATATAGTACATTTTTATCAACCGCAAATATAACTTTGTCTTTCATACAAACACTATGAAAAACTAAGTTATATTTGCAGTCAACAAAATAAGATTGTGGTATTTTGGCTAAGTGGAAGTAATAATCCCTAATTCAGTTAAAGTTGGCACGGAACCCTCAGTGCGCGAGTCCGACTCGCACTTGGCCGGTTTTTTAATTTTGGCTAAGCATTTGACATCAATCACACCCGATGTCGGGTCGGGTTGGGTAATCACACTGGATGCAGACCGCTCACAACCGGTAGTAGTGGAAAACCGTGGGGGAGGCCTATGTTCAGCAGTGGACGTCCTTTGACTAATGAAAATGATGATGATGAATTGAAAAATAAGCAAATACGCTATTAAGTATACAAAGTCTTACCACATAAGGGCAAACAAGCGGTCCGCCTCCATCACGCAAACAAGCATCCGTGCCAGCAACTCCGCCAGCGCACATGAACGACTTGTGAAGATTAAACGCCTGCGTGAGCGGTCCTCTTAAGGTTTCTTCGCATTCATCGTTGGAGACTACTGGGACCTCAGCCTGGGAAGTAATTTAAGCTCCTCAGTTAATCGAGAAACCACTTTATTGAGACTTCGCCTGCGGGGCACAGAAGCGCGGGGGGAGGCGAGAGCGCGGTGCGTGAGCGGCGCAGTTACTCGCGCCGCCCACACCCCTCACACACCCCGCTCTGGCCTCCCCGCGCGCCTCACCGCCCCACATGCGAGGTATCAATTTCGCGGTCTACCTGTAGTATTCTTAACGCCAGAACATCATTACATAGTCAGCAAAAAACTAAAAAAATATATATACTGATTATGTAGCACACGGGTCTAGAATAAAACAATAAATATGCACCAGACAATATACTAATTGCCTGGTTTTGAAGTAAGGAGTTTTCTACCTGTATACAAATACCAGACAACTTTGATTAAAGTAAAATAGCGGAAGATAGGTGACGCGCCATTCGAACGTGGACCGCTAAAATCAGGCCCCCGTCGCCTAATTGCATTCAAGAGACATCTCAAAGCGCGCGTTTGTTTCGCTCGCACTACCGTCGTAAGAAATGGGTTTGTCTCTGTCGGTCATCTTGTATGTAGTTGTGAGTAGTGCCATTTTTTAGCTGACAATTAGTATGACATGCCGTATCTTCCGCTATTTTACTTTAATCAAAGCCAGACAACGAATCATTTTGCTCCTATTACAGGCCACACACTGTGTACTTTTATTTCTGTTCCCCTCACCATCTTCAGCACATGAGCAGTCTGATCATCCTTGAACTGTTCTTGGCCCCATCCAGTCACGATGCACCCGGCACCGGCGGGGGTGACCGCCATAGCGGGGGGGAGGCAGGTGAACCCAACGTGCGGTCCTGGAGTCACGGGAGACACCAGGAAGAGGAGGGCGACGTCGTATCTGAAGTCAGCTGTAAATTGTTGAAATTAAGCAAAAACCAATTATTATTTGGTAGTGTTTTATTATGAAAATACTGGTATCATTATAACATGGAAATACCAGCTGGCAACACTGGGCACACTGCTGTGGCTCCGCCATCTTTACTTCTATCTATCTCCTGTTTGCATCGTGTGTGTTCACTGTATTCTAATTAAGCTACAGGCAGATTTCCCCCCATTACTTATTATATTGAGTAGAGATAAATCCATGTGATAGGATCCAGACATTCTGCCTTCCAAGACACTAAGTATTTAAGGAATATACGTTCCGTTATATTTCACTAAAACTCTGCAAATTTCTAAATTTTTCTTTTCGCCCAGAATCCTAAAACCTACATAAATAACAAAGCGCTACTATCAACTTTCATAATGCGCACGGCAAAAAGGTGGAACTCTCTACCCGCATTTGGTTTCCAACAGAGTACAACCCTGTTATTATTATTATTAGCTCAACATACTAAAATTTCATCCAATTACAACGCTATCACATAATCACTCTCATTGGAAAGAAGAAGCTTACAGATACAGGCATATGCAAAAATTCTAGCAAAAGCGCATAGAACAGATACACTATGTCTGTTGTCCGTGAATGGACAATCAAACATGATCAAGATGATTTATATGACTAACAATTAATAGAGGAGGACTAAGCTTTTAAGCCATTTTTAAGACAAACATCAAAGACATACTAATTGAATATGACTTTTACTATAATTGTAAGTTTCTTATTTTGACTTCCCTAAAATTCGATCACCTCTTTTACCGTCGTCTCTATGCCATCATTTAAATAACGAGCATTCTATCTACGAGAATTTGGCTCAATAGCATTATTATTTTAACATTTCAGAATCTGTCGGTACAAAAAAGCACTGGGTGAGGTTTTAACTAAGGTCAAGTTAAACTACCTTTTCAATTAGCTGAATTTAACAATTTCTTCACATTTCTTATTCTTACTTAATGGGACCGTTCGAGACGACAGCGTCACAACAAACTATTGCTGGCTGTCATTACGACATTTGTTCTATATAAATTGCACTTGTAAAAAGCAACTGTGACTCTGTGACAGACGAGGAATTCCACAGTGACGGTGGCCGAGTGGTATAGGCATACGCCCGGATAGCGTAAGACACGGAGTTCATTTCCTCGTCTGTCACAGAGCCACAGTTGCTTTTTACAAGTGCAATTTATATTATTAAGTTTGTATGGTGACAAAACACTATAAAAACAAAAATAAACTATCATTTATTATATTCAATTACGTGTATAGTGCTCGTGCTCGTAGCGCAGTGGTGGCAGCGCTTTGGTAGTGATACCGAAGTTAAGCAACTTACAGCGCGGTCGGTGTTTGGATGGGTGACCATTCCGACCATATAAGTGACGTGTAAAGCAATTGGAAAAGTTTCAGCCAACCAAATTGCCACCCAACTTCTTCTTAATGGCAAACCCACATCACGGCCCGATAAAGTTCCTGTCTCGACTAATCCAACTGATTTGAACCACATAAGCTTTCCCTTTGAGCTAGACGATCTCTGCTCTCAAATTCGTAACTTAAAGCTCGGTAAGGCTTCTGGTTTCGACGACGTGTCTGTCGAACAGATTAAGTGCCTTGGTCCGGGTGCAGTGGCATGGCTTCTTCAGCTCTTCAATAACTGCTTAGAGTTAGTTAGGATCCCCCCACTCTGGCGGAAATCTAAAGTCATTGCTATTCTTAAGCCAGGAAAGCCAGAATCAGACCCTAAAAGCTATCGCCCCATCTCTTTGCTCTGCCACACTTATAAACTATTTGAAAGAATGCTTTTGACCCGCCTTTCCCCTTTTGTTGATCCAAAGTTAATACCCGAGCAGGCGGGGTTTCGTCCAGGAAAGTCATGCTGCAGTCAGACTTTAAAACTTACCCAACACATAGAGGATGGCTTTGAAACACAGAAAGTGACAGGCATGGTTTTTGTCGATTTATCTGCGGCCTATGACACTGTAAACATCAGACGCCTCTTATGGAAGGTTGAGTCTATTACTCAAGACCGTGGATTTGTGCAGATCCTCAGAGAATTGCTCCACAACAGGCGCTTCCAAGTTCACCTGCTGGAAGGAAAAAGTAGATGGCGAACACAAAAGAACGGCCTCCCTCAGGGGAGCGTACTGGCGCCGTTGCTGTTCAACATCTACACTAACGACCAGCCAATGTCTATGGATACAACCCGTTTCCTGTACGCTGACGACTTAGCACTGACTGCACAGGCCGTGAACTTTGTGCAGGTTGAGGCAGCCTTGACTTCTGCCCTGAGAGATCTCGAACTTTACTACACAAAATGCATTAAAACCCAACCCTTCTAAAACTGAGTCTTGTGTTTTTCACTTGCGCAATAGAGACGCTAACCGCAAATTAAACATCAACTGGATGGGAGTGCCTATAGCACATAATAACTACCCAAAATATCTGGGCATTACTCTGGACAGATCTCTCACCTATAAAAAACACTGCCAGAATACCAAGAGTAAGATCCATGCCCGCAACAACTTAATCAGTCGACTTACTTCCACTAAATGGGGCGCTTCTCCGGATGTTTTACGGACTTCCGCTCTTGCCCTATCGTTTTCCGTTGGCGAATATGCATGTCCGGTTTGGGGTCGATCTGCTCATACAACGCTGGTAGATACAGCCTTAAACGAGACCTGTCGTTATATCACAGGCTGTCTCAAACCCACCCCGCTAGAAATGCTCTATCTACTAGCTGGTATCGCACCACCGGACATACGCAGATGGGTGGCGGGCGGAGTGGAGCGTCGAAAACAGGAGACGAACGCACTTCATCCAATGCACGCTTACTGTACTGTCCCTCAAAGACTTAAAAGCCGCAGAAGCTTTATGAAGTGCGTTCCCCCTCTTGACCGTGACCCCTCTACTGCAAGACTTGTCTTGTGGGAGAACGGGCCCTTACCGCCTAGTCCCTTTGTTCCTCCTTCCGAACATCCCCCTCCAGGACATAAACTGCTATGGCCCACTTGGAAGTCCCTTAACAGACTCCGGTCCCAAGTGGGTAGATGCAAGGACACCATGTTCAGGTGGGGATTCTCTGATGGAACCAATCTGTCCTGCGTCTGCGGGTTCACTCCGCAAGACATGTCCCATCTTTTGTCTTGCCCGGCGTGCCCTGACTCTTGCTTGCTAGAAGACCTTATGTGTGCAAACGACAAGGCAATCCGCGTCGCCAATTACTGGGCACAACAAATTTAAGTCGCTTTACCATTGACACGATAAGAAGAAGAAGAAGTGACGTATATCACGAGCATCTCCGTGCTTCGGAAGGCACGTTAAGCAGTTGGTCCCGGCTAATATCGGTTGATATTAGTCGTTAAGCTTAGTCAGAGGCCCTATGGGCGGCTCGATAAAATCTGACAGCAAGGTTGGTCGCTTGCCTTGCAAACACCCCTCCGCCAATCCGCACTGAGCCCGCGTGGTGGAGTATGGCTCATACTACCTCATATTTGAGGTAAGGCCTTTGCCCAGCAGTGGGATGCTTACAGGCTAACTTTACTTTTTTTTTTTTACGTGTATAGTGTCGATTTTTACTTATTAATCTAATATTATGCACAGCTACCACATAAGTAATCAGTAAGCTCTTGTGGCAATGCGCAGGGCACATAGCGCGAAGAACTGATGGCCGTTGGGGCAGAAAGGTTCTGGATTGGAGACCCTTTGACCAAAGACGCAGTGTAGCACGTCCACCGACAAGATGGACAGACGACCTTATTAGGATCGCAGGATCCAAGGAAGAAGACCGCTAGTGATCGGTCGCTGTGGAAAGCTATGGGGGAGGCCTATGTTCAGGCGTCCTTTGGCTGATAATGCTGATGATGATGCTTGAATAAAACTTACTTTTCCTGAACATCGGGTGTCGTACCACCTCACTGACGTAAATGCTCTGGTGATCTTCAATCTCTCCAGTCTCCGTCACGTCCCAATCACCAGCTCTGATGAGCCAGTTCTTCTTCTCTTGGAAGTAGTGAGCGACTGATAGGACCACTTGAGGGTGGATGAGGGAGCCCACGCAGGTGTAGTTCTCCTTTCCATTCCAGAGGACCCTGGAATTATATCGCTGTTGTATATAGGGTGACTGTGCAGGTCACTGATTTGAGGGGCATCTAAAATTCTAATTAAGCTTTCGACCATGACACTTCAGGTTGTAAAAAAGGACGAGCCAAATTCAAAGGCGGGGTTGTTCCAGCTCAAAATACGTATAAAAAGTTTTTAAAGAAAATTATTAAAAAAAAAACATTTTTTTTTACACCCTGTATAAGAAAATAAGTAGATATAAGATAAAATTACCACGAATTCCTAAAATTCTATAAAGGCTGTAAAAAAAATACGAGCCAAAATCATTTTTTTTAATCCCTCGCGTCGATAAAATGGATCCAAATTTTGTTACTACTTCCGTCTACGTTATATGTCATTTTCGTTGCTTAAAAGGTTAACGGTTCAGTTAACTTTTAACCTTAAGTTAATTACATAGGTATATCTTGATAACATGAGGTGTAAACTTACTCAAATATTGGCACAGCCCAATTGAATTCAGCAAAGTGAGCGCGCTTAGCACCCGGTTCGTTTCTGTTAACGATTGCTTTGCCGAAGGGAGATGACCTGCGCATGCCGCATTTCTGCATCAAAAAAAAATATGATAAAAAAAAATAGCAAAATAAATAATTGAATTGAATTGAAGAAAACAAACCTTTGATATTTCATCAGCGTTCTCATTCCTTGGTGTTGTTGTAGTTACTGGCACTAAAATAATAATTATATATTAGTTAACGTTGATAGACGGACTTTTTTATATAATCCCAATGTAAATTATTCCAATCAAATAATTTCCTTTCTCTCCTGCCTTATCTTACTTAACTTTTTTTTTACTTTAGAAGAGCGAGGCCGTCTATTTATTTATTTTATTCTTAAAAGGTGGGTTCTGACCAACGTTACGAGGTGTAATGTTACACAGCGAGCATTCGTGCAGTCAGTACGTCGTGTTACGAAGAAACCAGCGAGCAATTTTAGAACACAGCGAAACATTACACTTCGTAACGTTGGTCAGTACCCACCTTCATATTTAATCAAACTAAAACACATACACACACACACACACACACACACACACACACACACACACACACACACACACACACACACACACACACACACACACACACACACACACACACACACACACACACACACACACACACACACATGATTATTGATTTAATTGTATAGAAAGATTTACGACATCAGTCAGATACACTTATATAATAATGTTAATCTATATATATTGGCTGTATGTATGTCTAGATTTCAAAAACATGTAAAACTGAATTTAAAAGAACTGTGGATTTTGTTGTTATTATAAAAATAAGTATTCTCTATAAGTCAGCCATAATACTAATACAGGCATGTCATGCTTAAGAGAACCTCAAACATATAAAAATTAAATGCCTAGGCATTTAATTAACGTGCGTATCCATTGAGTGAGCGGCTCTAGATTCAGTTAAAAGCATATTTATCATTTAGTTACAAGTTTAAAACAATTGTAGAAACAAGATTCTCTTTTTGTAATATGATTGAATGAAAGATATTTCGTTAAATGTGTGCTCACTCAGTCCTCACAAACGGTCAGCCATATCTTCATAATAAAATAAGTTTGCCAATTCATTCAGTGTTCTTTATTTTGTTCAAACTCTCTTTAATTAGAGCCTGTAATTTCAGATCGCCAAGTATTGTATTCAAAATTTTACTATTAATTCCTTTTGCTCACTCCATCCACACGCTATTGTATTTCTATAAACCAACTATGGATTTGCATTCCATCTTATACATTGGTTGAATTGGCAAGTACCAGGATTGTTCAGCAAAAAAACAAACCACTTTTATGGTGTATTTTTGAGTAAAATGGATATCTAGTGCTCACTCAGTCCGCCAACGCTAAATTCTTGAATTTCTTTTGCTAAGTTAACTAAAAAGAAATAGTGAACATACGATTTTTTTGTATAAAGATACCACAAAATATTCGGCAGTTCACAGTTTGATATTTCTATTAACTTTTAGCGATATTTAAAACTTAACTTTCTGTTAAAATGACGTATAATAGGGTGTCTCCACGTGACAATTATAAGAGAACTTTTACTATGACTGGATAAATTGAGCAAGTTTATTTTTCTCAATTGAAAAAAAATATAAAAATACGACAGACAACATACCAATTGTCTTGGATTCCTACTAAGGATTTTTCTTCCTTGTGTTACAAATATCAGACAACGATTATGACATAGGCGTCTTAAATACTGCATACATATACAGGGTGTCTCGTACGTAGTGGTTCAACCGAAAACCGTAGATGGATCTATCAGAATACTTTTTATTCCACCTGGAACGCAGCACTATTATAGTATTCTGTAATAAGCATTAAATTAATTAATTAATTATTATGTATATGTACTATGTTTATGTTTATAATACCTTATTATGTATTAATGTATGCGGTATTTATGTAATAAGTAGTATGTATGTTTATTGTGTTTTAAAAACCTTATGTAATGTTTATCGTCAAGCTTTTTCTTTTACCCCTCCATCACTTCCTTCGCGCCGCCTGTATTTTCTCTGTATAGACCAATGGTTGACTGGTAGAGAATGCTTTGAGCATTAAGTCCGCCATATGTACCTTTTTTTTGCATGAAGTGTTATAAATAAAATAAATAAATAAATAAATGAATGTAAATGTGTTTAAACTGTTGGGCACAAACTATCCAGTAATTTTTTTTGTCAACACAGGTCTTTAAACTTTTGGGTAAAATTTTATCAGACCGAAAAATTTCAAAATATTGTAACTTTCTGACTAAACTATTGAAGTTGTTGTTGAAAAATTATATTGGCTACATTACATAGGTCAGGGATGCACAGACCGCGGCCCGCGGGCCGCTTGCGGCCCGCCGGTCGAATACTGGTGGCCCGCCGACAGCAAAAATAATACTCTCGTACATTCGAAAAATATTGAATTCTATTCCAGAATAAAACCAAAAAAAATATGTTCGAAAAGTAATTTGAATCTCGCACGCGCGCTCTTAAGTGCACGAATTCCCGATTGCTCGCGTAGGTAGATACACGAAGCTTCCAGAGTCGGTTTCGAGATTTCTCCAGACAGTTTTCGACTCTATACGCGCGGTATAAAAGCCACGCTAACCGCAGCGACCGATAGTTCGGTTTTAATTTGAGTGAAGTGTCAATAGTTCTAGTGTAGATTTTAACTCGACTAGCCGGTGTCATATATTTTGATCCACATTCAACGTAGATTTCCCGTCAAGTGCCGTGTATAATTGTGTTGTGAAATCGTAAGTAAAACTCTGTTATTAATAAGTGTTTCCCTACCTATTTAAATCAATCTACCTAAATAAAAAAGGATGGGTAATTTAAGTAGGTACTGTAATTGTTTTTAGGTGCTGTGTTAATCCTAGCCAGGATTAGAACGCAACATGGACAAGCCAGGACCTAGTAAAAAACGTAAGGTTAAAGATGAAAATCGGCAGTTTCAAGAAATTTGGACTGAGAAATACTTTTTTGTATGGTCGCATAATAAAGTCGTTTGTTTAACACATTCGTTCTAACAACGTTACAAAACGTCCAAAACTGATCTTTGTGATGACGCACATAGTCTAACCCCGTCCTAAGAAAATTTTAATTTCGAGGCACAACGGCAGGCAACGTCGAATCTCTGTATAATCTTCAGGTAGCTACGTTATTGCGCCGCATCGTGTCAAATTTTTAAAGTTCTACCGCTACAATACATTTATTTTTTAGTTACTTGAACATAAGTCTCACACACATTAACAAGTACCCACACAAACAATTGAACAACGTCATCAGACGTCGTTTTCGGTTAGAGCTGCCACGTTTAGTAAACGTTTACTGACGTCAGCGACAATCATTATGCAATATTTTATTTGCTATACGCCGATACGTTTATGGACGTCCTCAAAATTTGTATGGAGTATTCATGCGCCACGACCTATAAGTTGACTATTGTGGTATGTGTACATGAACGTGTTAATTTGCAAGAATTCTGTTGCGATTGCAAAGGAATATAATGTAAAAAGGCACTATGAAACGCAGCATCCTACTTTTACCAAGTTTACAGGCGAATTAAGAAAGCAAAAAATGTTGTCTTTAAAACGGGAGCTTATTGGTCAGCAAGCTATGTTTACAAAACCCATCCAAGATTCAGAAACAGCTACAGAAGTTAGTTGGGTCAATCAACTTTTCTTTGTCTTTTCGTGTCCCAAGTGTTCAAAAGCAATTTTCAGGAAAAAATGACTTAATTCAATATATTTTATGAAATAAACTTATACTTAGATCATTAAGAAATATGAAAATATTTTTTTGATAAACATTTTAATTCAATTTTTCGTTTTTGGCTAGGTGACCCAGGGGACAATTTTGGGCTCCCATACAAAAATCTGCTGTCCCCACGGCAAGTTTCTCTCAAATTTTTAGGTCTGGTGTGAAAAAACTGTATGACAGCAGATAAATCTTATATGGCATCCCAATCAACAAAGCCCATAGTTTCACGTGTTTAAAGAGACGTCCGAAAATTTTAACGATTTTTTAGGTATTTTGACTTTTGAAATTGTGTCCCTCGGAGTGCAGTTATTTTGTTGTCCACTGACTTACTTATCTTATATTTAGTATTATGTTTTAAAATGGCACAACTAAAGCTTGCACCTATCAGAAAACGGTCTAGGTCTCACGTGACCATGTCCGTTATTCTCGCGACTGATAATTTACTCGGCAAGTTCATCCGCCGTCAGAGGTGACGCCAAGTGTACGTTTACTGTTCCGCTGGCAACCACGCATTTTCCCAAGTATTTCTTTTATTTTTCATACTATGAACTAAAATGCAATAAGCAATATGGTCTAATATCACGTGAGAATATGAATGAAGGTGAATTGGTGGTTAATGGCGTGTTTATATTTTTTTTAAGGCTAAATGTCTTTGGAGTTACTGGTCCCCTTCCTCACTATTTAGGTGACTCAAGAGACAAATAGAGGTAACACCAGAGACAAAACGCGGTTATTGTATCAATAAAGTGTATTTAATCATACAATAATTAGTTTTTGCTGTAATAACTTGTAATTTAATATTGTTTTAACAATATAAAGCCTTATTATAGTGGTTTTTCTTATCCCATCTTGCCGTCTCATTAAGTAAAGTTCAACACATAACTTTCCTAAAAGCTGATGGATGTACAGTGTCTTACTATTATTTCTCCAAATAATAAAGTCTGAAATATTATACCCATACCTGTTACAATAATAGAGGTACTTAGTAATTTTAGCCAATTTTTGATTATACTCAGTATAAATGTAATCTGTTACTCAGAGAAATGATATCATACACCTATGCCAAAACACAAAGGCGCTGTAAGAGAAAACTTACAAAAAGATCGAGAGAAACAAAAAATACATAATATTAAATGTGGTACGTAAATTACGTAATACATAATTCAGGCGAAGAAATACCATGTCTGACTTTAATCTATTCTATTTGCCTAAAAAGCCCGGGTCCTATGTAGTAATCAATACCATCTTTAACAGCCGTAGGATGTCCATTGCTAATAATAAACCTTCCCATAGTTTTCTATAGAGACCAGTTGCAAGCAGTTAAGTTGCAAGTCGTCTTCCCATCTCACCGGTGAACTCTACTCTTTTGATAAAAGATCTTCAATCTAGAACTTTCGTTCTCGAAGTTATACCCACTTAGTTGGATCATTTGTCCCACCTAGACTCGACGAAGCAATTGTCACTCAATTCAAGAGTTGGTTTCCCTAGCTGTACGCATCAGGAATGTAGATCGATAACATCTGGTGCTTAAAACTGTTATGACTATGACATTAGGGTGGAAACCACGTTCACGTCTTGTGTTCAGATACTGAAAAGGGGCCGGATTGGCTTCAAAATTCATTAAACTGCTTAAGCAGCTTATGCTGACTAAGTTCAGCATCCCCCAACTCTTGTGGCTCGGTTCCGAATCCACACAGTCAGTTGGTATTTGGGAGATCCAAAGTCCTCAAAATAATAATGTAGTCCATGCAATATCAAACCTGAGTTTAAAGAGTTGAGGAAGTTGCTTTGAAGAAATGAAATGAAGTATTGCTGACGTTGGAGATAATTTCAAGTTTTTAACTGATGTTTAGGATATGGATTTGATTAACTGTCTGAAGTTGAGATTGGATTTCAGCCGGAAGGTCATCCAATCTCAACTTCAAAGAAGCAGAAGGTATTCAGTCACTGGGACAGATACTCAGGTGATCAGGCACGGGGAAATTTCCTTTAAATCCCTTTTAAGGGATAGAGGTGTTACATTTCAGCCCAGATTCGGGAAGACGAGCTGTTTTAGGGCAATTACAAGACACAAAACCCCAGAAACTTTATAACCTGTTTTTCCGAAATAATTAAGAGCCTCTTAGATAGTTGCTAGTTGCATTATATGAATAGCTTGAGCGAGAATGATCTCTTGATTCAATAATATTATTCAGGCTTATCCTCTACTGAGGTTAGCCCAAATTGAAGTAGAGAAATGACAAAACGTACTGCTTAACCTTGAAATAAGATGATACGGTTGTGATTTCTGTCTTTTCTTACAAAGAAAGGCATAAACATTTGTTATGCTTGTAAAACTTTTTGATAAAATTATTGTTTATTTGCATATTATTGTCTCTTGGGTTACATATTGTCTCCTAACAAACCATATTGTCCCCCTGTTTTTGCGCAGATTTCTGTGTTTTATTTCACTGACAAGTATTGTACCACGAAAAATATAATGTAGAACTTTAAAGGTTTATGAGATAAGTTAGCCCAAGAAGTATTTTTATTATGTGTCTGTTTTCTAAAGAATTATAAGAACTTTTAGGATTGGTTTTTGGATTAGTGACTCAAGAGACATAGTTTTCAGGTATATAAAAAAAGTCTTAATAGTTAATAAATATGTGGTAACTGATTTAGAATGTTATTAAATAGATCTTGCTAAGACAGTTATTTATGTACCGATTTTTTGTTATTTTATTGGTCAAAATAACGGTCACCCAGGGGACTGATTTTTAGGTCCTAAGCTGGACTGAGATAATTTACTCGTAAATCACACATCAAAATTCGTGCCCTTACTTGGAATATGATTGATTAATAATTGAGGAACACGGATCTTTTGTAAAAATCATGATCCCCTTAACTTTTTTATTTCTCTCAACTTTTCACGTTGGGACAGAAAAAAGTTGATTCACCCAGTTATGAAATTTCTCGAATGATAGCAAAGCGCAGTCGCCCCTTCAATGATGGGGATTTTGTAAAAGAATGCATAGAAATTGCCGCTAAGAAAATGTGTCCAGAAGCAGCAAAAAAGTTTGAGAAAATTCAAGTGAATCGTATGACTATCCAAAGACGTATTATGTCTTTGTCAGGTAATATTGCGGAACAATTAAATGAAAAAACTAAGATCATTGAATTTTTTTCATTAGCACTCGACGAATCCACTGATATTACTTCCACAGCTCAACTTCTCATATTCATACGAGGTGTTACTCAAGATTTTGAAGTCTTAGAAGAGTTGTTAGGAATGTGTTCATTGAAAGGTCAAACCAGAGGAGTTGATATACTCAATGTACTTTTGGATGAGTGTTCAAAAACTGATTTGGACTTATCAAAATTATCGGGAGTTGCCACTGACGGTGCTCCTTCGATGATTGGTGTCAATTCTGGGCTAGTTACTTTGCTGAAAAAGCATATGCAAGAAAAAAACATAAACGCTGAAGATCTCATGCAGTTTCACTGCATTATACACCAAGAAGCCCTCTGTTCTAAAAAAATTGAATTTCAAAATGTCATGAAAGTGGTAGTTTCGACTGTAAATTTCATAAAATCACGAGGACTCAATCACAGGCAATTCAAACAATTCCTTGATGACATCGAAAGCGAATATGGAGATTTACTGTATTATACAGAAGTAAGGTGGCTAAGTCGTGGATTGACCCTGGAACGATTTCTAAATTTAATAGAAGAAATTGGAATATTTCTGGCGGAAAAGCAAAAGGATGTCCCGGAACTTAAAAATCCTGATTGGTTGTGTGATTTGGCTTTTTAGTTGACATTACAAATCATTTGAATGTCTTGAACACACGGCTTCAAGGCAAAAATCAACTGATATCCCAGCTCTACGCTCACGTATCATCCTTTCAATGCAAGCTGACACTTTTCAGATCGCAATTGAATTCTGGAAATTACAATCATTTTCCGAATTATAAGAAAATGGCTGAAAAATTCAACAAAACTGCGATTAATTTCAGTTATGTAGAAAAGCTAGATATTTTGATTCAATCTTTTCAAGAAAGATTTTCGGAGTTTAAAAAAGTGAAACCTCTGTTGGACATATTCAGCAATCCTTTCACGATTTCAGTTGAAAATGCGCCAGAGTCAATGCAGTTAGAAATTATCGACATTCAAAACGACCAAGATTTACACAACAAATTCAACGAAGGAGACTTGCTGAACTTTTACCGCTGCATTGATAAAAATACGTAAAAAGAGTTGCGCATAAACGCTCTGAAATGTGCCAGCTTATTTGGTTCTACCTATATATGTGAACAAACCTTTTCAATACTAAATAATAATAAAACAAAAAATCGAAACCGCCTTGCAAATGAAAGTTTGGAAGCAGTTTTACGTGTTGCTACAAGTAAATTTGAGCCAAATATAAAAAAGATTATAAGCACTATGCAGTGCCACGCTTCAAATTAATAAATTCTTTTTCAATTTTAATACATAATTATCAATTCTTTATTGTCTTTAATTACCTATACTTCTGGCGGCCCGCCATCAGTTCATAATTTGCCCGAGTGGCCTCTAGTCTTAATAAGTCTGTGCATCCCTGACATAGGTAGTTCAATTATAACAACGAAAGTGACGTAAGTCGATTTTAAAAAAATAAAAATAATTTATTGAATAATAACTTTGAAACCATAAGACTTTTCTTAACCCATGTTGGCCTATTCTGATAGATCATGACCTCATCCATCTACGGTTTTCGGACTACTACTTACGAGACACCCTGTATAAATGTTCGTGCTCATCACGTAAACATTTGCCATATACATCAATGCATTTGCCCCTTGCAGGATTCGAACTCGCGACAACTAGCATAGTAGTCGAGAGCGCTAAACCACTTCACCAAACGTGTCGTCAAACAATAGTGTTATATAACGTGTTACGCGTTACTGGCACTTATGATCATTTTTCCGGATCTGATCTGCGGATTTGCACCTGTGGGTGACGCATGGTGTCGGCGACGCTGAGACTAGCGTGAATAGGTGTCAATAGGTAGTTTTTATCAATCCATAGAGAATTACTTACTTAACAAGTTTTAATCATGTAATCCTCATAGTTTCAAAATAAAGTAGCTTTGATATACGGACAGACAGACGGATAAACTTGATGAGTCTATAAAGGTTCTGTTTTTTACCATTGGGCTACAGAACCCAAAAATCAAAACCTAAAATAGACCTACCTATTAAAACAACACGGTTTCCTTCAGGCAAGTAAGCGAGGAAGATAGCTGTGCGTGACCGCGTGAAGTTAAGTCAGATAAGTCCTACTATTTATTTACGTGTAGACACCCTCTATTCCGTGTCCTTCATACAAAATATGAAATCTTGTTAATCTCTTAAAGTAAAAAGAAATATCAAACTGAGTACTTCCGAATATTTTGTGGTATTTTTATACAAAAAAATCGTATGTTCACTATTTCCTTTAAGTCAACTTAGCAAAAGAAATTCAAGAATTTAGCGTTGGAGGACTGAGTGAGCACTAAGGATCCATTTTACTCAAGAATACACCATAAAAGTGGTCTGTTTTTATGCTAAACAATCCTGTTACTTGCCAATTCAACCAATGTATAAGATGGAATGCAAATCCATAGTTGGTTTATAGAAATACAATAGCGTGTGGATGGAGTGAGCACAAGGAATTAATAGTAAAATTTTGAATACAATACTTGGCGATCTGAAATTACAGGCTCTAATTAAAGAGAGTTTGAACAAAATAAAGAACACTGAATGAATTGGCAAACTTATTTTATTATGAAGATATGGCTGACCGTTTGTGAGGACTGAGTGAGCACACATTTAACGAAATATCTTTCATTCAATCATATTACAAAAAGAGAATCTTGTTTCTACAATTGTTTTAAACTTGTAACTAAATGATAAATATACTTTAAACTGAATCTAGAGCCGCTCACTCAATGGATACGCACGTATTTAATTAACTGGCTGATTTAACCAGATCGCTGCGACAGATACCTTAGACCCTTACCTATCTCCTTGAATCCGTAATCGTCACCAAAGAGATCAACGTCTGCGTCGTCATCCTCTTTCGAGGGTTGTTTGGAGGGTTGAGGTTCTCCAGTTCGGAAGAAGGCTTGGGTGCCCACCACCAGGGTCAGCAGCAGCTGCGGGGTTTCAAACTTTTTATAGTAATATTAAACACTCGCGTCCTCTGCGGTAATACAACGTGTGACTGCGACAGCGCATACTAATCTCTCTTTTCCACTTACAGGCCTTATGGGGAGGCGCAGTACTGTACCACAGAATATATAATATTACTACATATCTGTATACTGCACAGTCATCAATAATAATCACGACATCTTATCAATATGGATATATCATTTATATCGAGCTCCACCCGTGTGCAATTTTTGGTTTCTTATTTCATCTTAGAAGAAGACAATAACAACAATGTGTTTTAAAAACATTCTAAACCATCAAAACTCTCGAGTGTTAGTAATATTAGTAGAAGAACTAAAGTAACGGACTAGTCCTACGAATCAGTAAGCGCAAGTGGGCAGGGCACATAGCGCGTAGAACTGATGGCCGATGGGGCAGAAAGGTTGTAGATTGGAGACCCTTCGACCAAAAGCGCAGCGTAGGACGTCCACCGACAAGATGGACAGACGACCTTGTAAAGATCGCAGAATCACACTGGATGAAGACCGCTCACAACCGGTCGTTGTGGAAAGCCGTGGGGGAGGCCTTTGTTCATGAGTGGACTTCCTTTGGCTGATAATGATGATGATGATGATTAGTAATATTCGTCGATGGGGTAGATATACACAAAGTAAAAAGTGTGGTGTAAATTCTAAATAGATAATAAATAAATATTGAACAAGTACTTACATAGAGCTTCATTTTCTAGTGTGTGCAGTCCACTGGAAATATTTTCCTTTAGTTGAAACTCACTACCACCAATTGGATTCAAAGCTATAAATAATACTGATTACCACAATATAATAAATTGTAACATTCAAATAATAATACTGCTATTTCATTTTGCATTGTGGGAATAAGGTAAATGCGGATAAGTTCTAAAACTGACTTCTATTATTATGACAGTGAAATAATTTTTGATATTGATTGAGTTGAGTACAGTCTTGAATTTTTTAGGATAAACATAAAATTTACTTATCAACGTATTAGCTGTGTGCGAAGTAGATGTTGGGAGAACCAGAATCGATGACAACACTCGCAGTGACAAAATATAACAACTTTCGGGGACGTCTGTCACCATTTCTCTAGCAATTTTAGTACAAAATTTACGTAACCGTGCATTTTATTTTGCGTAATTGAACAGAGTAAATGGATAATACAATATTTCATTAAAATAACTTTTGTTTAATTACTTTTCGTAATGACAGCCAGCTATTTTCTCATTTTAACGTCCTCCAAAGTTTGGAACGCTGCAAACGATGGGCCCAAATAGCCTTCTCTAACAAACATAAGCTATCTACACAAAAAGAAATATAGTTCCAATCAGACTAAAAATAGGGTAGTCTTATTTTATTTATGTTGCATGTCTTAGTTTTAATTTTTTCTTGTAGAAACAAATCAAAATATATTTTTGACTAAGAACTGATTTTTCAAGTCAGATAAGAATATTCGTCAACAAAATACAATATGGCTAATTTGAAAACGTCGCCTAATAGTCAGCAATCAAACGTAACTGTCATTTTTTTAAATCTGTCGATTTATAATTTGTCAGTCTGATATGTTTTATCTGACTATTGAAAAATCGGCTCCTTATAGCCCCTGAGATTAACGCGTTCAAACAAACTTTTCAGTTTAATAATCTATACTAATATTATAAAGCTGAAGAGTTTGTTTGTTTGTTTGTTTGAACGCGCTAATCTCCGAAACTACTGGTTCGAATTGAATAATTCTTTTTGTGTTGGATAGTCCAGTTATCGAGGAAGGCTATAGGCTAACATATAACATCACGCGACGACCAATAGGATCAAAGATATAGTGGTAAATGTGTAAAAAACGGGAGAAAGAAGTCACTATTCCACGCGGACGAAGTCGCGGGCAAAGGCTAGTAATAACTAATAAAGTAAAAAAAACTTTAAAGAAATAAGTAAAGATATGGGTGAGAAGAGTAACTTTGTTTTGTTGAGATTTCTAAATAATAGATTACCAGAAAAATGTTAAATGGAAATGTAATTTTAACATGTAGTACTCATAGATATAGTATTGAACGTTTAATGAGGTTGACATCAAAATGTACATCTTAGGATACATTGTAACTTAACATCAGGTGCAATCGTAGCCAAATGTCTGGCTATCTATTATTAAAAATATTTTTTTTATTAATCTTACCTATTTAAATATCCCGATTACAATAAACATAAATTATGGTCACAGTACTACAGTGTCATTCGTGTTTCCCAGATGATACACTCAATGTTATCAAATTTTAAACAAGGTTCACGCTATAGGTAACTTGTTTAGAATATAGCCACTTTTAGCGTGGTATTTCCTAGCATTTATTATCAGACACGAAGCACAGACAAATATAATAATATTACATACATAAAAATTATAAAAAAAATAAGGTCTAATCGTTTTAAGTGATAATATATTATAACAGTGTCTTTGATAATATCATAGAAACAAAACACTTTCATTTTTTTTTGGAAAATCGTTTTTTTTTAGCAAAGACAATATATATTTTTCAAAACAGCACCCTGGCAATTTAAAAACTTATGTACTTCATCGGCTTCGCCACTCTCAATGCAATGCCCAAACCTTCTATTTCTCTAAGCTTAACCTTAATTATAAAAAAAAAAAACTGAAAAAAATAATTACCTTAGTCTCCAATTTTCTCAAAAACTAGCGGATAAAACCCCAAGTAGTTTTCTACAAAGAATGATTAATTTATTGTGCTGAATCATCCCTTTAAATATTATCACTTAAAACGTGGTGACCTTATATAAATTTAACAAAAAGCGATGGTAACGCCCTGCTAAATAACTCTAGGCTCTTTAGCTCTATAGCTGGCAATAGAAAGCCGTTAAGCCGTTGGTCCAGCGCCTGAGGATCTCTCATCGGTCATGTCGGAATCGAATTCATGAGAGTGAAGGAACAGAGAGTGCACTTGTGTATTGCGCACACATCTGGGCACTAAATATCTCCTGCGTACCTGGCTTTTCTCTGTTGAGAGGGGCCGCCATTATCGAAAATAGGTAGGAGAATGTATTATTATATTATAGTTGGCAACTTGTGTAAGATCCATTCATCTTTATGCGGAATATAACCTTTTTTTATGAAAAAAAAACATCAAAATACTCATTATTATTTTATTTCTTAGAGCTATAACATTTTTACAATCTTCCTCATTTCTTTGCGCTGACTGTTTTGTCGTCTGAGCAAGTGATTCGCTTTCGAAAGTGGTAAGGCGGCGAAGTGAAGTGGTCATCTAAGCGGTGGAATACCGTCAAGCCGCCAATGACCCCATATGAGTCGCGATAACAATTGTTTGTCTATTGTGATTTGGTGCCTGACTCATAAAAAATATCCACTTTAAGAAGATATAGTAACAGTGTAGGGATAGACTGGCAGGTACTATCAAGGTCACCGCAGCCTAACCATCTTAGGAGCCAAAATCCCTTGCACCTCGCTACGTCTTTTGTTTAAACTGAAGCCCGCAACTAAACAATTTACATGATTATGTCAATATCAACTTATAGAACTATGCAGGTCACCGACGCCTTACCACCTTAAAACCTAAAATCGATTGCACCTTGTTTTTTATTCACCATAACTCCCGTTTTGGTATCATATGTGCAAGCGATTTTGGCTCTTAAGGTGGTAAGGCACTCGTGTCCTCGGTCTATTCTCTAAGCGGTGTAGACAGCGGGGTCCAGCCCCTCAGCCCTCACGTGGCTGTCGATCCAGTTCCTGTAGTGAGCGACGTTCATGTACACGCCGGGAATCGAAGGAGTATGGCAATCGAGACCCCACGCCACCACTCCGTACTGGATGTATTGGTCCGGATTCGCCTGAAAACATCCATAGGTTGAGTCCTGCGCTTGATCTCTCTCCGGTCGTGTCAGATTGCTGTCCGATCGGGCTATAATAGTGAAAAGAAAATGCACCTGTGTTTGCGCACACACTTGTGCACTATAATATGTCCCGCGCAATAAGTTAGTCCTTACGACTGGCCACCGATGTCGAATTCGGGTAGGGGGACTATTATTTCAATGCTTATTCTTCGCGCGCTGACAAGCAGATACTTAAATACAGAAGGGATAACGGCGAGCTTTGTTCTACGACGGGCCTATTTAATAAGAACGATAACATAGGGATAGGGTTTCGGATTCTACGAGTCGCACCATAATTACTGTAGGGCGCTTTGTTTCATTGAACATTTGTTTATACTAAAAGTTACTTGGCTCTGTGTGTGAGCTCTAAAAAATACGTTATAGTGGGATTACGGGTCAGAGTGACACGAGCTTTTGTTGTGAACGAGCTCTTACTGAAATATTGATCATCTTGATAGTTACACGCGTGGTTAAATCTTTGAATTACTCTGATTCTGGGACTTTTAAGCTAAATGTAATGATAATGTGAAGACAGATATATGATATAGTAAAATAAATCGTGTTAAAGAGGACTATATTGTTTCATTCAAGATTACAAAAGATCTCTTCAATACCTCAGAAGGGCAGGTCAATGGGCTCCCTCCGTCCAAGACACAGGTATCCAGCCTGTCACCACCAGCGCACATGAAGCCTTCGTGAAGCTGGAAGAAGCTGCCGAGACGGGTGGTGCGAAGGCGTGTCTGGCAGTCTGAGTGGTCTAAAGCTGGGAGGGTTATCTGGAACAGAGTGAAAGGATGCACCTGTGTTTACGCACACACTTGTGCACTATAATATGTCCCGCGCAGTCGGTTAGTCGTTGTGACTGGCCACTTTAATTTTTTTTTAATGTTTTTATTTTTCTCCAATGTTGTATCCAAAAAGTATGGGAATGTTACCTATAACGCGGACCTCAGTCAAGCGTAATTGGGTGTTGTATTCCTGTGGGGGTTAGGTTCGAAGACGTGAATTTCCTAGTTATTCGGCAGGTGTTTAATATAGTAGATTTTTGTGACTGTCAGGTCTGCCTGTGTGGTCGCTAGATTTAGATGAAATATATTGAGAAATTTAGTACCTAATTGGTACTATTTGGTACCTATCGATAAAAAAATAGTACCTCAGCCCTTGGAATATTATATCATAAGTCTTATACACAGGCCATCCTGACGTCAGGTTGGCCTGTATGAAATTATATTTGGGTAACTGTTATAGGTATCATTCTGGAACCTATGCTAGCATTTAGTACCTAATTGGTACCTGAGAAAATATATATTACATTTTGAAATATCATGATATTTTTTTAGATTTTGGATTTTATAGATTTCCCATAATTCATATTTGATCCCTTTTACTACTCGTTTTTAATCATTTATATGTTACCGGCGTAATTTGTTTCCCCCCTATGTCCTATTTAGGGCATCTACGAATCCAACAAATTTAAAATCATGAAAATCGGTCCACCAGTTCTCGAGTTATAGTGGTATACACCGTGCTTTTTTAACCGTCTTACACCCGAAGCCAACGTAATGTAACTATCTTAATAAACCTCTAGGACATGTTATTTTTTTTATTACACTCCACATAATTTTGGTGTAAAAAATATCTAATAGTAATGTTACGTAATGTATCATCCTGTTCATAATGTTTACGTTTTCAACAATGCATTCCTTGACCTTGCCGCCTCCACGCGTTCCGCACCGTAGCCAATCTAAGACAGTCCACGTGGATCTCTAACCAATCATGCGCTAGCGCAATCCTTTGTGGCGCCCACCGCCTCGCCCCTTTCTATTCGTGCGTAAAATAAGGTCAGTAGTGCTAGACAGCCGAGTGAATGACCCGCGCGTAGTGCTCGTTACAGGATGTTTCGTACTAAATTGTTCTGATATCTTCTTTAATGTCTTAGGCTTTGAAATCTTAATAATAACCAAGTTTTATTTAACGAATGACATGTAGTTATTGGATACTTTTTAGTTTTGACGATCGATTTGGCGCAGTGGTTAAGAAATTGGCTACTGCGCCAGAGGTCGCGGGTTCGATCCCCGCACATTACAAACATTTGTGTGCATGAACATGTCTGTTTGTAGTGGTCTGGGTGTTTTCTATGTATAATATGTATGTATTTACAAAAAAAAAGTATTTAAGTATGTTTATAACCGTTGTCTGGTTACCATAATACAAGCTTTGCTTAGTTTGGGACCAGATTTTAATACAAAAAAAAAAAAAAAAACTTTAAGTGGCCTTCGGCTGTAAGACGGTTAAAAAAGCACGGTGTATATAAGTGGTGTAACTTACAAGACTTTCTTTTATGTACATAAATAACTAGCAAATCCAGCGAACTTCGTTTCGTCCCGGTCCCGTTTTATGGTCATTATGCTATTCGGGGCCCAGACAAATCCAACAAAGTAAAAATCATGAAAATCGGTCCACCCGTTCTCGAGTTTTAAGTGGTTTAACTAACCTAACTGCCACGGGAACCAATGAACCCTGCGCGACCAACCAGTTTTTAGGGTTCCGTAGCCGAATGGCAAAAAACGGAACCCTTATAGTTTCATCAAGTCTGTCTGTCTGTCCGTCCGTATGTCACAGCCATTTTATTCTGAAACTATTAGCATCACACCGCTGAAACTTGGTAGGTAGGTGTATCTTCTTTACCGCTTTCCGATTCAGGTACAAAAAATTTGAAAAAATGATATTAAAGGGGGGGGGGGGGGGCTGCCATACATGAAACTAAAACCAAAAAAAATTTTTTACTCAAACCTATTCGTGTGGGGTGTCTATGGATAGGTCTTTCAAAATGACATTGAGGTTTCTAGAACCATTTTTTCTAAAAGTCAAAGTGGTAAAAAGGGCGCCCCCCCCCCCATCTAACTTTTGAACAAAGGAAGTGAAAATTTTGAAAAAAAATATGTAAAGTAGATCTCAACATAAACTATCAACGAAAATTGGTTTGAGCGAAATTGAACCAGCAGTTTTTGAGATATAGCACATTTTTATCAACCGCAAATATAACTTTGTCTTTCATATAAACACTATGAAAAACAAAGTTATATTTGCGGTCAACAAAATATTGTTGTATTTTGGCTAAGTGGAAGTAAGAATACCTAATTCAGTTAAAGTTGGCACGGAACCCTCAGTGCGCGAGTCCGACTCGCACTTGGCCGGTTTTTATATAAAAGTTTTAACGGCTTTGGACGAATCCTTCCTGAAATGACACTGACAATATAAAATTAAAAAAAAAACATCTTGGCATTATGGCGGGCAGCCAAATATTTTAATTGTTATTTGAATTAAAATTAGAAATTGTATATTTTTTAATCAACGACTATACATAATACCTACACAATATGATTTTCAATTTATAGCTAAGCAAAAATGTTTGTTATTTTAATAACATGATGTGACTCAATTATCTTTGTTCCAAGCTTTGACTGCAGGCCTTGACTATATCTCATGACAATTAAAACTAAATTACTTTGCACCCTAGGGATGGATAAGCTATTTTCCACCCGGCTATCTACACAGGAAAGTTATATGTATTTTCCGAACAGGATAGATGCAAAAGTTATTGATTGCAAAACATTTTCATAAACTTTAAAGTGCTCTCCTGTATAATTTGCAAATATGCAATTGTGCGGTTACTTCACCAGATGATCGAATGTTATTATTTACTAGTGGTAACAATATTTAAGAACCGGTTAAGTGCGTGTCGGACCCGCGCACTGAGGGTTCCGTGCCAACTTTAACTGAATTAGGTATTCTTACTTCCACTTATAGCACATATCTCAAAAACTGCTGGTTCGATTTCGCTCAAACCAATTTTCGTTGAAAGTTTATGTTGAGATCTACTTTACATATTTTTTTCAAAATTTTCACTTCCTTTGTTCAAAAGTTAGATGGGGGGGGGGGGGGGGCGCCCTTTTTACCACTTTGGAAGCGTCTATATCTCAAACGTTAGACTTTTAGAAAAAATGGTTTTAGAAACCTCAATGTCATTTTGAAAGACCTATCCATAGACACCCCACACGAATAGGTTTGAGTAAAAAAATTTTTTTGGTTTTAGTTTCATGTATGGCAGCCCCCCCTATAATATCATTTTTTCAAATTTTTTGTACCTGAATCGGAAAGCGGTAAAGAAGATACACCTACCTACCAAGTTTCAGCGGTGTGATGCTAATAGTTCCAGAATAAAATGGCTGTGACATACGGACGGACAGACAGACAGACAGACAGAGAGACTTGATGAAACTATAAGGGTTCCGTTTTTTGCCATTCGGCTACGGAACCCTAAAAACTGGTTGGTCGCGCAGGGTTCATTGGTTCCCGTGGCAGTTAGGTTAGTTAAACCACTTAAAACTCGAGAACGGGTGGACCGATTTTCATGATTTTTACTTTGTTGGATTTGTCTGGGCCCCGAATAGCATATTGACCATAAAACGGGACCGGGACGAAACGAAGTTCGCTGGATTTGCTAGTTATTTATGTACATAAAAGAAAGTCTTGTAAGTTACACCACTTATATATACCACTATAACTCGAGAACTGGTGGACCGATTTTCATGATTTTAAATTTGTTGGATTCGTAGATGCCCTAAATAGGACAACAAATTACGCCGGTAACATATAAATGATTAAAAACGAGTAGTAAAAGGGATCAAATATGAATTATGGGAAATCTATAAAATCCAAAATCTAAAAAAATATCATGATATTTCAAAATGTAATATATATTTTCTCAGGTACCAATTAGGTACTAAATGCTAGCATAGGTTCCAGAATGATACCTATAACAGTTACCCAAATATAATTTCATACAGGCCAACCTGACGTCAGGATGGCCTGTGTATAAGACTTATGATATAATATTCCAAGGGCTGAGGTACTATTTTTTTATCGATAGGTACCAAATAGTACCAATTAGGTACTAAATTTCTCAATATATTTCATCTAAATCTAGCGACCACACAGGCAGACCTGACAGTCACTGATAATGATGATTACGCAAT